>BMAU01005667.1:0-322357 GCA_019973935.1 Trichonephila clavipes
CCACCGAAGGTTTCTCACCCTATGATTTCCGCTTAGGATGTATTCTTCAATATTACCCCGAACACTCAATAATTGACTCTTAAATAGAAGTTTGCATTTGCATGAAATCAAGTTCTCTATATGAAAAGCGGTTTTCAACTAAAATCACAGTTAAAAGAGTATTTTCCCCAAGAGATTATTAGAAACCCGAATAGAACCCATTACAACTCTATAGTAAAAAATTGCAAAATACAAACTGTCAGTGAATAGAATAATTAATGAGAAATTGATGAAAAATGTAATACTTTTTTTTGTTTTCATAATTATGAATGTATTTCAATAGAAAGTTATTTATACATTCACATTACAAGCAAAATTTGTAGAAAGTATGAAAATTGTAATATTTTTCTGATTAATCTAAATTTACATCTTTATCCCTTTGTGTATAAATAATTTCTTCTTTCTAAAAGTAGAACTATTTAATTTGCTAGTAAAGTAAGGTACTTTATTAATGTTAAAATTAAAAACTTCTCTTTTATCATATATATCAGTCGTTAAATAATTATCATCTATATTTAATTGTAGATCTAAAAAGATTTTTTTACCAAATTCCGAGTTTGTTTTAACTAATTTCAGATACTGATGATAAAAATTGAACTAAACAATATAATTTAATTTATTGCTAAAATTTTAAAAAATCATATATGTATCTAAAAAAATGATTGGATTTATTTCCTATTGTTTCATTTTCATAAAAATTAAGATAAATATTGTTTAGAATATTACTTGCCGGTCCTTCTTGAGGCAGCCTCTTAATTTATTTATTATTAGTGAAAATTATTGTGAACAATATAGGTTTCTTCTAATACTAATTGAATATTTGTATTATAATTTTCACACTTTTTAAAAAAAAATGTTTTATAGAGTATTTAATAATTTGTTTTTGGAATTTTAGCTTTGTCCTCTATATTTATAGAATTAAAAATACCTTAAGAATCATAACTTTTAATAGGATTAATCTTCTTGCTTCTAACTAGAGTTATTACTATTTTCAATAATAATAGAATGTAGAAATATGGTCTAAAATATCCTGTATTACCTATTGTAATATCTTACCAGGCTTTGTGATGCATGTTTTATAACCATTAGTTACCATTCTAAATTGATTAAGGTTCTTATTGAATATAGAAGCGAGAAAAATGTGTGGGAATATTTTACGTCAAAATTATTCAATTACAATTTCGTACGGTAAGCAGAGATACCGGCATGCATTCCTTTTACAGCATGTGTAACTTTTATAAATGCATTGTTATGAAAGTGACTAGTAAGAATATTATAATAGTATATTTTGCAAACTATATATTGCAAAATTACCAAGTACCTTATTTACATAAACAATTACAAAGTCATTTTGTAGATATAAAATTTACTATTTAATATTTTTGAGAATATATATAAAGTTATTCTCGATTTTATAGTTATGAGTCATTAATTCTTTGAACACTTTGTATTTAAATTAATTAAAAAGCTTCAAGTGGATATCCATATTTAATAGCTCAATTGCTGACAAATATTTCAATACCATTATTAAGTTATTTTTTTATAATTATTATAAATCAACTGTCTAAACCAGGGGTACTCAACCTTTTCTTCTGCTGGGCCGCAAACATATGCTAGCCATTTCACGCGGGCCGCATCATGAGGATAAAAAGTAGGAGGGGTTAAAATGTGGAAAACTGTTTAAAATAGTTTAACTACTCTGTGAATTAGAGGAATTTAATAAACACTCCTTCACAATTTCGGCATCAGTAAAAGGTTGCGCATAATTACCAACAATATAACAAACTACATAAGATGTCTTTGTTACCGCTGTGACATTACCACTGACAAAACAATTTGTTGCTGTTGGAAAAATTATTCATGAAATCCTATTTATTACCACTTAAAAGAGATCTTCAAGGAAAAGTGTCATTGAATGACTCCTGTAAATTGCTATTTTTTTTTAAATGCATCACTTTCGTGAGAAATCAAAAACAGGTATTGATCCATTTTGGTTTTTCACCCCAAAATAGTCACCCACCTAATCATTTGAAACGATATATTTTATTCGAATATTTTCCGCTTACAAGATATAAAAGATACTTATAACTAACCGTAATAAATAAAGAACAAATCATCAACAGCAAAAAGCAAAATTGATACATAAGATTTCCTGACACCTAATTTTTAATATATTGTTCTTCAGTAACTGAAATTTTCATAGCAAAGGGCTCTAACTGGGCCACCTTAAAAGGCTCGGTGGGCCGCAGATTGAGTTTCGCTGGTCTAAAGTCTGTACTTTCATTCATTTAATTTTATTCATTCATCTCAGTGAATAGTATTTAACCATGCTTAAGTCACATGTTATAACGTTCATATGATATTCATTTGTAAATTCAGAATATTTATGACACTTAAATACTATACTATCAGTTTTATTTTTGTTCATATATTTTATTTAATTTAAAATAATTCTGTCATTTTTTATTATATATTTAAAGGCCTTCTTAATGTAAACATTAGTGACAGGTAAGTATTGTACATTCTTATTATGTATTTTTGAAAAGATAATATATATATATATATATATATATATATATATATATATATATATATATATATAATATATATATATAATATATATAATATATATAATATATATATATATATATAATATATATATATATATATATATATAATATATATATAATATATAATATATACACTGCAGGAATATGGGTAGGGACGGATAACACTATCATCCATAGCAACCACAAAATGAAAGGAAGCAAAATGTGGAAAATTAGAATAAGTGCGGGATATTAGTAAGAAGAAGTATGAGTATGCAAATGTTTTTTTCACGTCTGTTCATCACGTGATAGCGTTCATACGAGCTTTAAAGGTTTTGACGCGTGTGGACAGTTGTTGTTTCAAGTCAAAGTTTTACAGGAAAGATTTAATAGACGAACTTAAAATTTTTGGCATGTCTTCCCGACATCACATAGATGATTTTATGCGTGGCCGAATTATTGGAAGGATTGAAGAAGGGCGAAAAATGACAGATGTTGCCAGGGAGTTCGACATCGCTCACAGCGTTGTTTCACGGCTGTGGAAGTCATTTAAAACTACTGGAATGTGTAGTAGACGGCACGGGGGAGGTCGTGTTAGAAGTACGACGGCTGCAGAAGACAGATATATCGTCCTATCAGCAAAAAGGAACAGGCGCACCACAGCTCAGCAGGTGGTAAATCAGTTTCTTGCTGCCTCAGGAAAGCAGATCTTCCGAAAAACTGTTGCCAGACGTTTGAGGGGAGGAGGAATATACGCACGCAGACTTGTGTGTGTCCCATTGACCAGACAGCACCGTACTGCCCGTTTGCAATGGTGTCGTGAGCATCACAATTGGACTAAACAGGACTGGGTATGTGTACTATTCTCAGATGAGAGTAGGTTCAGTCTGTCATCGAATTGTAGACGCCAACTGATCTGGCGCGAGAGTGGTACTGCTTATCGTCCAGAAAATATCCAGGAAAATGACTGATATCCGACATGCAGTATCATGGTGTGGGCCGGCATCATGATCAATGGCCGCACGCGCCTACATGTGATTGCGAATGGGACTATGACGGGCCAACGATACATTGATGAAGCTCTACTTCCTCATGTTCGTCTTTTCCGTGGTGCTGTCGGTGATAAATTTGTTTTTATGGACGACAACGCAACATGTCATGGAACACTCGCTGTTCAGGATTGTCTAGACAGCGAGGGTATTCAACGTCTCGTATGGCCAGTGAGTTCTCCAGATCTAAACCTCATTGAAAATGTGTGGGATGCTTTGGTGAGGCAAGTTGCTGGTCGAAACTATCCTCCGACAAACAAGAACACCCTCATCCGTGCACTCACAGAGGAATGGGATAAACTGCCTCAACAGCTGCTGGATAATGTTGTGCAAAGCATGGTACGACGTGTGTGATGTTGTATCACACTCTACGGTGTACATATCCCTTACTGATACGTTTCTTTAAGATGCCTGCTGACTTTTAGATGCATTTTTCCATTTCTCCGCACGCAGATCAAATGAATATGTTTTTCTTTCAGATGTTTCACAGATTTTGTACTTTCCAGAACAATAAATATTCTTTATTCTAATGTCTGAACAGTGTGGCAACTATATTTTATCCTACTGGGCCTCATGTCTCGCTTAATGTTATGCTACATAGCAATTTGTGATCCGTCTTAGCAATTGTCCAGCAGTATATATATATATATATATATATATATATATATATATATATATATATATATATATATATATATATATATTGTAAATGCACAAATCCCACCACAACACAATAGGTCCACAAAGTCAGCTTGTTAGTGGTCCAGCTGTGAAGTATTTGTGCATTTCACGCACATAATACATTTTAATACACACTTAGACCAATATTTACACGACTACACTTTAAAATTATTTATGACCAATTAAACATTTATGTCCAATCACACATTTATGACCAATCAAATGCTTATGACCAATCAAGCAAGTTTTTTACATTTGGTCTGGTTTGCATCTAATGCCAAGTGGTCAAACTCTAGTGTTAGATCAAGAATCGTTTGGATTGACATGGCATTGGTTGATGTTATGAGCAAAATATGGACGTGGTAATTGAAATATTAATTATGAAAAGTTGTGCGCTATAAGATATGGATTGTATTCTTGAAAGGATATCCTTTGGTGAGTTTTTAATGATTTACTCTATTCATTTGTGAATATACTGTGTTTTTAATTTGAATATTCGGTTTTTAAAAAAATTAATTTGAACTTTCGGATTTTTCAGCTTGAACTTTCGGATTTTTAGTTTGAACTTTCGGATTTTTTAGCTACAACTTTCGGATTTTTTAGCTTGAACTTTTGGATTTTTTAGCTTGAACTTTCAGATTTTTTAGTTTGAACATTTTGATTTTAGATATTTTTTAATTTGAACTTTCGGATCTGAAATATTTTCTTATTTTTTCTACCTATACAACTATTTTAAAGATGGGTGCATCATCTTGGGCGTTTGATGGTTCACTTATATTATGCACTAAATTGTTTTTAATTTTTAATATTTCAATATTGTAATATCGTTCAGAATGCGATGGCGAATAGTTTTATTTTTCAAGTATAATGGTTTAATTTTAACTTTTTAATTTTTAATTTTTAAAAATTTCGTGAAATTCGGATATTTTTCAGTTAACTTACCAAGTTGCAATAGGGGGAAGGTTGGCGCCATCAAACTAGTTTAACCCCACTTATCGGTCCTAAGTCCGAGATTGCACTTCGATATTTTATAAATTTTTAATTTTGTTTGAAAACGATAATATTTTAACTTTTATATTCCCCATTGATATTTTGAAGTGTTTTGGTATTATAAGATTCATATATTTCAATTTTTCAATTAAAATTGTGATTGTTGTTATATATTTAAATATATATATAAATATATATATATATATATATATATATATATATATATATATATATATATATATATATATATATATATATATATATATATATATATATATGAAGTAGAAGGCACTATTGCAAGCCCCCGTAGCATCCCCTCAGAGAGGGCAATGTCCCCGACGGGGGAAAGGAGCGACGAAGGAAGGAACATCAGAACTCAACAGAATCCGTTGGGACCGCAAGAGAGGCAGACTCGCATTGACAGAGCAGTAATAACTCTTAAAAAATAATGAAAGCCAATTAGGCTACGACGCGCGTTTAAATGTTTCACTCCATTCATTCATTGTTATTCTCCCTTTTATTTATTCTTGTCTTAAAAATAAACAGATTATTCTGGCAAATCCCAGTTTACGAATTCATCCCAGTAACAACATAACATTTGGGAGCTCGGCCTCAAATTAAATTAAAATTAAATACCCCTAGAAAATACAACGAGTCAAGACTGGTGGACCACGCACGCTTCAACGACGAAACCAGCAACGCAAACCACAACGACGAAATCATCAACGGTGAGTCCATTCCAATTTACTCCTTTATTGTTCTGAAGATATTTATTTACGATGGTCTGTCTAGAGGAAATTGCTGCTATTGCGAATATATTAAAGACGGCCCCTGCTTCAACGGTGCGACTTCTGCACAAAATTGTTAATGACGAACCCTACAGTAAATCTTCTAGAAAAGAGTTAAAAAAATTCGCGGGTTTCCCACAGAATTACGACATTGAAGCCCGAAAGGATAAAACTTTAAATGACTTTACGAAAACTGAACTTATTACCGTCTGCACTATATTAGGACTGAATTGCGCGGGAAGCGCCAAAGAATTAAGTGAGCATATATTTAAAAATTTATCAGATCTTGCATCTTTAAAAAATAATTTTACCGAACAATTGACGGATGACGAAGACAAAGATTCGGCGCCCTTTTCGCTAGAATCTACGAACGACGCGAATAAACAACACCTCACCCCGCCAATTTATCACTTGCCCTCTCCGCAGGATGTTTTTGTTCCCCTCCCTCAAACACAACGAAATCAAAGCCAAAGAGGTAACGAAGAGAATGTATTTTTGTTAAAGGACCTTTTTTTTCAACTATGAGGTCGTTTACGGAAATGATAATTACAGCGTTAAAGCTTTTTCGCGAAGTAGAAGAAAACTTTTATTTTTATCCCACACATATCTGATTTGCAAAAAATTATTTGTGTCAAACGTTTGCTTCAAGGTCCTGCAAAGACTTTTATCCAAACTCTCCATAACATATTAACGTATAGTTCTCTTAAAGCTGCATTAATTGAAGAATTTGAAGATTTATTTTGTTCTTACGACGTCCACAAGGAAATGCAAAAACGGAAATTACGCCCTACGGAATCTCTATTTGAATATTTTTTGGCCATGCGTGAAATTGCTTCAAAAGCACACTTTCGTTTAGACGATCACAGCCTGATTATGTATTGTATAACTGGTATACCTGATTCTAACCATAATAAATTGATATTATATGTGCATGTAAAAGTATTTCAGAATTTAAAGAAAAGTTAAAGATATATGAAAAAGGTTTTTATGCAAAATAATTCTTATTGTATTGATAATGAAAACAAGCGTACAAAATTTAAGCAGTATGATTTTCCTGCATCTAATAAAAATATGTGTTCTGATAACAAGTTTCATAATAAAGATCAATTTAATGATGCTAATGTTAATAAGAGGTATGAACGTATACGTTGTTATAATTGTGGATTATTTAATCATACTTCTAATGAATGTTACCATAAAAATAAAGGTTTAAAATGTTTTAATTGTAACCAATTTGGTCATAAAAGCTTTCAGTGTGTATTTAAAAAACCTGACGTTAAACATGAACTTGTTAATGAGGTTGTTAGTGAATTGGTTAATGAAATCAATTCCTCATCAGAAATGCGTAAAACTGTTAAAATAAATGGCTATGATTTTGATGCTCTTATTGATACGGGTAGTACTATTACTTTAATACGCGAAAGTGTTCATCAAATTCTTGGAAGACCGACGTTAAATCCTACGAAAATAAATTTAACTTCTTTTGGTAAGAGTGAAATTAAAACCTTTGGATCTTTTAAATCTACTATTGATATTGAAGATAACAAATTTATGACGGACATTTATGTTATTGACAATTTGCAAACAACTATTGATGTAATTATTGGAACTGATGTTTTAAAACAAACTGAATTTAAAATTACTGCAAATGGTATAGAATTAATACCTAAGAAAAAGGATCACTTTATTAATTTAATTAATGTATCTAAGGCACACAACCACTCGGAATTAAAAGATAATGCCCTAGAAGTATTACAACTAAAATTAAAAAATACAGAAGATAAATGTAAAAATTTAGAAATGCACGTACGTAACACACCTACATTATCATTAGAAAAAACGGTGTCATTAGATAAATTGCATAAATTAGAAGAATCAAATTTAGAAAAGGTTGACAAGTTAGTTCAACTTGAAGAAAAGTACGAGATATTAAAAGAAACACTTAAAATTACAGAACAGCGACTTGTTGAGAAAGAAATTGAATGTGCATCGTTAACAGAAAAAATACTCATCGTAAACACACAAACGGAATCAAACGATCATCCTAAAACATCGATGTCAACTAAAGAACGAGAAATTAACCCTAGCAAGCGCCAAACTAAGAAATGCTAACAAATGCTAGTGGAAGAAATGCTAACAAAACAAGTGATAGCGATGAGAATCAAGCCATTGCCAAAGAGAAAAATGATTTGCTCAGACAGATTGATTTCCTTAACTCCATTATTTTGGATACGAAGTTGAAAGAGCCAAACAAGAGTAAAGCACAGTTCTTTAAAAAACGCAGACAACTACACAAATATAAAAAACACGAATCACTAAGAACCCAGTCCGGAACACAACTCAAATTACGATCCAAGTTCTGCGAACCCTACCTAATTAAGACCGTCAAACCCCATGACAGAAATGAAGTTAAAAATGTTGGTCAACACGAAGTTCCTCATCTTACATCCACAGCTGTTGATTTCATGAAGAGGTGGTCAACCGCTTATGCCTGACGATTTTACGACTGCAATTTGAGTAACCCCACAGTGACTCTCTGTGAACAGAACTTTGAATAACGAACTGAACTTTTTCTCTTTCCCTTTTTATAGCTTTTTTTTGAATAGCTGTGAGCAGCAATGACGACCTGCTTCCAGATAAACAACACCTGTGTGAAGTACTGGAAAGCATCGCACTTGTTATTTCTTCTTTTCACTGTTTTCAATTTTTGTTTTATAGGTTTGCTTACATTTTGGATTTTCTTTCACTGTGGTCAGCTCATTTTCAGGATGGCCGATTGTGAAGTAGAAGGCACTATTGCAAGCCCCCGTAGCATCCCCTCAGAAAGGGCAATGTCCCCGACGGGGGAAAGGAGCGACGAAGGAAGGAACATCAGAACTCAACAAAATCCGTTGGGACCGCAAGTAAGGCAGACGCGCATTGACAGAGCAGTAATAACTCTTAAAAAATAATGAAAGCCAATTAGGCTACGACGCGCGTTTAAATGTTTCACTCCATTCATTAATTGTTATTCTCCCTTTTATTTATTCTTGTCTTAAAAATAAACAGATTATTCTGGCAAATTCCAGTTTACGAATTCATCCCAGTAACAACATAACATGTATTATATTATATATATATATATATGTATATATATAATATGTATATATATATATATATATATATATATATATATATATATATATATATATATATTATATATATACATATATATATTATATATATACATATATATATATATTATATATATGTATATATATATAATATATATATATATTTAAATATATAAAAACAATCACAATTATCAATTGATCCGTGATTAGCAATTGTCCCCAGCAATTGTCCAGCAGTGTATATATATATATATTTAAATATATTAAAACAATCACAATTATCAATTGATCCGTGATTAGCAATTGTCCTCAGCAATTGTCCAGCAGAGTATATATATATATATATATATATATATATATATATATAAAAAGAAATATGTATTATTTATCAAAAACAAGAAATAATAGATAAAGAACATAACAAGAAATAGCGCAATAAAAATATGAAAGCTGAACATGAAGAACAAAATTATAGAGAAATAAAAGAACTACAAAAAAGAACCTAGCGAGTCAGAAAGCAATTTTGGACTTAGGACCAAATAAGTGGGGTTAAACTAGTTTGAAGGCGCCAACCTTCCCCCTTTGCAACTTGGTAGGAAAACCAAATAAAATAAACAAAACTTCAGAGAAAGTATAACTCAGAGAGCATGATAAAACCAATCACTACTATTATGTAGCAAACTCTCCCAAACTCTTAATGCAGAAAAATCACAAAATCACAAAATAATTATGTAAGAAAAGTAGAAAAATACAAGAACAATTACATAAGAAAAGTATCTTTCAAAAATAATTTAACAAAATTTCTTTACTCACAAAGCTTTTACGAAGAGAAACAAGCATCTTGCCATTAATGAAAGTCAATTATTCACCAAGTTAAAAAATTTCGAAAAAACATAAACACATCTTTTGAGATGACTTTTAAACCAGCCAGCAAAGACAAGTATAAAATGACGACAATCAAATATGGTAAAATTTGAATTGGTTGATTGTCAAAAATGTAAATTTGTTAGGCTTTAATTTGTTTGGTTGTCAACAATGTGTAAGATGTTTAAGATGTGTGGAAAAAATGTAAACTGTGATATGAGTGTTATGATATAATCTTTACAGCAAGACCACTAACATGCTGACTTTGAAAACCTATTGTTGTGTGGTGGATTTGGAATTCGAAGTAGCAAGACGGTTAATGTATTTGTGATGAATATAAGACCTCAAGAAATTAAAAGGGTATTCATGATCTAAACAACATTGGAATTTTTTTTTTATATTATTGTATTTATCTATTTTGTGGGTAGTTAAGTTATCATTTCTAAATAAAAAATTCAAAATGATATTTCTGTAAATTGATATATGAAAATTACTGTTCCATACGGGAATTTTAATTATATGGTACTTAAACGAATCTCTTTTGTCAAAAATGTTACTGACTACATTATTGTTAATAAGATGCAAGTCTAAATCCAAGAATTCCACCCTATTAGAGTTGAAGTTAGTTTTAAGAAGCCTGAGATAATCAGGGTAGAATGTAATATTTGGTTTGCATTCACTATTTTTACCAAAAATTATTATATCATCTATATAACGATAAATTAAGTAAGAATCATTTACATCATGATCTATTTCAAAAAATGTAAATATAGGTTCGCTAAACAATTACTAGCTGGACCACCCTGAGGTAATCCTTTGATCTGTTTATAAAGATTATGATCAAATGTAATGAAATTTTCTTTTAAAACGAGGTTAACAAGAATATCAAATTTTTCTTTTTTCATTGAAGTATATAATTCATATTTATCATAAATTAACTGAAGAACCTTAATCATATCGCAAATATCTATAGAATTAAGAAGGTCCTCGAAATCAAAACCATGCATAGAAAAAATCAACATATCCTTAGTAACTCTAGCGATCTCTAAGCTATTTTTAATAATTGCCGTGTTTTGTAAATTATCAATTAGATTTTGAAGAAGAGATTGCAAGATCTTCCCAGACTTCGTGATATATGTATTGTATCCATTAGTGATACTACGGAATTTTATAGGGCTTTCATGAAATTTTGGTGTTAAAAAATACTTGGATATTTATTATTATTTAGATGAATATTCAGTCTTTTGTTCAAAGCTAAAAGACGATTATCATCTTCTCTATTATTGTGAATTGATTTTTGAAATGAATTATTATTTAAAATGTGGTTACTTAATATTTTACAGTAATATATATTTTACTGTATTATATATATATACACTGCTGGACAATTGCTTCACTGATCACAAATTGCTATGTAGCATAACATTAAGCGAGACATAAGGCCTAGTAGGATAAAATATAGTTTCCCCACTGTTCAGACATTAGAATAAAGAATATTTATTGTTCTGGAAAGTACAAAAGCTGTGAAACATGTGAAAGAAAAAAAAATGTTCATTTGATCTGCGTACGGAGAAACGGAACAATGCATCTAAAAGTCAGCCAGCACCTTAAGGGGACTCGGCACCTAAATTATTTAAATTTTATTTGGCTATTTTTGGCTATTTTAAATTATTTAAATTTTATTTGGCTATTTTTGGCTATTTTAAATTATTTAAATTTTATTTGGCTAAATTTTATTTATTATTTTAAATTATTTAAATTTTATTTATTTTCTTTTTAAATTTTATTTATTTTTATTTATTATTTCGGTTAAATTATTTTTTTCGATGTCTCTTAAAATAATTATTATCATTATATTTTAATTTTATTTGGCAATTCTTTATTTTTGCTCACATTTCATTGCGAGTTCTTTCGAATTCTCCTTCATGTCTCTAGAACTGTAACCAATCTGAGTTCCATTAATACATGGGCGCCAATTAGTAGGAAAATATTCTAAATCGTAATTAGTATCTAAAGGGAAATATGAGTTCTAATTAGAAGATTACTTTTGAACATCTCAAGTATCACACATTCATTATTCAGAGATTAATTCTCCTTTTCAATGTCAAATTAATTTAATCAATTGATAAGACATAGAATAAATTTTAAAAAAGTTCAATGCGACATAATTCATTCAAATTAACAATTAGTCGCAACTGTGAAGAATGATTCACATAATATGGATTGAAGGAATATAGTAAGTTTTTAAATCTTCAGTGTAAAATGCAAATACGTAGATTGAAACATTTTAAATTTGTAATGTAAATATTAAGAATTAATTAGTCAAAAATAACTTAGCCATTATCTAAGCACTGCCATCACATAATCTTAAAGTATTTTAAATGTAATTTACTTATTTTCTTACTCATTTATCATTTCAGACAATTTAAATAAATAATGCTGTTATAATTTAGCTAGAGATTATATTTCTACACATATATACAAACCTATAAAACATATAATCAGTTCGGTATTCTCTCTCTTTTATTTAGTAAACTCTATATAACAAAATAAAAAGACGCACCAAGATGGAGTGAGCCGATTGTGATGAAATTTTGTTTCAGTTTTGAAGCAAATATGCAAATGATTGGAACTTGGTGTCAAATATGTAGAGGATTTTCTGATGCATCAGAAATGCCCAATCAGCAAGTGTATCTAAGCAACGATTCTCAATCAGATGGTCCGAATTTATATTGCATTCTGACTGCAATATCTTTCTACGGCATCAACAATGTTGAGACCAGTGCTTCTCAAACTTTCAACATTTACGACCCAATATTCAATCTTTGTTTTCATAACCCCCCTCCATACAGTAACAATGTAGGGAATTCAATAATATTATAGATTGAAGCTAATTGTACAATACGACTTTAACCTCTTAAGTGCTATTGGCGTATATAATCGTCTCGCTCAGTTAGTGTGTTAATTCTCCCGAAAGTATATTTACGTCTTTCTGAAGTACGATATTTTCTCCATGTACTGCTGCCCATAAAATTATTTCGAAGACTGTGAAATGCAACAAAAGTATTTTGAAAGTGTTTGGAATGATTTTCTTATTTCAATGGATTTGCTTAATTATTCCCCCACCCTAATATACCAGATGTGGTCACCTACGTGTTGAAAGGTAGTATTGGAGAGCGAATTGCATAATTTTTAATCGGATATTAAGGGGTTAATTATAAACTGTACACATTATCAAGTTAGTGTTCTTTTTTTTATACTTTATATATGACAAACCAATGGGTAAATGATAATTACTGAACTTGTTCTTAACTTAGTATTGCTTAATTAATTATGAAATTCCTTGCGCATTACTGATATATCTATAAGTGCATTATATCAGTGCAAATAAGTATATTATTTTTTATTTGTTTCCTTAAAGTCAATTATTATATATATATATATATATATATATATATATATATATATATATATATATATATATATATATATATATATATATACATACATATATATATAAATAGTCTTTTGTTTTTTGGCTTTTCAATATGCACATGGTTCCCTTGTAGGTTTGATCAGGCCCTTATAGGAGGGCACATTCCACACTTCGTAAAACACTGTTTTAGCCGAGGACTCGAGTTCAAAACGAACAGATGTTAAAGTTTGAAATATATACTTTTATCGGATTGAGGGCTCTGATAAGACGAATTGCGTAATTGCCTGATGTCTGGGTCTACGCAATGCAATGATTGGATGATGACGGAAAGAGTGGACAACAGTGGCGGATGTTAGTCAGAACGACAGAGGTCACACAAAGGACGGTTGTCAGAACAGTTGTTACAGCAGAAGATTCATTGTTATTAACTATCCACCTCATAGCGTACGCACATGTGTTCCAAATGGTCTTTCATACACGAGTGAGTGAGGGGAGCTGACACTTGCACTGGAAATTACGCCACTTACCTCTCATGCCTGTACACCATCAATTCCGATTGCAAGGGTTCTAGTCTAACTGCCCTGGTTGGAGACGCATAGTATTTACTGAAGAATGCCGTTTATGTGTCCTAAGAGCAACCGCGGACTTGTCCGAGGATGTCCAGGACAACGTGTGGACCTACCCTGACGATCGCATGCAACACAGGTCTACAATCATTTGATAGCTTAGTCTTTGGTAGTCATTTCTGTGATACTAAGAGCACAGCTGTACGTTAAAGACATTCTGTGACCAGTTTAGTTGCCGGTTATTTTTCGACACCCAAGATTTACTTTCATCAGAATAATGCCTCTCCACTCACGACACATTTTGTTTTGAATTGGCTTCAGGATTAACCTACATATTCTTTGCCAGCTAGGTCGCCTAGTCTCCATCCGACAGAGCACATTTAGGAAGTTATGGAAAATTAGGTACAATTATCTTGGAAAGTTGATGATTTAGCCAAACAGTTGGAGACTATTTACCACGAAATTTCACTCAACATCAATCGGGAACTATATCAATCTATGTTACACCAGATAAAGTAGGATGGAAGGGATGGAACAATGCCTTAATAACTTCGTTTGTTTGTTACTATCTAACTGTAAAATAATCAATCAACTTTTAGGAAATTATAATTGTTTTTTTTTCAAATTTCCCAATTTTTATCACAATTGGACAACGCCTTATCATTCCCTTTGTTTTTTTTTTATTTCTCTTTTTTGTTATAGGGTATATTTGAGATCAATACATACAACAAATTTTATTTATGTATACATATATATACATTGAAAAAATATTTTACATTAAATAATACATAACGTTCAGATGCAGAAAATGTTTAAAACATTATAAGATATGCATAAAAAATGTGACGTCAGCATTTTTATTTTGTTTTGCGAAAATAATTGATGTAACATGCTATTGAGCTATTACAACTTGTTTAATGTTAAAAAAATATTTTTGTGTTGTATACAAATTTATTATATAAAACTGAATAAATAATTGAACTCTTTTCATGAAAATCAATGGAATTATTGAAATTTCGTCTATTATAACCTTAATTGTTAAAAAAATTTAATCTATTATAATTTAAGATTTCATTTTATTTTATTTGAAGTAAAAATATTAATGTACAAGAATTCTCTCTAAATTCTAAATTTTAGATTTAAAATAAAAGTATTTTCTGCATTAGTAAAGCTAAAATATTAAGCAAATATTTACGTTAAAGAAAAATAGATTAAGAAGTGTTATTTGGAAACATTTGTAAGATCATAATTAAATATAAGTTCTGCCTTTTGTCTCAGAAAAATTATTTCTTTAAATTATTTCAATTTTCATTAGTATTTTACATGCAAATATGTGTACATATATATAATAAAATTAGGATTTATGTTAATACGTATATTGATTCTAGTGTATCAAATTGCAAGCGTTTTAGTGTGTTTGAAGATAAGCCAGATTAATATTTGTTAACTAATGACTTATATCATATGACTTGAAATTAATTTTGCCTTAAAATATATTTATTACATCTTTTTTCAAAATAAATTTGTAGCAATGCTATTACAATTCGAAGTAAAAAAAAGTGTATCTGTACTTATGTACACACGTAAGTAGTTATACTTCTTTTTCGTAGCAAGATTAAAATCTTCTAAAAATCTTGAGCAGGGCAAGCTGGACCTAGGTTAAAAGGCGGTCACAAGCAGAGTTGAACGATACTAACCTTAAGTCATTCGGACCAGCAAAACCCTAGTTAATCACTATTGAAATAAATTTAACCAATAATATGGGGTGGGGGTTCGACAGACTTTATCTGGAGATAAGGTGAACCGAACGTGACACCTGAGAAATCACATTGAATATTTTAGGGGCAAGAATCATTCCTGAGAAAATTAAGACATCCGCCTGAAAAGCCCCTAGTATGGTCATTCTAAAAATAATTAAAATATATAATATTAACATTAAATTTATTAATATTAACATTAAACATTTGACATAAAATAGAATAGAAGCAGGGGGCATCCATAAACTCGAAACTCAGCTTAGTTGTGAGGAAACACAATAGGAATCTATTCGAATCAGCTCGGAGTCTGAGGTTACAAATGGGGTGCCGCTAGCTCGGAAAAGGAAAAAGGAAACTAACTCTCCCAAGGTGATTAACTGTGACGTAAATGGTCACGTACATACCAACAAAACACAGAGTAGTAGGTGACCCAAAGTTCCATCCTTATTTCTCGGTAATATCGGGATGTCATTATAAGATCGAACTCCATTGTAATAGCATGAATATTCTAATTTTAGTGATTACGCCCCCTCCTAGGCTCTTTATCTACACACTAAATATAACAGATGAAAGACCTCAACGAGAGGAATCTATGGCCCGAGTTTCATTTGCGAACCTCAAAAATCCTCGGGGCTATGCAGAATTTTTTTTAAAAAAATTAAAACTTTAAAAAAATTAAAACTTTAAAATAATTTTAAAAAGTTAAATATAGGTGAAGTAATGGAGCTATTGTCCTAAAAATATATTTAGGATGATCATAGGTAGAACAATCGAATCCATCCAGTGCGGTCGACCAAGGGTGATTCAAGTTATTATTGGGGAAGACCTGCAGGGGGAGCACCGGAGAGGGTCAATTCCACTTAATGCTCACGCTAATACGAAAACATGGCGGTTCTCTAAAAATCAAGTCCCAAGCTCAAATTTTAGGGGGGTGAAATTTTTTCCAGTCACCATAGGATTAACATGGGAGTATGATATTTTAGTCCTGAAATCCTCTCAATGTCTACATAATGGGAATGAAGTAGATGGCATTATATGTCTCGACGAGTGGAACAGTTGGTTCAAATCTCAAGTCCGAGACTCAAAAAGGAGGCAAGATATTATGAATTAAATAAAATTAAAAATATTAAAACAATTAAAAACTATAGAAGAAATAGCCGTATGAACATGACATCATAATAACTTGAAGAACAGATAGAGAGGGACCGAATGAGCCAAGTTCGAATGGTCTTGGACGCTTGGGTGCCGAGATATTAGCCAAAAAGCTGAAGAGGGGAAATACTCGGGGTGGTGGATGCATCCCAACAAATATGGTTTACAACATAAGTTATTACGATCCCCTAAATATCAGTCCCCTAGCACCAAATGTGACATATTACAATATTAGAAAACGGTGTGCGTCACATTCGTGATGGTGTGCGTGCGCATCCTAAAAATTTACCCTCATTCTTTTTCCCTAACGCTCAATAAGAAGTATAACTTCAAAATATAATAAATTGTTTAATAATGAGAATATATATATTATGTTGGGGGGAAAAGAAAACCATTATTTTTGCATGAAATTCAAAACTTTATTTAACATGTTTCAGTTTTTAAAATGTTGGTCAAATATGTATCGTGTTCTTGTATGATTTGTTGCCATTTTAAGGGTAGCTTCATATTGCCTCTCTCATAGAAGTATTGGCCTTTATTGGCGAAAAACTCTAGTAATTGATTTCCACATTCTTCTCTTGATCCTAATTTCTTATCACTCTGGAAGTTTTACAATGTGAGAAAAATGTGGTAATCATTTGGTGCCAGGTCCGGACTAAATGGTAGATGTATTAAAATTTTCCAATCTAGCTTCCAAAGCATCTGGAGAGTCACTACAGATGTGTGTGGCCAGGTGTTGCCCTGATGGAACACAACACCTCTTCCGCTGGCCAATGCTGACCGTTTCTGGCCAATAGAAAGCTTCAAACGGTTCAGTTGTTAACAGTAGGTATCTGAATTTAGTGTTTGGCCCTACAGAAGAAACTAATAAATTATTCCTTTCCAGTCCCACCAAACACACAGTAGAATCTTCCTGGATGTTGGTGCTGGTTTGGCCACCGTTTGAGCAGTTTCATTACAATTTCACCACGATGGGTTTCACACAATATTGTCGTATGTGACCCATTTCTAATCCCCAGTCACCATCCATTTAAGAAACGGGTCTATTTCATTCCGTATGGCCAAGGCTTCGCAGATGGAAATTCGATCTATCATTTTTTTGGTGTTAATTGATGTGGCACCCAAACATCGAGCTTCTTTTAGGTTCCAGCTTTGCGCAAATGTTTAAAACTTGTTTTATAACCAATATTTAGCTTCTAGGTGATGCTACGACTACTAACATGCTGGTCAAATTTGATTATTTGTGTGATTTTATTGACACTTTTGACGATCGACTTGCCTCTGCGAGGTGCATCTTTATTATCAAATATGCCTGAACGGAATTGACGAAACTAAAAAAAAAAATATGTGTGTACGTAATTAACTTTTACAGTATTGACATCATAAACACCATTCAGAATTTTAGCCGCATGGGTTGCATTTGAATCTTTATCAAAGAAAATCTGTGAAATGTAACGAATTTTCTCTTTGTTGACTTCCACTTTTACCACTCTGCAACTCACACCTGAATGGACCAATCAAAAAACAGTAAAATAATTTTTAGTGTGAAATGTCACCTTAACAACGAGCATAAATTTGAAATTGTTTGATCGATACTTCACGAGATACCGTCACCACATATCCAATAGCCTCGTTTTAATTCATGTTCTCTCGCGAGACAACTGTGGATTTCTCCTTCCTGCTAGTGCGACATCTGTCTTATATTGGACTGCAAGACGCCTTATATCCGAAAAGATGTTAGCGGGCGTAATTTGAAAAAAAAGAGGAGTAATTTGTATTATTTCCGGTTTTTCTGTTATTTTCATGATGTGAAGTCTTTCAACTACACGACAAGACAAGCATTTTAATATCACTTTCACCGGGAGCTTTGTTGTGAGCCTCAGACTCTGATTACTGAATTATTTATGAGTGAGCTTCTTATATAGGCCCTATTTTTGTTACCTAAAGCAGAAAGTTGACTTTCATCATCAAATATTGCCATTTTTTAAGTATTTAACAGTCCGTAATGAATGACTGCTTGCTAGCGATAATTAGTAATAGTATAAGAAGAACTCGTTGAATCCTCGTAATCCAATTTCCAGCATCATTCCTCCCTCAGTTTTTAAGCACACGTTCACATTCATTGTCAAAATCAATTACCTCAAAATTCCGGTTAATTAAACTTTATGTTTGAAAGTAAAATTCTGTACAATACCCTGTATTCACGTAAAGTTGTTATTCTCGGTCAAACGTATTGTTTTACTGTAGAAAGGGAACTTGTTTCAGAAATTCCATGTTCTCATGGCAGAAGAAAGACCAAGTTGGATTTCAACAACAATTGGGTGCATGTAATAGAGTTATTCCGTCAAAAAAAAATATTTTGAATCCTTAGTTATAAGACAGAAACAAGCACTCACAGTTGCCTAGTGGTAAAAATAACGGACTCGTAGCAGGCGTACCATGAGTTCGGGCCTAGTACCAATTAAGATCATCCGTGCAGAGGAGACTGAAACACGATAAATATATCTAGGATCAAACGTTCTCACATTGGTGTAGTATGGAAATAAGGATAGGGGGATGCCATCTTAGTTGTCTTCCTAGTCTCTTGACCATGGCTCAAAATTACAAGGTCAATTGTCAAAACCCCCCCCAAGGAACTAAATAATAAGAGACAATATTCGCTCACTGAGAAGACAGAAACAAAAATTTACGCAAGTTTCCAATATTATCCACCCATGCTTTTCAAAATGAAACGCAGAACTGATTTAAATGGACTAAAATATGTTTCACATTCTGTTTTTAACTATTTATCTCAAATGCTCTCTAATTGGTTAGACTAATGGAATACTTCATTGGTTAAAAAAATGATTACTCGCTATACTACTATAATATTGTACTTGGCTTAGCATTATTTTTTCTAAAATATAATTAAACGTATTTACTTCATACAAAATAAACAAAAGGATTTGAAATCAGCATTAAAAATCAATTAGAATGAATACCAACAGCTAAGATTGCAATAATTACAAAGATAAAAATAAAGCCAAACTCAAAAATTCAGCAAAAACGTGTGAGCTTAGGATTTTTTGCCACCATTGCATGCATGGAGATATTTTTTTTCACTTTAACTCGAGATTTATTTTCTGTGTATGATTAAAGATTCATCTAGTACTTTTCACTTGTAGGAAAACAGAATTCCTTTACTAAGAAAACAAAGGTGAACGTGTTTCTACTAAGAGATCATCCGTCGAATTTGGAGGATAAAATCACACACACACAAGAGGATTTCAGGATTTTAAGAAAGTCTAGCAATTCTTACACACACACAATTTGTTTTATTTTATTCCCTTACTGCTGATATTGATATAGAACCTGAGGAACTACAGCTTGATTTTACCGACTTAGTCAATCACAGTGTGAAGAAAAGGTTTATTGTTATGGCATAAACTTTAACAAATCTATGTCAGCTGAAAAATTTCGGTGTATGAAGAAATTCACGGGTGAATTGTTATTTATATTTTAGCCGACATATATTTGTGAGAAAAGTTTTCCTTGCGTGATGATCAGCAAAAACAAGTAATATAAAAAAATAAGTCAATTCCGACTTAGATCAACAAAGAAAAATTTCATTTTATCTATTTTTATTAAATAGCAACAATTAATATATGGATATTTATATACATATGACAGAACTACAACATTAAATGGTAATTGAGTTTTATTAATTATCATTAAAATATCGTATTGTCATCCAAAACAATCTTGTATATGAGATTTCAGTTCATCTGAATGCTTTAAAATGTGAGAAAAAAATAATTTTGAGGTTTTGACACAAGTCGTCAAAATGGTCGCTAAGTCACCAAAATGATGTCTAAGTGTCTGTATTTGGAATTCTTTGAATAATTAGTTATAATTAATTAATTTTTATTAATCATAATTAAAAATTATTGTATTGTAATTCAAAATAATCACGTATATAAAATTTTAGATCAATTGAGCTGCTTAAAATGTATTTTATTAACTATTGAAAATTCCACCAAGATAATTAAATAAATATTAGTTTGGGGAAAATATATATCCAATATTTTTGCATGAAATTCAAACCCTTATTTAATTTATTTCGGATAGTCCAATTTGGGTCAAATGTGTACTGTTTTTTGTATAGTTAATTGCCATTTTAATGGTAGCTTCATATTGCATCTCTCATAGAAGTCTTGGCCTTTATTGGTGAAAAGCTCTAGTAATCAATTTTCACAATCTTTTCTTGATCCCAATTTCTAGTCACTCAGGAAATTTTGCAATCCGAGAAAAAAGAGGGTAATCGTTTGGTGTTATGTCCCGACTATATGGTGGATGCATTAAAACTCCCCAACCACAGGCTCCCAGAGTTACCGCAAGCGTGTCTGGCGTGGCGTTGTCCTGACGGAACACAGAATCTCTTCTATTGGCTGATGAGTCGCTACCTTCAAATTTTCCAGTTATTGACAGTAAAGATCTGAATTTTGTGTTTGGCCCTACGGAAGTTACTCGCAATAAATATTTCCTTTCCAGTTTCACCAAATGCGCAGTAGAACCTTCCTGGATGATAGTCCTTGTTTGGTCACCGTTTGAGCTGCTTCATCGCACTTTGGCCACGATCGTTTTCGCACAATATTGTCGTATGTTACCCATTTCTCATCCCCAGTCACCATCCACTTAAGAAATGGGCCGATTTCATTCCGTTTGACCAGGGTTTCGCAGATAAAAATTCGATCCATCTTGTTTTTGGTGTTAATTGGTGTGGCACCCAAACATCGAACTTCTTTTTCAATCCTACTTAGCTCAAATAGCTTAAAACTGTTTTATGGTCGATCTTTAGCTTCTGGGCAATGCTATGGCTATTGACATACCGGTCACTTTCGATTATTTCTGTAATTTCATCGACATTTTCGATGACGGGAGCGGGGCAAATTTAACATCAAAAATGCCTGAATCGAACAGACGAAATCAAAACTGCACGTAATTAGCTGTTACAGTATTGGCACCATAAACACCATTCACAATTTCAGCCTTCTGTCTTACATTTTTGTCTTTTTCATAGAAAAATTATAAAATGTACGGAGATTTCTCTTTGTTGACTTCCATTTTTAACACCCTGCAACTCTCAGCTGAATGGACCAAACAAAAAAAAAAGCAAAATATATTTTTTTAGTGTGAACTGTCACCTTGACAACGAGCATAAATTTGAAATTGTTTGATTGATACTTCGCGAGATATCGGCACTACAGCCACCTACCGAAAAAATATTGGATTTATTTTTCCCTTAACCTAATATATAATAGCTATCACAATTATGATACAGGCATTAATACCATATGTTACAGAATTAACAATTTGGCTTATTATTATTTTTATTGAAATATAAATACTGTTTCCACAATATATATATATATATATATATATATATAAGTACTATTTCGTATAAGAAATATGTCATATTTTTTTGAAAAGCACGTATTTAATTTTACTGAAAATCACATTCGATTATTTAATTTGAAAGAAATCGAGTGTCCTATCTATCATTTATTATGATCTTATAATTCATAGACCTACTGGATAATTTGTCTCTGAAATAATTATTTAGTAATCAAGCTGTCTACCTGAATTCTTAGCTTAACTTGAAATCCTTTTAAAATACTTTTCAGCATACTACTTTATATTTTACTAGATATCTCTTCATCCGGGTCCCTTTTCGATTTCAATATATTCGGACTTCATTCAGCGACTACAGTTAATTCGACTATCATTAATGCATGAGCACCAATTAAGAGCATAAATGTTTGATTTGGTAAGTAGTATCAAAAGGAAAACGTGAGTTCTAATTAGAAGAGTTGTGTTAGATATGGCATGTCTCACACATTCATTATGCCGAGATTAATATTATATCTGTCAGCTTCGTTCATGTTGGTTAATTATAAGAGGCCAGATCTTTTTTTTTAAATAGAAGGGTTTTATCAGAGCATAATGTATTTAAATTTACAATTAAGCTATATTTATACTGAAGGAAAGAATCTTTATTTTTTGCTTTCATTAAAAAGAACATATTTATCCTTAAGATTGGCTTTTTTCCGGTGAAACAAGCGAATTGGAAACAACACTTTACAAAAATGTATATTAGATTTTAAAAAGTTAGTATTGTATATTTTAAGACAATCATTCTCTTAAAATTCTATTTCTGTGTGGTAAATTTTGAAACAGAGAGATAAGAATAGTCCAACACCGCAGTCGGGACAAATATTTTTTGTTTCTTTTTTTTACCTGTTTTCCAAAATCGTTTCTTTTCGAGCAACACACAAATCAATGCTTTGTTGGTCTAAATTTTTTGTTCGTGGCAGGAATCACTTCTAAAAATGTTTTTTTTTCCTGTCAATCATAAGAGACTGCCCAAAATTCCTGGTCTTCAATAATCACTCATTTGTTATCTATTTTAAGATTCAAATTTAAAAGAAATAGTATTTCTAGCTTGAGGAACACTGATTTTGTAAAAAGAAAATTCCCGCATTAAGTAGTCTAAAAGAATACAGTAAAACCCCACTTAAAACCGGTTTAAACATTTTATTGTAATTCTAACATTATTCGACTATTTAAGACATCTGCTAGAAATATTGCACACTACAAGAACAAAAAATATACAGGCAAATCATAGAAGGGACATTTCAAGCGACCCTTAAAAGTCTACCGGTGTCGTTTCAATAAGGCGATAAAAAATACATATAATAATTGTAATAATCAATAATAGCAGGACTACTGTTCCGTAGAATTTATTCTTAAGACTGTTTCATATTATTTTATGTACTTAACATATTTTTATGACCCTTTATATCATAAAAGACTGACGTTGACATTATGTTTTGCGAAGCTTGTTGCACCATTGGCTTGTCACAAAATCTTCCAGGAATCCGTAATGACAGATGTATCAGAGCTTACAGGAATATTACAATTACACATCTGCCATTTCTTCAGATTATTCGCAGCTACTTTCATTCATTCTTATGTTTTTATAGGAATATAAATTAGAGCAAAACATTTCACCACGATTTAATTTTATCTCCAAAAGCTCTCGCAATAACATTTGCAATTTTATCAGGGCTTAGACCTCTCTTTCTCTCTTTTCTACGAGCTGTCCTTTCAAAGTGTCTGATCTGCACAAGGTTCGAAAATCGAATGATTTTTTAAGAGTAGATGAACAATTACCATGTAACGAAACACTTAGACAGAACGATTTTATTAAAACTGAATAAATTCTGCTGTGAACGCAATAACATTGCACTTAAGGTTAAATAAATATGTGATGTTACTCCCACAATTTTGTTTTACAAATGTTATTTACTTAGTGGATCGTTCTAGTGTTACAAGTATGAAGAAAAAAATTAGAAAACACGTATTTATCTAGCAATATTCAAACAAGTGAATACATAACATAAATTAAATGTGATTCACCCTTTCAGGTTTATTTCGACTGGAGTTTAACATTATCCTACATGATGTTTTCTATAGCATATTTTACAAAATTTAAATATCAGTGTAACAATCATCAATAGAACTTTAATTATAATTTTCCAAAGGGTTTCAATTTAAAGTTTTACTTATTTGGCTTCATCAATAGAAAATACGTTTTGAAAAAGGAGGAATAATGGAGATGATTTTTAAGGAGAGTACGATGATTTTTGATACATTTTACATCTAAGGGCTCCCTTTTTTATCTATTTCTCTAGATTTATGTTTTTGCATTTATGTAATAAATAAAGATCATTTTTGCCATTTTATCCGTAAAATACAAATTTTCAATAATATAAGTATGCACATATTTATTTTAAAAAATAAGAGGAAATCTAACTTTTTTTTTAAAAAATAAGAAATAATAAGAAATCTAACATTTTTTTTAAAAAAATAATAAGAAGAAATCTAACATTTTTTTAAAAAAAATAATAATAAAATAACTAATAAAATTTTTAAATGCCATATCTAAGATTAAAATGATAGCATATTATTTTTAATAAATGTACAGTATGATAAGAACGGGTGAAATATTTTAAAAAAAATGATTTTCTTTACTTCATCTTAGGATTCCCAAGTTAAATATTAAGTTTTAGAGGGATAAATATTCAGAACTAACATGCATCTGTGATAAAATGATAAAAAAAATGTGTGGTCAATTACCCAAATTTTCTATAATAACAGTTTCTTAGAAAAAAAAACCCCGAAAAATCATAAAATATAATAAATGCCTATAAATTTTCTCAAAGATAAACATACTTTATTTTTAAATCTATTCTTAAGCTTTTTTCCTAAATATTGAATAATTCTATTCAAATATATCTGGTATAAGTAAGTACCTACAAACATGCAAATTCTGACAGATTTTATAATTGCTGATCTTTTGAATAATTCTGGAAGCATAAAATTCCATCAGTTTCCCATATTTGAGGAGGAATATTTATTGAAACAATAAATGAATCGTGTCATCCAACAATGCATTTAAAAAAATTGCTTCTGTGTGACGAAACAATTCGAGGAAATAGGTAAGAAAAAAGCAGTACAGAGACAAAAAGCTTCAGAAGAAAAGACCAAAATCCATAAAAGGAAAATGCATGTACTGAAAATAAAAGAAAACGAATGAAGATGATAGAAAAAGTCCAAATTGAAATCGTTGTTTGTTGTATACGACTTCGGGCCAATTTTGGATTACCAGACTAATGATAAAATACATTGGTCTTTGCAAGTATAATCTACTCGAAATAGAATTGCAATGATTTTAGCAAAATACGCTTGCTTTCAAGCTATTTCTATGAAAATGATATGCACATCACGCAAAAACATTAAATGTTTTTTAGTTAAATATTGATATACAAATATATCTAATGCAATCGTATTATTTTTTTACTAAAGTTTATATGTAACATGTCAGGGTTTAGTATTGGATATAAAATTTTGATATAGTTACTCGAGATTTAAATCTATATTGATCTTTAATTTTTAATCATTACATATATAAACGTGCATATCCATAGCATTTTAAAAATGTAGTACAAACTTTATTTATTTTCAAAGCCATTTAAAACGGAAGATATCTGTGACGTTTTAATATAAATACAAGCCCATTTTTTATATGTCGAAGTAATATATATGTAATATAAAAAAATAAAAGCGTAACAAGTTTATTGAATAAGTGACAAGACATCATGATATACAAAAAGAGTCTACATATTTCATTTAATTTTAAAGATTTATTCTTAAAAATTATTTTATTATTAAGTAAAAATGTGTAATTATATTTAAAATCGAATAACGCATTTACTTGAAGGAGAAAGGTAATTTCGTTTTTTAGGTGTTTGTGTGTTTAAGTGTAGGTAAATGTAAAACAATTTGAATATATTGAATAAATACACCCATGTCCATAAATTAAGGATAAAGAAGTTCAGGCAAAGAAAGAAACAGAAGCAAAACAAATTTGACTTATTTGTAAAGTCTATTTATTAAACAAAAGGGAAAGAACACAAAAGCTGCTATATGTTTGACATAATTAATAAAAAGTGCGATTTTTACTTCCTGAAGCAAATTTCAAAAAAGGACCTATTTACAAAAAACAGTACAACATGTTTAGCATGATGGTTAATACGGGGAATGTCTCCCGGACGATGCAATACAGGCCTTACAACGCCTAGGCATAATGAGTATCAAATTATCAATCTGATCTTGGGGAATATTACACCACTCATTAAACATTCCCCTCCAAAGTTCCAGTAGACAGGTGGGAGAGGGTTGACGGGCTAAAGTCGCCAGCCAAGCATATCTCACACACGCTCAATTGGATTCAATTTCGGTGAGTATGATGACCAATCCATACGGGGGATATCTTCCGATTGAAGGCATTCATCTACAATGTTTGCAAGGTGAGGACGGGCATTGTCATCCGTAAATAGAAATTCAGCACCCATGGCGAATTGAAACAAACGTATATGGTGTTCCAGAATGACATCCCGATACATGTGGACAGTCATCGTTACACTCTGAACATCCAGGTCAGTTCTGAAACCAAGAATAATTCCTCCCAAAACGAGCCATCCTGCACCACTGTAAATGGTGTCTTGGTGGTAACGGGTACCTGGGGCTCTCCACATTAAAGTCCGGAGAGAATCAGACTGCTAACGAAACCTGGACTCATCGGAAAACATCACGAAAGACCACTGTTATGGTGTCCAAAAGGCATGCTCTCTACTCCAGGTTAATCGCAGGCGACAGTGAGTTGCGTAAATGGAACAAATCTGACAGGCCTACGAGCATATAGACCTATGTTCCCTAAGCGTCTGTACACCGTCTGCTTTGAAACTGTCGTACCAGTAGCTGAAGAGAGCTGACGAGACCGGTCTGATGCTGTGCTCCGTCTGTTTCTTTTGGCAGTAACTTCCAAATATACCGGTCCTCAGTTGGCGTTGTAACTCGGGGGTGACCTGTGCTGTAATATCTATTCACATTAACATCATCTTGGAATCGTTGCCAAAGCCTGGAGATGTTACTCTGGGTGATTCCAAGTTCCTCGGATACTTCCAGCTGGTTACGTCCATATTCCAGTCCTCCAATAATTCTACCGCGTAAAACATCCTCCAAATGCTTCTTTTGTGCCATAACTATGCAGTTATTGCACTGAAAAGCTTTTAAAGCGCTTGTGAAATATTTTACATCTTTCCCACCATTCCTTATATACCCCTCTCTGACACTCTCGTCACTGTGACGTATCCGCGCCATCTGGTGGTTTCCTCTAATTTGCATATTCTTCTACAAGATGTGTGTGATAATTCTACACACACACACACACACAGGAGAAATTTTTATTTTAGAGTTAAATTTCTGTGTGATTCTGAATTATCCTTAAGTTATGGACATGAATGTATATTATTAAATAATATATAATCCCTTCTGATCCAATACCTTTTGTCATATTTCTAGCAGTAGCATGTGATTTTGAAAACCTCTCATAGAATAAGTTTTCGTTGTTGCAAGAAACTCCATCCAGGAGATTTTTTATCTCATTATTTGAACTAAACGTCTAAAAAAAATTCAGTGACACTAAAAAGTAATAGTCAGAAAATGACATATCTATAGAATATGGTAGGTGTGGCCGTATATTCCATTCAAGCTGTAAAAGCATTTGGCGAGTTACCAAACTTGTATGAGGATAAATAATTTCTTGGTTGAATACTACACCTTTTCTGTTTTTCAATTCGAGTTTTTTTTTGCTTTAGTGAATCACATTAATTTTTTCATGCTGATGAATCAGAATTAATCGTTGATATCTTTAAAAAAATAAGAATTCATAACATATATATATATATAAATATATATATATATATATATATATATATATATATATATATATATATATATGTGTGTGTGTGTGTGTGTATGTGTATTATGTATGTGTGTGTATATGTGTATTATGTATGTATGTGTATATACGTGTATTATGTATGTATGTATGTATATATGTGTATTATGTATGTATGTGTATATACGTGTATTATGTATGTATGTATGTATATATGTGTATTATGTATGTATATATATATATATATATATATATATATATATATATATATATATATATATATATATATATATATATATATATACATAATTTAAGGAAATTTGGAAGGATACAAGGAAATTTGATTACAACAAAAAACAGGCTAAGATTGAGATAGGACACTTTCATAAACATGGATTCAATAACATAACTGTACATATACTTAGAATAGTGCCAAATATTAAACAAAGATTATGGTTCGAAAACTTTTTTATAGGTTCATTTAGATCATATTATCCTTATGGTTTGAATGTTATATGGAAAGGTGAAAGTGTCTTATTAGCTTTTTAAACAAAAATCCGAGGATTCATTATATATTCCGAATTTTGATAAATCTATTGATAATAGTAATAATATTCGTTTAGCGAGAATTTCAAGAGCTAAACGTAGAAGAAGAGTTACTAGAGACATGTCAACCCTCAAGAATTCTATGTTAGAATTATCTGTTAAATTTGATGATAACTACAACACAGGCTTAATTAAATCATTTATGTTTGGCATGAATAAAACTGAAATTAAAATTATGACAGATACTTTAAGCAGATATAAATTTTAGGATTCTCATGGTATGCATATGATTCGAGACCTTAATAACTATTTAGTACAAAAAATGAATATTAAATTACATGCAAGTGAAAATTACTCTACAGAATATTGTACATTATTTTTTTATGAATAAATCCTTTATCAAAATTAATTTTTCAAGTATATTTCAAAAATATCAATCTTTTTTTCCTATTAAAAATATTATTATTAAAAAGGCTTTCAAATACAACAATAAACTTGGTAGATTTATATTTAATTATAATCAAATCTCGGAGCTCCTAAGTTCAGAATCATGCAAATGCAATCTATATCGAGACTATATTGATGATTATCATCAGCACGTTGTCACAGGAGATCTTAGCATCGTGAAAGATGATTTGTTAAGAAATTTTATGGAAAAAGGTACCGGTTGTTAGACTGATGATCACAAAAAATAAATCTAACGTTATGAAACAAATCATAAAAAATTTAGATAAATTCTACCTTAAAATTGCAATTAAATACGGAATGCCGATTGAAGCATTCAATCAATTTAGATCTTATGTAGCAGCATAAATTCGGGAATTAGATTTCACTGTTGAAAATGAAATTATGTATAAAGATCTTGAATCATCAATAGAAAATATCCAAAAGGACTTCGTGATTACATATGTTGATAAGGTATCTGCTAATTTTGCCATAATTTGTAAATACTTCTACAGTAAATTATTATGTAACCAAATTTTAAATAATAATTCCTTTAAAAAATCAGTTCACATTAAGAGAGAAGATGATAATCGTCTGTTAGCTTTGAACAAAAGACTGAATATTCATCTAAATAATATTAAATATCCAAGTATTTTTTTAACACCAAATTTTCATAAAAGCCCTTTAAAATTCCGTAGTATCACTAATGGATACAATACATATATCACAAGGTCTGGGAAGATCTTACAATCTCTTCTTCAAAATCTAATTGATAATTTACAAAACAGGGCAATAATTAAAAATAGCTTAGAGATTGCTAGAGTTACTAAGGATATGTTAATTTTTTCCATGCATGGCTTTGATTCCGAGGACCTTTTTAATTCTATAGGTATTGACGATATGATTAAGGTTCTACAGTTAATTTATGATAAATATGAATTATATACTTCAATGAAAAAAGAAAAATTTGATATTCTTGTTAACCTCGTATTAAAAGAAAATTTCATTGCATTTTTTTTATCAGAATTTTTATAAACAGATCAAAGGATTACCTCAGGGTGGTCCAGCTAGTAATTGTTTAGCGAACCTATATTTACATTTTTTTGAAATAGATCATGTTGTAAATGATTCTTACTTAATTTATTGTTATATAGATGATATAATAATTTTTGGTAAAAATAGTGAATACAAACCAAATATTACGTTCTACCCTGATTATCTGAAGCTCCTTAAAACTAACTTCAACTCTAATTTGGTGGAATTCTTGGATTTAGACTTGCATCTTATTAACAATAATGTAGTCAGTAACATTTTTGACAAAAGAGATACGTTTAAGTTCCGTATAATTAAAATTCACTGCGAAAAACCGGTATTCAGAACGGAGTACAAAATACTCACTTTTGAATACGTCACATACTCAAAATAGCTCCGATGCAAACATACTCAAATTTGAGAAAAGCCCATACTCATCTTTGGCAACGACTACGTACTCAAAATTGTAAACATCACATACTCATTTTTGAACCTGTTACTGGATCAAATTTGAGATTATAACAGCTAGATGAGTGTGTAATGCACTTATTTATGAGTATTTATGGATCAAATATGAGTTTGTATGTTATTTATTTTCGATACTGCTGTATCCAATACGAATTTTTAACATAAAAATATACATCAAATCAAATTTAAAGGGATCTAAATATGCGATACTTAAGTTGGTAAATTTCATTTTTTTTTCCATCTTATATATTATTTAATTTACATTTTATGAAGTTTTTACCACTTAACTTCGAAAATCTAAATTCCTTTTGCATTTATTGTGTTACAAAAAAGGTACTTTAGTATCATCGCAAAAATTCCAACGTTCAAGATAATTCGCCATGTCTCGTACGCGTTGAATTAGCAACCATGTACTTAATTTTATATGCTGTCGCCAATACAACAAAAATTTTACTTTAAGAAAAAAATACAACTATTATTTGATCAAAAACTTTGTCTTCGAACTAATACATCAGATTTAAATCTTTGAAAATAACAAAAATAGATTCGATGAAATAGTTAAACAAATTTGTAAGCATTTGAACTAGTTCCAGAAGCAATTTGGTTTATTACAAGTTATATTTATGTTTCTAAAAGAATTATATTGTTTCTTTTTAAAATCCTATACAAGCAGAAAATTAACTTTTATTTAAATTCAGTCTTTCAATAATAAGTTATTAGAAATATCTTGGAAACGTTAGGATGAATAACAGACTTTATATAGTAAAAATTTCAAAACAAACTAAGAAAGAAATAGTTCTTTACATATTATGTAATGAAGAAAAAAGCCTTTTGACTAAAATAACACTCATTAGGCCCAGGTGTGTGTAAGTACTTTTTTATGAATTGTTTTGTTTAAATAGAAACACATTCATCTAGAGGGAAATATAGAAAAATCCATTGCAATATATATTACAAATTAAGCTAGTTTTTATTCATATCAACTGATTTTATACTCTCCTATCACCAAAGAAAACAAATATTATAGTTTTTAAGTTAATGTTTTTATAATCAAAAAATTAAAATACTTAAAAATTTCAGTCCTTAGAAGAATGTAAAAACAACTAAAACAGTAGAACCATAATCCAATATACAGCATTTTATTTTCAATGCCTCTTTTTTTTCAATGATTCACTGTAAACAAGAAAAATAAAACAAACCAAAACATATTTTTGAAATATTTATTCTGGAAATTGGACATATACATATCATACATTCAAAAAATAAACAAAAAAATATAAGTGAGATTTTTAAAACAACATACCTTCATCCATAAGTTATTTTTATAAACACTATACAATCGATACTATAGTCAACTCCATTGTTTTAATGTAATATATATTGAATTATTTGCTTACTAATAGAAATGAAATTAATGCAAATTAAGAATAAAGCATTCATCATCTAAAAACACGATAACAGGTTTAAAAGTATGATTTTCTAAATATTACACATGAAGGCATGTATTTTTTGAAGTTCACATGTATAAAAACTACTGTTCAAAAATACCACACATTGGAACAATATATATATCATCAGTACACTACACACCGAATATCTTTTAGGCATGGTTTTGAAATTGCTGCAAATAAGATTTTGGTATCCAATAGTTTTCAATCTAAGATGATGGTCTCGCAATAAGATCTCAACATGAAAATAGTTTAAAAGAATGGCTTATTCCTGAAAAAGAGGAATTACATTATGAAGCAAAAATGTAAGTACTTTTTTGTAGAAAACCAATTAGAAAAAATATGAGTGCCAGGATTTAAAAAAAAAAAAACAGAACACAAGGTATTTAGAAATGCCAGGAAAAACCATGGAAATTGGAATGTCTGGAAAATGGAAAAATAACTGCACTTAAAAGCGTGGGGTGCTTGATATCAATTGTTATAATTTCTTAATAGTTCTATTCTGTAATACAAAGTTAGTGTAAAAATGTAGTACAAGGGTCCCCCACCCTTTTACCACAATGACATTAATTTTCTCGTTAATCATTTTGTTCTAAGAAAGTAAGTGCTGGTTTTTTTTTTTTTCATCTTAAATACGTTTGATTAATTTTTGTATTGGGTTCAGTCCTAGGAGAGCCCACACCCTTGGCAACAAACCAAAAAAGCGCCAAGCCAGAGTGAGATGGCGGCAAGTGAATATAGCGGGACAAGGTGGATCATAATGAAAATATATGTTAACAATACAAAAATTAATCAAACGTATTTAAGATGAAAAAAAAAAAAAAACAGCACTTACTTTCTTACGGCTGATCTTTTCCGAGTGGAGGCTACAGCATGACAGCGGATTTTAACAAAAAGCCTTGAAGGCCTCATTGTTAAGAGAATCATGGGAGTGCGGCCATAAATATTCTGCGAGGTAATGGTCGAACATACCCATTCAAAATCTCCATCCAAAACAGCACTCTTTCGTTCGTATAATCCCATTCGCTCATTACATTTAGAACATTCATAATTCAAAGCAATCAATCCTTCCTTCATACACCATTCAATCAATTTTTTCTTACATTTCGCATTCAACAAAGTACAAAATTCAAAGGTATATCCACTCACACATACGTGCCATACTTTCAGCCCGGATCCCAACAACAAAATGACAATTCAATATGCCCGCTGACCAAATACAAAAATTCCAGAAATAGTTAGGTTTACCATACATAATGTATCAAAGTAGAGTTACCAAGATGGTGCAATTATCACCAACCAAAATAATTTGCTCCAAGGGTGTGGGCTCTCCTAGGACTGAACCCATTCTTATATTAAGATTTACTTTTTAGTACGATTAACTATAAAAGCATTTTTTTAAAACTATGGTGTTTCATGTATGTCAGACTGAACAGATTTCAGTACTTATGTATTATCAAAACAATCGCCAACTCTATTAATAATTCACTGAATTGACAACTCCCCAATTGGTACTTACGTCTTATTGGCGACATTATATGAAATGAAGCACCTAGTTGGCAATTGATGCGATATTTCATAAGTACCCCCAATTTCCTGCTTTGTACATGCTGAATTGGCAACCAGGTGCTTCGTTTCATATAACGTTGCCAATAAGTTGCAATAATATATAAGTAGGGGAAACCTGTGTACCTAGGGCCATATTTTTCAATGCACAAAAACAGAGCCCCTGGCCTGTTTAAAAATGTGAACCTGACATGCATTCATCATTATACTAACTATCCAATTGTAAATATAAGAACTTAAAATATTAAATTCTGTGAAATAAAAGGTTTTAAAAAAATTCACAAATGGCCCTAGGTACAATATCATTGTACGTAGGGCCTTTCCCTGAAAGTTAGGTTTCACTCTGTAATCAATAGAAAACAAACATACACACATGAATTTAATAAAAGAAACAATATCAGCTCTCTAATACATTGATTTATCATGTAACCATTAAAATTGCAATGTGCCAAATTATTAATGAATTGCACGTATTTTGATCCAACATTTAATTTTAAAAACTGGTTCCAAAAGTGAGCTGCATACATTGTCGTTCTGAAGCATCAACAGATTATGGTTTAGACAGTGTTTGAACAGAATATTTCTGTTGCCAGTTTTATAAGTTTCTTCTTTATTATAAAGAAACTTATTTGAACGTGCAATATTCTTCAGAAACTTAACACTCTTGTGTTCTTTTTTAACATCTATTACTTCTGCCATATAAAAATGTTTAGTTTTTTTGACTTGTATTTTTGTTAAAACAAAAGTCCCCCTTTTCAATATTGTCCCTTACATCAGTTACTGTAGAATTTGCATCATCAGTGGAATGTGAGAATCTTCAATATCTGATAATTCTTATATTATCTGCATTAGGTTTTGACCATTTTATTCAGTCAGGATTTCTAGGTATCTAAAAAAGTTAGGAATTTATAATTGCTCATTAAGAGAAAAATTTAATTGAAATATCATAAAAATCTGATTTAGAATTATATTATTTTTATAACTATAAAAAATTGGGGTTTTTTTGTTAATTAAATGCATTCTTATGTTTGTATAAATAAAATAATCCTGAAAAATAACAATAATGGTAGCTAAGATATTTTTTTTATAAATCAAGCATGTTGAAAGTTTCAGAACAAAATATACACTCCTCTCATTTTAATAACATCCAATAATAATAAAAAAACTTGACTAAATCAAAATGGTTCAGATAATTAAGACCATTTTCCTCTTTTTATCATGAAAACTTTTTTAATAAAATAATAACATAAAGAATATTAATTGCAATTGTACCTAGGTACAAGGCAACTATGTGGCCCCAGGTACAAGACTAGGTAATTTTATACAAAATGTCTTCTGCAGAAAATCCAAATGGAGAGAGGATTTATTTAAAATCTTATTTAGTACTTAATGCTACAAACAAAATTATATATAAGAAAAAAAATTCAAAGAAAATTTTTGACTTACTTTGTACAACAATAAAAGAGATGAGAAACAGAACTTTACTGGACTATGTAAGCATGTTTTACATTTATAACTAACCACAACTTTCTTTTGAAAAATTTCAAAATGAATGCCAAAGTAGGAATTGGTGTTCCAACTCACCCAACTGAGTAATAAAACTTAGAACTAGGTATTATTCAAATAAAATGGGGTGGCCCTAGGTACACAGGTCTTCCTTACTCAGATTTCTTATGTTTTTTACTTGTATGTAACATGCTTTCATACAAGAGTTTTTGTACCAAAGGTGTATTAATTTTTGGTACTTACATATTATCGCAACTTTATTGTCCAGATTATATGAAATTAAATACGTGGTTGTGTCAATTAAGCATGTACAACACGTAGAGGATCAGGGTCGCTAACTTGATGAAGTATTCTGAACGTTGGCATTGTTGCGATAATATGCAAGTACCTAAATTTTCTCTACCTTCCTTTAGGACCAGTTGATTTTCTCTGTTAAGCCTAAGTCCATTTCAAAATTCATGTAAAATCCTTGCTCTGATAAAATATCCCAAAATTTATGGTTCATAATCATTCCAAATTCCATAAGTTCTAGATCACACAGGCATGATCACAGGACTTAGAAAAGGGAAGATTTTCAGATGAAGAAATTCTCTTCACGGTTATGAGAAAGAATGAAATGTATAACAGCAAGTATGATTCCTCTACTGAAATCGATTCTAATTTAGAAGAGGGAGACACTGTTGAAAATAAATGCTTTATATAGAGAGAAACAAAAACATTTGGGAAGAATGTAATTTTAAAGGAGACAACTGGTACACATCTTATCCACTTTCAGATGAACTTTTGAAGGAAAAAAAATATTGCTGGAACAATAAGAGAAAATAAAGAAATTCCAAATTTTTTTTAAATTTAAAAAACAAAGTTTACTCCTATATGTTTAGTTTTAATAAGATAAAGGTTTTTTTAAAAAAATTAAGATCCCGTGAAAACATCGCACTCACTCACGACTAGATTAAAGGAGTGTATAAACAATGTGCTGAATGCCCTTATAAAAAGAATAGAAAAACTAAATTTAAGAGTGAAAAATGTAATAAACATAATGTATTTCCTACTTTTCTTTCTTTTTTATACAAATTTTATGGTATAATCAGAACCTAAACATCCTTGGGGGTGTGAGATACCCTGCGCAAGAACTTTAGGCCATTTTTTCGCATGAGTGATGCAGGGTTATAAGATAAATCAGTACTTACATACATGGCAATAATTGTTGGCAATACCAATTTCGCATGTGTCATATGCGCTGAATTGCCAATCATATGCTTCATTTCATATAATGTCGCCAAAAGGTTGTGATAATATGCAAGTACTGATAAATCCAATTTAAACAATGTCGAGATCAATTATTAATAAAACAAAATAGTCGTTAAATATTATTAATCAAGATCATTTAATATTTATATGTAATGTCTAAAAATAAAAAGCATTCTTGAAATATAGATTACATTCAATTTTACTAACTAATTTTGCTCATTCTGTAATTTCTGTTAAAGTAAATTTTGATTCTTTCAATATTCGAAAATGAGAGTGAAAGGAATCAAAGTATATTGAAATTGTTGAAGCTCTTTAAATAATTTTTTTTATGAGAACTTTTAACGCATTTTCCATAAATTTACTAATAAGCTAAAAAGGTTCTTTAAAACTTACAAGAAATTAAACTCCTAAAAATTATAGTTTAAAAAAAATAAAAAAACACTTTTATAGTTAATCGAACTAAAAGGAAAAAATAATTCTTAATATAAGAATAAAATGATTAGCGAGACAATGTCGTGATAAAAATGTGGGGTGACATTAATATATATTTTCTCGTTAATCATTTTATTCTTACATTATGCATTATTTTTTACTTTTTGGTTTTTTTAAACTATAATTTATTTTTCATTTTTTAGTTCGATCTACAATAAAAGCATGCTTTTTTAAAATTTTTTAAACTATCATTTATTTATTTCCATTTTCAAAGGAAGTGGCAATTGTTTATATTATAATAAGAAATTACTGACATGAGTGTTTTCGCTTTAGAGTTGTAACAATCTTTCAGTCACCAAATCTGGAAATGGGAAATTGTTAATCATCATGATCCTTATCAGGACAATGGAACAAAATTATTCTATTGTCATCAGTCCTTGAAAAGTGTGCAAAATTTCGAATTAATTTTTAGAGTGGGTAAAAATATAGTTCAAAGATTCCGTTACATACAGGAGAAGCTTATGAAAGAGTCTAAAAAGATTACTAATTGAAAAAGAAAATTTATTTTGTAAACTTGCCTTTTTCAAACCATGCAAGGCATTTTCAAGTTCAATATGAAAGTAAAGTTAAAATTATTAAGATGATCAACCATTCTCCTTTTATAGATCCTGTCCTTCCTCGAAAAGTGTCCTCCTTTTTTCAATATTTTAAAACAGATATGTTAATCTCTGTATTCAGAGATGAACCAAACATGTTTCCAATATGTCGAGGAATAGTCTGAAACAAATATCACAGGAAATAACAGTTTTCAATGGTGTTTTTGGACTTTATCACAAGTAAATTGGGCAGATATAGAAAACTGTGTTGATTTTTTTATCAAAAGAAATGCCTGATATTAAAATCATTGACAATGGTCAGTTTGCAGACTGAATGTATATTTAAATTATAATAAAACTGAAACAATTGGAAAATTAACATGCTGAAATTGATAAGATGGATTGAAATACTTAACCATTTCAAAAATAAGCACATCACATAAGAAAATTTAGTTATTCTTTTTTAATTTACATTGTGCTGCCCTGGAACTAATGCACTAGTTGAGTCTCTTTTCAGTTCGTAATTTATGGACAAGTCAGAAATCAAGATTGAATGTTAATATTTTTTAGTTGCAGTACTTATATTAAAGATGAAAGGTAATTTTTGCTCCGAAATTTCCGATAAATTATAAAATATATTGAGAAACGAAACAATGCATTTTTGTTTGAATTAATAAAATGTTTCACACATTTACGTTGAAACTTTTTCTTAAATTTTTCGTTCTCCTTTTCATTTTAAAAATCTGGTCACCTTAAAAATATTCCAAAGTAACACAATTATTTACCTGAATAATTTAAACAAAATGACTGATTATGAATCAAGTAAATTATATTACATTTATAACAGTAATCCGCCAAAATAAGGTGAATATTTATCCCATTAAATTTTTCGTTCAAAGGCAGTTACTTAAGAAATACACATGAGTACATTTAACTCAAAAATCAAAACAATCTTGTACTCATGTGTTCTTCCGCAGGTAGCGTGGTAGATACAAAAAATAGTTCGGAAGATTTATGAGAATTAAATTTGTTGTTAAGCCCCAATTATCAAAATATGTAGCCGATATATTAAAAGAGTTTCTGCAATCCTGAATATCTTTTTTAATTTTTCCGAAAGCATTAATTAGCATTTTTGGGGATTTTGAGTACATATAAGGAATCAAATTCAATCAAGGCATGCGGTCAAATCTGATGCAAACATTCTCATTTCAAAATGAGTATGTTTACGTACTCATTTTTGAGTAAATCTTTTTTCTCCGTGTTCCCGTATGGAATAGTAATTTGCATATATCAATTTACAGAAATATCATTTTGAATTTTTTATTTAGAAATATTAACTTAACTACCCAATAAAACAATAAATATAAAACAATTTTTTCAATGTTGTTTAGATCATGAATACCCTTTTAATTTCTTAAGCACTTATATTCATCACAAATACATTAACCGTCTTGCTACTTCGAATTCCAAAACCACCACTCAACAATTGGATTTCAAAGTCAGCATGTTAGTGGTCTTGCTGTGAGGCTTATATCATAACACTCATATCACAGTTTACATTTTTTCCACACACATCTTGAACATCTTACACATTGTTGACAACCAACCAAATTAGAGCCTAGCAAATTTACATTTTTGACAATCAACCAATTCAAATTCTACCGTATTTGATTGGCTGGTTTAAAAGTCAGATCAAAAGATGTGTTTATGTATTTTCGAATTTTTTAACTTGGTGAATAATCGATTTTCATTAATGTCAAGACGCTTGATTCTACTCGTAATAGCTCTGTGAGTAAAGAAATTTTGTTAAATTATTTCTTGAAAGATACTTTTCTTATGTAATTGTTTTAGCATTTTTCTACTTTTCTTACGTAGTTATTTTGTGATTTTTCTGCATTAAGAGTTTGGGAGAGTTTGTTACATAATAGTAATGAGTTGTTTTTCATACTCTCTGAGTTATTTAAACTCTGAAGTTTTGTTTATTTTATTTTATTTGGTTTTCCTACCGAGTTGCAAAGGGGGAAGGTTGGCACCTTCAAACTAGTTTAACCCTACTTATTCGGTCCTAAGTCCGAAATTGCTTTCTGACTCGCTAGGTTCTTCTTTTTTGTAGTTTCTTTTCTTATTTCTCTATAATTTTGTTCTTCATGTTCAGGTTTTATATTTTTATTTTGCTATTTCTTGTTATGTTCTTTATCTATTATTTCTTATTTTTGATATGTAATATATATATATATATATATATATATATATATATATATATATATACACTGGTGTGCAAAAATTAAGGACGATGTCGAAATATTAGCATATCAGCTGAACGAAGAGGCAGAGCGGACAGAAAGACCAATCAGGAGATTAAGTATGGTGATGTACGGTAGCACATGCACAGATATGCAGGTAGACGTAATGGGGGAGTGTCTGAGTAGTATAAAGCATGTTGTCGGTGTAAGATCAGTTTTTCTGGCAAAGAGATTGCACGCCGTATAGCAGTTAAAATTACACCGAGTTGCTGCCTCAGCGAGAAATGGCGAATAATCAATCTGTTAGACGACATCTGAATGCTTTTACCCGAGGTCGAATCAAGGGAAGTTGGAGGAAGGCCGCAGTGTGACAAGTGTGGCTGCAGAGTTGTTTCACGACTTTGGAGACAATTTCAAACTACAGGAACAGTTATCCGGGGGTTCAGTAGTGGTCGTCCACGAGGAATCACACTCGCAGATGACCGGTACATTGTCTTACAGGCCAGAAGAAACAGGCGGCAGACAGTGGGAGAAATTGCTAGACACACGTCACGGGCGCCTTGACGACCGATATCGCGTTTTACAGTGGCCAGAAGACTGCACGGTGGTGGTCTGTTTGCACGACGCCCTGTACGGTGTGTACCTTTAACGCCTGCCCATCGGAGAAGGCGTTCTCTGTGGTGCCGGGATCACCCGAATTAAAGAGACAATGAATGGGGACGAGTATTCTTTACAGATGAGAGCAGATTCAGTTTGAGTAGCGATTCTCATCGCATACTCATCTGGAGAGAGCATGGAAGCCGCAAACATCCCTTGAACATCATTGAAAGGGACAGGTATGGAGGTCGCAGTGTTCTCGTTTGGGGAGGCATCATGCTTGGTAGTCGTACAGACCTTAACCTCTTCGACGTAGTTTCAGTCAATAGGACCCGTTATTGTAACGAGATTCTTCTTCCATATGTGCGTTTTTTTAGAGGCGCTATGGGTCTGCAGTTCCTTTTCTTGGACGACAATGCACCATGTCATCGCACAGTAGCTGCCGAACAGCTCTTAGAGAGTGAGGATATAGAACGTATGGATTGGCCGGCACGATCTCCGGATCTCAATCCCATCGAGCATGTATGGGAATTTCTAGGCAGACGCTTGGCAGCTCGTACCTTACCACCAGTAACGATTCGGGAGCTTCGATTGACGCTGCAAGACGAATGGGCAGAAATGCCTCAACAACTCATTGACACCCTCATTCTCAGCATTGGCAGACGCTGTGAAACCTGCCTGGCAGTCAGGGGAGATCATATCCCCTACTAAAGACCGAAAGTTTCTTGCTGGACACCCATCACAGGGATGTTTCGGCCTTCAGTCGCATTGCGCTCCATGTTACTTTTTCAATCAAGCTTCTTTTTATCCCTCTGATTTCCCTTTTAGTAAGTGTTGCTTACATATTACACATGTACTTACGTATTGGGGATCTTACGGTATTAAATATGTTGATTTGGAAAGCTTTTGTACAAAGTTATATTGAAAAAACCGTCTCGTCCTTAATTTTTGCACACCAGGGTATATATATATACACGAAAAACACATAGACAGTCACCACACATTGAATGACACATGATCAATCGAAATTTAAAAAGTGGATGCTACAGTATTATAATCATTGCTGACTTAAGACAGCTTATATATAAACTAATATAAATAAAAGTGGGATTGAATATGTTTTGTGGCCAGCCATTCTTCCCCTTTTTTGTCAATAACACCAAGCAAAATTTATTGAAAATTATATATAGAATATCTAAATCCATTACAAGATAAAGATAACTACCTAAACATTGCATTCAAAAATGCAGAGCCTGTGCTAAATCTGCGTACAATAAGTAAATTACTGCGAGATTCTGAACCCAAAAGTAAATAAAAGCATGGGAATGGCTGAATTGTAGCCTTTAACAACATTAAGAAGAGCAGAATTTTTTTTTTATCGAGAGTTTACATACTACCATATTTTTAGTGACACTAGATACATATATTAATTAAAAATAATAAATAATTATCTAATATTATAATAGGGAGGTAACTATATCTTGGAAAAAGGGTAAATTTATAAAAATAAACTACTATTATTCTAAAGAATTTTAATCCTTACTATTTAGAATTTCTTTATTCAGATAACTATTATTATATTTAATAGTTATCTATAATTAAGGTATTTCTGAATTAAGCAATATTTAGTAAAATGTTTATAGTTTTTAATTTTTTTCTGATTTTAGAAAGTTATTGTGTTGTATATAATTAATAACAATATTTCTGAATAAGAAATATGTACATTACTCTCCCAATATGGAATTTAAAAAAAATTGAAATTAGAGTCTACTCTTTAATCTTAAATATTAGTAGCTAAAAGGTTATCTTTTAAATTGGTTTCTATATCAAGAAAATCTGCTTCATTGTTGTTACTATTTAGCTGTATTTAATTAAGATATTGGGGATAAAAATTAGTGTTAGGTTTAAGAGAACAGGGACATCATATACTTTCAAATAATCGATTTTTCAATTTTAGTTCTAAAAAATAGTGCTTACTTTTCTGAATCTAAAAATGTATAATACTTATATGTTTGCTGATAAAATAGCCCTAAAATATGAAAAATAAAAATGTAAATAAATGACCACGCCCCTTTTGACACACCCCTTTGAACTTTAAATATGTAGTTTCCCCTGTGTTTTATCTATATTAACTTTTGATTGTTTTTTTCGTTTGAATGTTAACCCCGCTACTTTTTAGCCACGCTTGTGCGTGAGCTATTGTTCCAAGCTGTGTGACAAAATTTCTTACTTTAAATTTCGGTTTATGGCAATGTTTTGAACCGAGTTCGTCTATTCCGAAGTTTCTTGTGGCATACAACTACTTAATTTTACATTAAAATTCGTAAGAAATATTTATTTTTTTTACTTATAATTATTAATATTCATAAGATTTTAAAAGTATCTTAACTTTTTTTTTTTAAACGAGTAATTATGCCAAGAATAAAAAAATTGGCAGAAGGAAGTATAGTAGCAATCAACATAAAAGTCTAAATCGACTGAAGAATTGCTTTTGAATTCCGTGGAAAGTGCTTCTAGGAGAAAAATTAAAATACCGGATTTACTAAAAGAACAAGATTCTCAAAATGTAAACATAATCGTTGAACTGGATTTATTATCTTCCCTTATGAAAATCTCTTATGTTGTAAATATTGCTGTTCTTCAGAGAAAATTGAGCTGAGAGAAGATTTAAAAAGTCGTAGAGGTTTAGCTGTGAGTTTGGAAATAATTTGTCACAACTGTGGAGAATCGACGAGTACAATGTCATCAAAAATATCAAATAAATGTTATGATGTTAGCCTAAGATTGACATATGGAATGAGAGCTATTGGAAAAGGTGGAGCTGCTGCTCGAATATTCTGTGGGCTTATGAATTTGCCTCCACCACCTGCAAAGTTTGAACGCCATAATTCTTTGTTTTTAAATGTTTTAAAAACAATTAGTGAAGACTCGATGAATGCAGCTGTTCACGAAGCAGTCATAGCGAATGATAATAATTCAAATATAGATGTCGCTGTGGATGGCACATGGCATAAACGAGGCTATTCTTCATTGAACGGAGTTGTATGTGCTACGTCTGTTGAGAACGGAAAGGTTATCGACTTTGAAGCTCTCACAAAATATTGTTCTTCATGTAAGGGTAAAAAAAAAAAACCATGTGAAAATTGTGCTAAAAATTACGAAGGATTCAGTGGGGGAATGGAATGTCGGGGGGTATTAAGTATATTTCAGCGATCTGAAACATCACGAAAAGCATGTTATACGCAGTATCTTGGTGATGGGGACTCAAAAGGATTTCTTACTATAAAAGAAGCAAAAGTATATGGCGACACAGAAGTTGAAAAATTAGAATGTGTTGGCCATGTGCAAAAGCGTATGGGCACAAGGCTGAGAAACATTCTAAAAATGAGCAAAGGCATTAAGCTATCAGATGGGAAAAATATTTCGGGACGTGGACGGCTAACGCTTAAAGAAGTGGACTCAATCCAACATTATTATGGGCTAGCAATCCGTAAAAATTTGTCATCTGTGGAGGACATGAAAAGAGCCATATGGGCTATTTATTTTCATAAACTAAGTACTGAGGATAATCCTCAACACGCTTTGTGTCCTCTTGGTGAGGATAGCTGGTGCGGTTACAACCGTAGCATTGTTACGGGGAATTTTATATTCACAAGCATTCTTTACCTGAGTCAATTTTATTGAAAGTGAAAAAAAGTGTTTCGGGATCTCACAGAGAAGGACTTATTGAAAAAGTGCCTTCATGGAAGAACACAAAATCCCAATGAAAGTTTTAACAAATGTATTTGGGAGCGAATTCCTAAAACAGTTTTTGTTGGCATTGAAACTTTGAAATTTGGAGTTATGGATGCTGTAATTTGTTTTAACGATGGATATGTAAGTAGGATAAAAGTCTTTGAAGCTCTGGGCATTAAACCAGGATACAACACGGAACGTGCCTTACTTATAATTGATAACAAACGAATTTTTGAGGCTGAACGTATAGTAAATAAAGTGTCATTGGAAGCCAGAAATAAAAGAAAGTCTTTAAAAAGGAAAATGGATAAACAGAATTTAGATGAAGAAAATGAATACCAAGCAAGGAAATATTAATCAAATCTATAATGTAAGGAGAAATTTTTTGTTAAGTTTTATTATATTTTTCTCGAATGTTTAATATTTTTAAATTTAGGTACACTTTAAAAACTATTGTAGCATATTGTTTGAAACCTTTTATATATCTAAACAGGATACATGTGCATACAGTGAACAAAATATCTTTTAGTATGTGTCTAATTTTTTGAAAATTGATTTTATATGTAAAAAAAATTAAATTAAGATTTTCATAATTTTAAGGTTTTATGATTATTTTTAAGAAATTATGCAATTATATAAATATAATTATTTAAAAAACAGATTCATTATGTTTAATATGTTACTTTATATATATTTGTAAATTTTTTTGTATGTACAAAAAGAATATTTTTGTAAGAAATGGTACCTATACATGAAAATATGTATTACAAGATCTCGAAAATTATGTTCATGTTAACTAAAACAAAGGGAAGAAAAACATATGAATTTAAAATTACTTTTATAACTCTAGAAAATGGTTAAGGATTATTATCAGTCATATAAAAATAGGCAAGGAAATACTAATTAAGTGTATAATATGTGAAAATATTGTTTTTTTTAGTTTTTTCACTTTTTCTCAAAAGCATATTTTTCTCATTTAGGTACATTTTAAAAAAAAACTATTGCACTGTATGATTCCTGATTTTTTATACTTCTATACAAGGTGCCTATGCATATAGTGAACCTAATTTTTTTTTTCTATTAAAATAGTGCCTAATTTTTTAAAAATTTTTTATGCATAAAAAAGCAGAAAAATAAAAAAAAATTTCAAATTTCAAAGTTTCATAATTTTTTTAAAGAAACTATACTAAAATTTTACTAAAAAAAAGGGTTTCACTGTATTTTATGTATTGTTTTATATATGTGTAAAAAGTATTTTGCATAAAAAAAGGATACTTTTTTAAAAAATGGTACCTAAACATAAGTATATATTACGAGTTCTCAAAAATTATGTATTACTTAAATTAAGTAGTAAAAAAAACTTTTGGAGTAAAAGTTATTTTTGTAGTTCTACAGAATATTTAAATTATCTTTATTATAGACATAAAAAAATCTAAGCTCTATTGGAAATTTTAAATGATATATGTCTCATAAACAAAGGGTCTTAATTTTGGCATTTTACTCTTTCGAGCATGTCCTGGTTCCCTTAAAATTGTCTAGCTTGCAAAAATTATTATGTCAACTATACAACGAAAATGTAATATTCAGAACTATGAATGAATCTATTTTAAAAATAATGTAATTATAAATTGGTAAGACAGTTGCTAGCAGGATCATCGTATGGCAAACCTTTCATCTGTAGGTAATAGTTACCATTATAATATATACAGCCATCAATAAGTACAAAGCTAAGTAGAGAGCCAACTTTATCATAATAAATATTTTAAATCAATTATATTTATATAATTTTACAAGTATATTAATCATATCTTTAATATTAATAGAGTTAAAATATCTCCAAAATCTTAACTATAGACTAATGAAATCTTTTTTATTTTTCATTTTTGTTCAATAAGGTATTTACTATTTTTAATTATGGCTATGGACGTAAGATTATTTTTTGTATCTTGTAATATTTCCCATGGAGAATTTTGCCTGATTTGCTCATATCTGTATTAAAACCATTAGTAACTGTCTTAAACTTGACTGGGTCTTTATGGAATTAAGGAGTAAGAAATATATGTGAAAATATGTATTATTAGTAATTTGAATTACTTTCTGTTTATGAAAAGCCAAAACTCGATTATTTATTTCGCTATCATAAACTGATGACTTAATAAAAAGCTGTATTATTATCAAAATATTTGTTAAAAATTAAACAATCATAATATTAACTTATGAAGGAAAATTTCCTCTGGCACTGTATCATTATAAACTATAATAAATTTATGTTGCAATTTTTAATCTGATTTTTAATATCATTAAAAAAGATATTATTATAAGCACCAAACTTATATTTATTTAGATGTGTTATATTGCATATGAATTCTATAAATGCATCTATATCAGTGTTTCTCAAACTGTGGGGCGCTCCCGTGGAGGGGGCGTGCTAACCTTACGAGGGGGGGGGGCGCGAGCATATCGAAAATAAAAGACTTAAAAAATAATTAATTTACTGGAATGCATTAAAACAAGATACTTTCAGACATAATAAAAAATGCACTTTTACTCTGATATAAGTTATAGGCGATATTAAGTCATAAAAAAAAACTTCTTCAATACTTAATTAGCTATCATTGATCATATAAACAAATTAAAAATATTTTATTTAATTTGCTGTAATCCCATGATGAGAGATTTTTTATTACGTTTTCTTTTTTAAAACTAACATTCTACACTTTCAGAGAAAAAAAAACAGATCCCAGATCCAGAATCGAAAAAATTTAGGAACATAAAAAATTCATCACTGTCATTATTTTTGAAATACTGCACATTATAGCTGTAATTTGTTTGACCTTGTAAGTTATTGGTACTGTTAGTTACATGACCCCTCTCTTATGTGTTTATTTCTCATTTAAGGAAGTTATAAGTAATGTATTTCTCTGTTGCGCTTTATTCCATGCAAAACAGTTTTATGATATTTGGAAAACCACGGAGAGCACACACACACTTTGATGGATTACTATGCGAAGATTTAGACCAAGATGAGTATTTTCAAACATATAAAGCATAACAATTGTTTTTAGCAGTAACATACATATTATCATAATAAATACACTTTTTACCCGAAAGGGTTCACGCGGGACACACAGATCACGAAATTGTTAATTCTGGCAAAACTGTTTATTTGTTTTCAACGAAAAATTGAAAAGTCCTTGAAAGTAGGCAAATAAACTTTCTCTTAATGAAATTATTCTCTGGAATAACGATTAGTATCGTGTACAATAAAATAATTATAAGAAAAGAATTGGGGTGACTCAATAACCCCGCTCGACCGTATCGAGTGCGTGCCTGCTCTCAGGTTAAAACACGTTGAAGTATTTTTGCTTTAAATATTAAAAATAATACAATTATTCTTCATTGGAATTTTATATTATTGTTCATTATTTAACATCAATTATAAATGCTAATTCTGTGAGGCTTAAAATTAAAATTCGCTTAAAACTAATTATAATTTGAAGAATCATTTAAAAAATACATTTTACATTTTTGTAAACATTGTCGCGCACTTGGCTTTACTCTTCTTACAATACAGCTATTATATCAAGAATGTTTTATTTTCTTATAAATGAACTCCTGCAAAGAGCGAATATTTCGGCCCGTATACTTTTAATGCATCCGTGCTGCACAGAATATTTTATTACTAATTAATTAATACTAAATTAAGAACAAGTTTAATAAGTATTTACGACTTCTATGGGCTTGTCTTGCAAAGCAAAGTTTTTATAAGGAATGCTTATGTTTAGAAGTTGACCCTCTGAGTTATTTTTCTATATTTAGCAGATATCCATATTTTGTCTTCTAAGCAGTCGCCGCATTTTGCAATATGTTCAATTTAAAAGTTAGAGAAAGGAAAAATAACATAATAATTATCCTATTACTTAATTAATTTATTTATTTTGCTTAAAAGTATTATTCAAAATTTAATACTTATATTATTGATTTGTATGGTTTATAATTAAGATCTCGTATTGTAGTTTTAGCGTCAAAGTGCATTATTATTGCATTTAGTAGATTATTAATGTATAAGGAGGGCGCGATAAAAATTGTGATTGAAAAGGGAGGCACCAGTATTGAAAGTTTGAGAAGCACTGATCTATATGCATACTAGATTTAATAGCTATTTTGTAAATGAATTGCTCAATATCATTATGTAACTGATTTTTTATAATTTTATTATTTTGGGAAATCATTAGTCTAAACCCAGTACGTTTTTTCCTTATATTTATCAGATTATTGTATTTTACAATATTGAGCACGCCAGGAATACCATGCTGGTGATGTTTATCGATGGATTTTTTAAATGCATTACAATTACACTTAAGTTTTCCTTTTTTATGGGCACATTATAGTTGAAAAGTGTATCTACTTATTTTTTATTGTATTTAAAGCTTTTTTAATAGTAATATTTTGAATTGGGAAAGATGGCATGTGCTTTTTAAAAATTTAAAAATTAATAATTTTTGTGGATTATTTTTATTCATATATATAATAATACAAAATATTCTGTTTGATAATATTTATTTATATTGTCTTTTATATTATGTTTATGTTTCAAAAATTTGTAAATGTTTATAATAACATGCAAAACATGGCAATCTTTCATTTTATCCGAAATTAGTACATCATCTCTGGTACATAATTCTGTCTTACTGAGTCCACACATGAAAGATTTAATGCGTTTTATGTTAAAATTGTTATCGAAAGTTTTACAAATATCTATAATATTATCTGTAAGTACTTTTTTGTCGCTGATTAATGTTTTAAATCTAAATCCTCTAATTTTTCTTTTGTTAGTTATTTTTTAATCTCATTATTATAAGTCTTATGATTTTTTTAAAATTGCATTTATAACATTTTATTTTACTTGGTATAATACACTTAGTCTAGAAGGATAAATTGCATTATAATATTTAATACAGTAATATTTCCCCATAATAGTTCTTTAATATCTGGGACAACTTTAATAATATTAAGTGAAACATTTTCAAAAATTTGTTTTCGAAAGTGTCGTATTTCTACTTTATTTGAATTTTTAATATTATTGAAGTATTTAGTATCAGTCCTATGTTGAATAGCTCTAATATTAATTTTATTAGATGTCTGTCCAATATACACCGCTGGCCACCGTAAATGCAACACCAAGAAAGACAAGATATATCACAACAAAATTTATTTTGTAGATAGCATGTTGACCAAGTATCAAATGATTAAATTTTCTAGACTTCTGTGATTTGTGGCTCCTGCCAGAATCAGTAGCCAGAGTAGCCGCCATTGTTGGATACCACCGCTGCCACACGCCTCGGCATTGATTCAAAGAGACTTTGGATGTGTTCTTGGAGCCAAGCAGCTTCCACACGTTAAAGTTCTGCTGTGGCAGCTGGAGGTTTAATCTAGGTCAATCGTTAAGCAAACATGGATCACATGTTTTCTATCGGCGAAAGATCAGGAAAGAGATCCAGACAGGACAGCAATTCAATCTGGTGATTGATGAAGAACATTTGGACAATACGTGATTTTGTGTGGTTGTGCATTATGCAGTTGAAATATGGCTGCTGTCAAGTCCTGAAGGTAAGGAAGGACAAGTGGTTCCAACACCTCGAGATGTAGTGCTGGCTGCTTAAAGGAACCACTAATGCGTACTAGAGGAGTGCGAGAGTGATATCCAATGCCACCCATACCATAATACCTGGGGCAGGACCATTGTTGCGGTGCTGTACTGCATCCTCTCTCCACGGTGTCTCCAGACTCGAATCCGACCATCGTGGTGTTGCAGACATATGCGTGAATGGTCAGTAAATATAACTTCCTTCCATTCTGCCCCCCATATCCTTCTTTCATCGCACCATTGGAGGTGGAGACGTCTGTTGTTCTGCGTCAAGGGTAGACCAAGCAATGGACGTCTTGTGTGCAGACCACTCTGTTGTAAACGGCGTCGAATGGTACGCGCAGACACTGAATGATGCGTTACAGACTCAATGTGTTGTGCTACTTTTCGTGATGTGACTGAGCGATCCGTCACTGCTATGATCTCAATTTGGCGGTCCTCACGTAAAGTTGTGCATTGAGGTGGATGTGATCGACCACGTCAGTCCGTCGTATCATCGTGCATCCAACCGTCACATATACGCATTGCTGTTGTTTGGTTTTGTCCAACACGACTACCGTTTTCTTGAAAGATAATCCACAATCTCGGCAGGTCACTATCCTTCCTTTATCGAACGCGGATACTTAATCAAAAGCTGTTCACGGTTTTCCACGAGACATAACTGATCGTTTTTTTTGAAAAAACCACAAGAAAAACACATTTGCCGAACTTGCAATCGTCGAAATCTCCAAGCCTTAATTAGTGCTTTGAGGTGGCGACCAAGGCGCGCATGATGTGTGTCTGCGCTGAAATTCTAATCATTTGCATGTCTCACATCCGTTAATGCATGTTGTAAATGTCATGTTATTTGCAGGCTTTCTTCAGGGTGTTGCATTTACGGTGGCCAGCAGTGTATTTATAAATTGGCATTTATTACATTTTAATAAGTAAATACAGCTATATGTCTTGCAGAATTTAAATTTGGAATCATCTTTGATTTGCTCATTATGCATCATTTTACAAGTTTTACATCTTTCGTAAAAGGGATTTTTTATTGCCAAATGTACTGTTTTGATGCTGACTTAAGTAGTATATTTTTCATTTGAAAGCATTAGAGTTATTTGAAACATTATTGCGATGCAGTAAAGCTTTTTTAGAACTATTTAAGTATTCATTTTTCAAGAATACTCTAGTATTATATCTGCCATATATGTATATATATATATATATATACATCTATTATGAACCACACCCTACATTTTCCAAAAGGTTTTTGCGAAGAACGAAAAAAAAACTTGTGTAAAATAGTTTATTAGTATCATGTATTTATGAAGTTACAAAAATTAAAGTGAAAACTTATTTAATTAAATTTTTGTACCGGTATTAAAAACTCTTAAATACATATAAGGACATGTAATTGTTTTAACCGTCAGCTTCATGAGGAATTTTCCCAATATAACGAATGTTTCTCTTTTCGATTCTTAGCCAAAACCAATTTAGAGCAATGAAATTTAATCGAATACGGTACTTAAAGATAATTTGGATGGCTGCACATCTCTAGATTTGAAAGATGTGCGATGAATATTATTCACCTTATCTTGAAAACTTTATGTCGTGTTTAATACAGGGGTATTTTTAATGTAATATATAATGCATAAAATTTAGAAGAACACATTTTATTCTCAATGTAATGGAATTTGATGGGAATTTTTTTTCTCATTTGAGAGATTTATTTTGTTTTATCTTACTTTTTTATTTTAAAATAAATTCTAACTATTTCCTTTGTTGAAAATCTTTTTTAAACTTATAATAAATTCTATAAAAAAACACTTCCAAACTCTGTATTAATATGACGGGTAGTGTTCATAAAGTTTACCAGATAAGATGTGCTAAAATAGTTGAATGAAAACTAATATCTTATTTATTTAATCTATAAAGATGTCCAGAGTCCCAAACAAGAACGTACTTTAAAAACACATTCAGTTCAGGAAAGTGTTTAACCCTCTAACTGGACACCTTCCTCCTGAAAAGTTATTCCGAAAGCGTTTAACTCTTATTTTGCGATTCCCTTCAAAAATGCAACAGACTTTTTTCCTTTCCCCTTTTAGAACTTGGGAGGTCCAACGGGGAAAAGTTTACGAACCAGTTCAGTCGCTTTGAAAAGTAAGAACCAAGAGATCAATCGTTTAAAGCTAGCTGTTAAGTTGCCTTGGGCAATCTTCTTTGAAAGCGTAGATATCCTCTCTTGATCAATCCTCTTTGAAAAAGATACGTGTTTCTTTCTCCTATATGTTTAGTCACAGTAAAATTAAAAACGAAATGAAAGGTAAAAAAAGAGGAAAAAATGAAATAAATAGTATGTTAGAAGTTGAAAAATAATTATATTTTCTTCAAACAAAATTTATTTTTCAATCATTTTTAAAAATTAAAATATATATATATATATATATATATTTGGTATTGCGATTTCAACCAGAAAAAAGCATCCTGTATTCATTTTTGAATATGAGAGTAAGAAAATGCGCTCACTTTCCTGTTTTTAAAAAAAGTTATGAGGTAAAAAGAGTATAAAGGCCCTATCTTTTTTTTTAAACAATAAGACAATTAATGGTGCATATATTTATGAAATAAAACAGATCTTTCTGTATTCAATTATATTTTTAATTTAGAATAACATAAAAAATGATTTCAATACTTTTAATTTATTTAAATTTAAATCATATAAATGATATTTTTATGTTAACTGAATATTTTTCGGAAAAAATCTAAATTTTCATTCCTAGTGCTCTCCTTTTCGAACTCCTTGTATTAAATAAAAATATCTTTTCTACATCGGCATTTGTGATGGACATAACACACATTCAGTCAATAATTTTTAATTTTAATGGGGGATATACTTCTTCAAATGCGCATGACAGTACTTCTAACCATTTTCTACTCAAGTTAAATTTCTTACATTTCTGTTTCTTTTATAACAATTAAAAATGTCACACATCGATAACTACATTTTCACACAATTCAGTCATTATAAATTCTATTGTGAGAAAAGTTCTCCTTAATTAATCTTGTCTTTCAAAACAGTACACTTACAAAAATTTTGTTCAGTGAAGTTAACCGACAGTTTCACAATGTATTCATACCAAATTTTAGAAACAAATTTAACACTAGGAAATGTATCCTGTATTAAATTTTTCAGTATACACAAATATTTCCTGCTGTAGGGAAGATATAGTATAAGATGTGGTGTGCGGTTGTAAAAGAATGTTTTCGTACGTGTAGACTATTTTTGAAATTTTAAATATCACTGAAGCTGATCATATAACTGCAAATGAGCCTTATTTTAATGTGTGCTGGTATCAAAGTAAAACACTTTACAATATTAAACAGCCTATGGGTTTATACTCAGAATCAAACTATTCGCAAAATGGCTTACAACTTCTATTGAAAATTGTAAAGAAACTGAAATATAAATATATCTTACTGCAGTCAAAAATATTCATAATATGTAAACATCCTGTTGCTCCACTTATTTCTGTACATTTTAGAAACTGTAGCAGAATGCAATTTTTTATATTTATAAACGAGGCATAACAGCTCTCACAGTCGTAAAAATGTCCTTATCATTTTTAAATATACTACTATAAAACGTATATGGATTGTAAGATCAGTTGTAAAATCCTAAAAGCTTTTAGAGGAGCTAAAACATGTAATTTTGGACTGATCAAATTTTTAATATAATACACAAATATACATGTTATTAAGCAAATACATTTGAAAAATCAAACTTTCTTCTGAAATAAACGTAATTGAAAGAAAAATGTTTAATTGCAAATGAGTGGAAATACATGTTTATCTAAGGGGTATCCCCAAAGTGAGGTAATCCTCAAACTTAAGACTCAAACTCAGAAGCACAACAATCCATGAGGTCCAGGAACTACTGTGCCTATCATAATACACGTGACCATTGGACGCTGAGGTGCATGAACAGATGTCCCGAGTTGGTGGTCTGTCTGAAGGGAGACCTTCAGTGTTTAAGACCCGAAGAAAGCTTGGTACTCATTTATCGACCCAATGTAGCGGGGATAAAAGGCAGAGTCGACCTTGCGCAGCCAGTTAATAGAACCCCAGACCAGTGGTGTGGAAGCACTATACACTACCACTCGACCCTATTCGGTGAAAAATAAAATTTAATGTTAGAATCTTATATAAATGCCTAATGAATGAAGGAGTCCAAACTTTTTTTTTCATGTAAACTGTTTAGACGGAAATGGTTAATTATGAACATTTCACAAGTTGCATAAATTAAAATTAACCGTTATAGTTAACATAAATTTTTAAGGGTACAAAAGGTGTATTTCGGCTGCACGAATTAATTTTAAAAGGAATACGGTTACGAAAAAGTAGTACAAATCTATCTAAAGTAGGGTTGGTTACTTTAGACATTGTTAATTACAACAATGTATTGGAAGCCAATTCCACAATTCGTAGTTATAAAAATGCATGGAAAATTACAAGATTTATTTTTGCATTTGTAATTTATATACGTATAATTTTTCCTGGGAGCTTTAAAAGCTAGAACGGCATCCATCAAAACCGCGGTTCTCTATCTGTTTTTCAAGATCGCCCCTGACTAAGCCGGCTCTGCCATAGTAAGCGAAAATGCCGAATTTTGTTAGTCAAGATCATTTTATAGCAGACTGCATTTTTCATGTATTTTAGATGGTCGTTTTATATTTTCTACACAATATCTTAATGTCTGAATTTAAAATTACATAAAATTCTTGACATTCGCATCAATGACCATGATAATTTGTATTAGTATATGAATGTGTCATCAAACGATTACATGACTAATATTAACACACACACACATTATTTTAACCATTTAATTGATATCAAGTATAACATAACGCACACAAATTTTCTAAACTTTAAAATAAATATTTCGAAAACTACTTCAGATATACTCAAAATTTTTTATTCCTACACTTTAACTTCTCAGTTTTGCTTCTTTATGTAGGAATTTATTGTAATTGTATATTTATCAATTTTTTTAGTATATTTTTTGCTCTTAGCATGCGGTTTTCAACCGAATTGTATGAAATCTTCGAAATATATTAAATGAATGATTGAATATTAACGTCGCACTGTTCAGCTACACGAGGGCTTTTGGCGACGGACCACGTAATTTTGGACCATGGTCAAGTGACGTGGACGACACCTGAGCTGGCACCCCCTCTCCTAACTACCCCACCACACCAACGGGAGGACGTTTCAGCTCTCGGCAGATTTAACATGCATCGCTGCCCTACACGGCGGGTCTTTAGTGGTACTGAGTTCGAACTCGTGACAAAGCAAGCCACGTTCCGATACCTATATCACTCGGCTACCGCGCCCGAAATATATTAAAAGATACCAAAGAAGCTATATAATAAAATATGAAATTTTTATTATACTCAAACAATTGCTAAAACTTATGGTAAATAATTTTTAACTGCGCGATGCATTTTTTTTTCGAAATTTCAAATGGAATTTCTAACATAAAATTTCTAGCTTTATAAGGTCGAGATTTCAAAACATATCCAGATTTTAATTACTTATTCAGTTAGCCTTTAAAAAAGATAAATGTTGAGGTATTTTGTATAAATAGATATTTTTGAACAATATATAATTCGAATGTTTTTCAATAGCTCGAATTTAAAATTGATTTTTATGTTTATTTATATGCATAAATATCTACTGTAAATGTTTCCGTATATTTTTGATTACCATTTATTCAAACATTCAAGTTATAAAAAAAATGTGTGAAAATCTTCATTCATGTTGTCTTTGATGTAAACTGAAGTTTAAGCACTTAAAATTCAAATATAATTCGGTGTATTTTAACAATATATAACCAGGCACTGTACTTAAACTTCCCTGAACACTTGGGCTTTGAAATCTAAAAAAAAAAAAAAAAAAAAAAAAACTAATAAATCTTAATTAGTTTTTTTTTTTCGTTATTATTTTTATCAAAGTGTAAGAAAATGTTTCAAATGATTTGATGAAGTTTAAATTTATTCATTTTTAGTGGGTGGAAAATTGAAAAGGTTCCAAATTTTAAAGAGTTTGATGTTTTATTAATTTTTTCGGTATTTTATAATAAAATAATCATGTTTCAAAAACTGAAAGCTTTGAATAAGAGAAGTGAAGCGAAAGAGAATATACTTAAAAAAAGATATAATTTGTCTAACTATATAAAGTAGCAGATTGCCCTGACACGGCCCAACTTGTTACAGTTTGAAATTAATATGAAACCAAAAGGGAATTGTAACATATTTTACTTATGCGTTGGGACTTTTGGAAACTTTTAAAATACAAGCTAGCAAATAAACACACACTTCTTGGGTTGTAAAGAAATTTCTCCCCGATTTTTTTACGATTGGGGGGTCAAAACACGGGGTTCCCTGCGAGCCAAAAAACTTCTGCTGTGTTGCTTCCTCCGTCCCTCATTATCTTTCAAGATGGTAAACCTTAAAAGAGGGAAAGGATTTCAGAAAAGTGCGGCTGATCCGCTTTTGAAAACGAAGGCAGAAAAATCCGTGCAGTCCATTTTCGAAGCTTCTCTAGTAGGGCGGAAAAATCCGTTCTGTCCAATTGGAGGGTTAATATCTGAAATATTACTAAAATTTTAAATGAATAACTCTACTTTCCTTTTGGGAAAAGCATTGCAATGTACTCCTAAGTTTTTATTAAATGAAATGTCTATCAAACAGAATTTTATGAAAATAAGATAAACAGTTCTTTAAGTATTGAAAGCAAAGCATTTTACGAAATGTAAATAAGTACAATTTCTATTTTTTTTAAAAAAAAAAGGTGAAACAAATTACAAATAAAAGGAGCATTTCATTTTTGTAAGTCATATTCAGTAAAGGAAATTATTACATAGATTTTTATACATTACACTTCCTTTGTGTGGAAATAAACAAACAATATTATACAGTTTCTTTTTTTATTATCTTTAAAAAATGGAAGATTACTTTCCCAATAAAAGATTATGGGATCGAAAGGATTTTTGGTATGGATTATTTTACTCTTGGTCTTTTTCCATCTAAATCTTTTCAGAGACAAAAATTTTAGTTTTATACTATTTAGGCAAGGGACTATACCTTTAATAACAAAAAGAAATCTAAATGTCTACACTAGATGGATCAAAACTTAAATTTTCTCGAATATACATTTACGTAATGGACTAAAGTTACAGACATATAGCATAAACAATTTTGTTAAGGGCATCAGAGTTATAAAATAATAATAATTACGAGAAAGCGATGCTATACTTTACAAGATGATAAAAAAATAAAGAACGTGTAATGAAGGTATATTTTTAGATTTTAAGTTTAAAAAAATGATAATTTAGAGTTTTTTAAGAGATTAACAAATGTTATTACTGTCAATGCACATTCATTTTCCCTTTATTCTAAATCAGAGTATGAATATCAAATATATATAACGATGATATTATATAAGATCTAACTATTCATATTTAGTATCCTAAAGTCTGCTACAAAATTAATTTTTTTGTTAATCAATACAAATACGTACATTAAGTTATATTTCAGAGAGGAGAAAAAACCGTAGACTTGGAAGAGAAACGTTGAAAATTGATAAATACTATTTCGATTAAATATTTATTACGAAATTATATTTTTGATAAATATCTGGAGTGATTATAATTTTAGGTTAGTTCTGCGTAAAACGGATTAGCCAAAGCATTAGTGTTGTTCTAAGGTTATAGGTTGTCAGTGGCGCACACACACACACACACACACAGGAATTTTTCAAGTGGGGGGATCCGGGGTCGAAAGTTCATCATTCTTGTATCATGCTCCTTTTGATTTTGTCTGTTTTCGTAAATAAAACGCAGTAAAAAACTAATTATTGAATAAATAATTAGCATTATTTAATAAAAATAATCATTCATAACAAATACTTAATTAAATTTTTACGTACTATATACATAAAATTATAATCAATCGGAAGAAAATCAAGGGCTTTGGGGGGTCCAAACCCCCAGGACCCCCCTTGTGTGTGCCACTGTAGGTTGTATAATTCACACAATATGTTACCATCTGGGTATATTATAATAAAAAGTTCACTAAGATGTAAACACAGCATTTAAGTAGGAGCTCCATTGTAAACTGAACTATCGCATCAACTAACTTGGCATAATGATAATGACGTAAAAAATTCTTATGTTCACCATTCAATATAGTTTTAATTTTTTTGTATCCCGGCTAGCAACTGGAAACAGGAATTAAATTTAGTAGTACTCTTGCTATCAATACCGAGATTGGTTACTTGGCGATGTGGAAAAACCGTGTTCTGAGCAGGGTGTCTCACAACAGCAATGTTATTCCTTTTCCAGATCTAATTTTTTAAAGAAAATTTGTATGAAAAATTGCAATTCTAATAGCTCATAAAAACGTATATTACAATCGTTCAGTACCTTCAGTTTTCTGTTTCGTGTTGGAATCTGTGTCAAGCTTCGCACGAACATCTGTTAAGATAAAGTATTTTAGGGAAATAGAAGCATAGTAGTTTATTGTATCAATTTATGATTATTATGAGTCATATTAATTCTACTAGTATTTGAACCTGTCACATATGTATATTTATTTTCCCTAATTTACACTAATACGTATATTAATTGTAAATGTATTACTTATTAGAAGGTGTAAATAAAATCCATGGTTATGATATTAACCGAAGTCATGAAAATTAAATAAAATAACTGAAGGGAGGTTGACAAAGGTGTTTGATTAATTATTAGTGTCCATCTTTGAAACAAAATGGCGAAGGTTATCGATGATGTGAACCTCGTAATTTCAACACTTTCAGCTTTCATACCATACCAACAAGAGGACATTGGACCTTTTATATATTTTACACACATCGGCCTCTAGGTAACATACCTTTTAAATTTATAAATATTTAAAACATCTCGACAAAAATGGCATTGGTTGAGTTTGGCGTAATTACTGCAACTACTATGGTTATACAAAAAAAGAAACTGGGCTTAGAGATTTTGCTGTTGCTCAAGAAAACAATTGAGAAATAAATGAATTCATGGTGATTCATTAAATGTTATTTTAAAAATAATTGGCAATCTTGCAAAAAAGATTATGAAATTATGTTAGAAGTCAGAACAGTATTTAAGTTATATATGGCGCAGGGAAATTATTAAATTAGGGATTTCATCAAGTCACTAAGGGATATTATCAATTCACGCAAAATGTTAAAATAAAGTGATTTCGCTAAAGAAAACAAGTTATTTTATCAAATAACTAATCTGTCACAGTGAAATGAGGAAACAATGCTGCCAATAGTTTAAAAGCGTTCATGTAGTAAATATGGTGCATTATTAAAAGTGAAGTAAATAAAACATTATAAATTATTTATTCAAAATTATTTTACAAAGTAATTAGATAATAAAGCTGGTATTTTTTTAAATAAGATATTTGTAGTAAAATGTTAAACATTGTTTTTTATTATACATTAATTTAGTGCTTCAGAAATATCCTGCTTTATTTGTAACATCTTTTTTTTTCAATTATTATTTCCCTTTTTAAAATAGCCTTTTTTTACTCTATCAACATTTTTTTTTACCTATAAAGAGAGCGTGGTCGTATTCTCTAATTTGTTTGTTTACATTTGTGAATTAAAATTTTAACCTGTTTCTTATTTCCAGGCATACAAAAATGATATAGCAATCGAAAAATAATAATGTAAAGAATTATCTAAACAAGACTGAAAAATGATATTTATGTCATTTTCTTATGGTGCGTCAAGTCAGAAGCCCGGCGCTGCCTAGCACGGAAGAGGAGAGAGATTTGATTTGATTTAATATTAACGTCGCACTGTTCAGCTACACGAGGGCTTTTGGCGACGGACCACGTAATTTTGAACCATGGTCAAGTGACGTGGACGACACCTGAGCTGGCACCCCCCTCTCCTAACTACCACACCACACCAACGGGAGGACGTTTCAGCTCTCGACAGATTTAACGTGCATCGCTGCCCTACACGGCGGGTCTTTAGTGGTACTGGGATCGAACTCGTGACCAGGCAAGCCACGATCCGATACCTATACCACTCGGCTACCGCGGCCACGGAAGAGGAGAGAGGGAGAGGGTTTTAAGGGAGTAGTAATAAGCAAAAATAGAGCTCTACAAATGTTGACTTGTTCATTTCATCATTTTATTAAAACAATTTGGGGATGTGATCCAATCAGTTACTTGTATCAGGGAAATGACCTCAAAGAGACGATGTTTTAACACCTTGTGTGAATTGATCATCTCCATTAGGGATTTTATGAAATCCCTTATTTCATAATTCTCCTGCGACATACGTCGTATACGTTTTAAAACCCCTTCGTGACGGGCAGTGCAAATATGCATTCTTCCCGGAGCAACTCATAGCTGGGTGGCGCAAATATGCATTTTACAAAGGTGCTGTGAAGAGCCGGGTGGTTCAAATAAGACTTTTCAGCTGGAACGTTTTTCAATGACCCTTAGATGGCACCCTATATTCATTATATTGAAATCGAACGAAGCTAGAGTAACCTAACCTTCAGTTAGTTTATATTCTGCCTGGATTTGATATTTTGCACATCAGCTGAGTAGGTAGGTAATTAGAGGCCAACACATAGAGTTCGGCTCATAAACTTTCCTCTTGAAATGAAACATTCGCGTTTCTTATAACTCATCGAATATTTTCTCTTGTTTTTTTTTTACTACAGTGTGCAGTGTTTCACTGCTTTACCGTCAGTTCTGCTTAAGCTTTTGTTGTTTTCGGATAAATTTCACGTATTTTTCTTAATTCAAAAACCTTGACTTCAGGTTATTATTTTATGGTTTTGAAGGCATTTTCCTAAACTTAATATGAACAAAAAGTGTGAAAAAAGCCAAAGTGTAGAGTCACAAACCATGTGTAAATAATGATACTAAAAGTAAAACATAACAAACGTCTTATGCTTTCAATTCATACAATGTAAGACTTTGTGTTTCTTCATGCTTCGAGATTTTACACAGTCAATATTCATTTTAATTTTGCTATTTATTTTTGTAAATAATCTTTGTCGTAATTTTTTTATAAATTGGAAAGTGGATCAATGTGTTTTGTCAATGAAAATTTGGGAAAAAATGTATAGTACTTAAGAAATTTATTTCCCAAGGTAAGTCATATTGTTTTATATAATTCCATGTAAGTTAAAGGAAAAAAAAGTTATTAAATTCTAGTTTTAATGTAACTAACAACATGTGTAATAATCTAAAGGGGTATCAAAATTTACGACTTTAGGACTGAATTTTTATTATTTGTGTTTTTTTCTTAAGTTAGGCTTAGCGACAAAAATGCCCCATTCGGAAGTTAGTAGTCTTGACGCATTCACCCCGTCCCTAGTGATCGGCTCGCAGAAAATCGTCCCGTCCTGAACAGGTTAAAAAATAAAAAATGCAGTTTTTATGGACATATTGCATAATCAAATACATTATTATATTTTTCATAATTTTCCCCAAATATGGAATGATATTTAAAAAATAAAACTATATCTAACAAGCGGGAATATACCAAGCGTATATTTATATATATATTTCAGGCTCCAAGCCATCTGAGAAATATTTACAGTCATTTTCTAAATTCAATCAAGAGTTATTGTAGTAGCACTATAAACTTTTCGAATAAGGTTGTCACTTGGCGCTTAATTTATTGTAACAAAATAAATACGTACACGCAGCCAGGAGTTATCACACAGCTCGCACTTCTCGATTATTCTCTCTATAAACCGGCAAGCTCTGCCTTTAAATAGTCCTACTAACCCTAAAATCCCTACGCGTTAGTAAGAATTCGCTCAATTTTTATATATTACTTCCTGAAATTTTAAATTAAACTTTATGGGCCTGGCATATATATTTACTACTTACTTCAGAACACCAAATCAATTCCTGTAATTCAATGTTTGGTGTATAAGAGATTAATACGTTGAGCTCACGTCTTCAAGAGTTCTAAGAGTGATGAGGGTGACTTTTTCTGTGGTTAGTTAATAATATTTTGAAGTTCAAAATAATTTTAGATAATGACAAAAACTAATTGATTAGCATAACATAAGGGAAACAAAAAAAATCAAGTATATATATACATTCATCTAATATTCTTCAACTACGTCTGCCCGGTAGTATCGATAAAGGCATAGGCATGTGTTGAGTAAACGTTACTAAGTGATCGTTACAACAGAACTTAAAAGATTTGCGAATAAATTTTAATAAAAATCAATACTTTCTAGAACGTTAATTTGTCTGACATGGAATAACCAGCAAAAATTAATAATTGTAATGCAAAATAAACTTATTCTTCTTATTCCCTGAAAGAGCAATATTTAACGTTATGAACATAGCAAGGCAGATGTGTAATGGTTACATGATGGTTTTTATCGGCTTCTAAAATATTCACATATAAAGATAAATAAATGATTCGTCAGCTTAACACGACTAACAATAAATCAGTAACCAACGTTGTTGTTCGTTATCTGTAGTTAAGTATAAAGAAATATATCAAACATTAGGCAACACAATTTCACTAAAGTTTTGTTACACGTAATGTTGCTTCTGTTTGACATTACATGCATACCTTGAATCCAGGTCCAACAAAACCAACATTAAACTTGATATAAATGTACAAAAGTACACTGTAATTGAAAATCATTGATAAGTAATCATAAAGAGTTCCATACAGACATATATATAATCGCATAAGTGTAAATTATAAGTATTCCATGAAAGAATAAACAAAACCTATTCTAGAAAAAAATACTCTAAAAAGATTTTGAATTCACATGTAAAAGTAAATTTATTTTGTTATTTTTAAAAACGTTATTGTAAGCAAAAAAAAAAAAAATTTTTTTTTTTTATTTTAATTTTAAAAATAAAAGAGTAAGTTAAATTAAGGAGATCATTTAGAGAATCATAAAAGAGCAATACGGAAACATTTAGAAAAATATTTATTATTTTAAGAATTAATGTCCAAATTTAGCAATTATCATCAAAGTGAAACGATTTTGTTCATTAGTATGGAAAAAGAAATCACACACTACTACACACTATAATTACTTTTAAATATTATTATCAGTTTTTTCAGCCTATAATGAAACTCAAAGCTGATCTTCAGTTGTATCCTTTTCATCAAGGAAAACTCAATCAGTGTACTCACAAAAGGCCGTTTATTTTGCTTATGTGAATAATACATGATGATATGAAGATAAACATTGACATACTACAGTATCGCACGCACCACTGGATGATTTCTGTTCATTCTAGAACAGTCCGTTTCCTCCTTGATCAACATCGTATACATATCATACAATCATGTGTATAATGTGCACTTTAAATACAAGAAATAAGATCAAAATGTACATGTGCGTATTATAAGCCGGGTAAAAAATGATGAAGGGGAAGAAGGGGTAAATATGAAGAAGGGTTTCAGTGTAAAAAAAAAAAAAAAAGATTAGACTTCTACATAGATCGGAATACTATTGTGATATCCCCAGGGTTATGGACCCTTGTGATACCCGGCACCCTGGGGTATCCTCTCCTTACCATCCACGTGACCTATGCCTAAGGGAACGAAAGATGAACCACTAAACTCTGCAATAATGAAATCAGTTTATTATGATGTTAATTTATATACAATAAATGAACAATAGTCTAAGAGGCTTATGATCAGGAATGATGCGACGCAAACCATAATTCTGATAAATAACGCAAGTAACCACTGAATCCAAATTTATAGATTATTTCCTAACTTAATAATTTTCGTTAAACAAACAAGCTTGCCGCTATGTTCTTGGTGAACAGCTACGGCCCGTAAATCATCCATTTATCCTTCAATCGGTCATGTTCGGGCTAAGGTAATACTCTTCTGGTCTCGGACCCACTTCTGCTTACATTCACTGACACCTTTATAGACCGGCTCACTGAACTCATAGAATACACTAACACTATTCTCAAAGATTTTTACTCACTTCACCTAGCTTTACTTATTGCTCATCGCGAATACTATCGTTCCAATATATATGATAACTAATCTGCATAGCCACGCCCTCTTCTTGGGTTGGGTGGAAAGAGTTGCCAATATGCCCCCAAAGAAATCCCAAGAGGATTAATAGAAGTAATTCCGATAATGCCCCCTCACACTATGAATTCAAAAGAAATGATTTCTCTGATGAACATAAAGGGCTATACTTCCATAAGTATACTATTTTTTCAAAAGCCTGGAATAATAACTCGAATGAATAACTTAAAACAAAAGATCATTCAACATGTGCATCAGGTTCCTACGTTAAAAATGGAATGCAAGTTATACAGCAAATATACCTAAATATTTTGAAAAAGGTAGCTTGAATGTACAGGTACACGTTACATATGTCAGATTTTAATGAAATTGTATTCCAGTTTTATTGTGCATCCGACGACAGAACTCGTGGGTATAATCGGATGCTGTCGAATTAGACGCAAAAATTCAACCTGAACTTTTGTGACTCAAACATTCTACACCAGCCTTTTGACGATCCAAAGAATTTAGTATTTCTACCTATTTATATTTAATAGAACTCATGCATCACATACTTAACGCGTTATAAATTAAAGCGTTATCGTTTATCTACATTTGTATTTTCCAGCCTGTCATCGGGAAACATAAGGATTGGAAATACAGAATGTGATGTTTCTAAGATTCAAAAGATCATTAACCCTTTCGCGGGCAAAGAGCTAAAATACACTTTTCTGTGATAAAGTACTTGATAATGTTCGTATCCTCAAAAAATATTACTTAGTCGCAAAAAATATCTTGATCTGGGTAATTTTTTCCTGGGTGGTGGGTAGACGTTATAGCCACTGCACACTGAAGGCATTAAACTTGCTTTTCAGGACAGAAATAATGAATAATATTACATTAAACTTTATATGAAAAATTAACATTTATGCTAATAACTGTTTCAATAACAATTAAATTCAAAATACAAGTGTAATAAAATAATAATAGAATAAATTTACAATATATAGCATATATATATACTTACTATAGTATACATTGAAATTAATAGATATCGCAATTTCATATTTTATTTAATTTTAGTATGAAAAGTTATAACTAAAATTAATATTTTTGAGGATTTAAATTAGTTATTTCACAAATTTGATGAGCTGTTTACTGTGAAACTTTTCAAAGTAAGTAGGACCATTTGTTTGAAGGTATAATGATACGTTGCAGAATCGACAAAACTATCAAGATCGATTAACGTCTTTTCTGGTACACTGTAAAGAGAGCATCTCCTGTACAGAGCACCATCTGTTTTGACTAATATGTTCTGCATTTTCTGTACGTTTATCTACGGGAACATAAGACTTATGTAATTTCACTGGAACAGAGCTTAGGATAAATGTTTTCTAAACATTGTTTCAGAAATATACTCAAGTTCTACTTTACATTGATAATAACAATAATAATCAATATACAACAATCTTATGAAACAAAAATACTAATTAAAATATATATACATCTATAAGTAACAAGCATTCAAAATATCTTATGGGCCTCAATAATATACAAACGTTTTCTCTGAAAAAAAATGTATGCCCCCTAACATTCTCTCGTGATTTTAAGTGCTCTCTCTCTCTCGAGTGGAGGAAGAGCGAAAATTTCAAGGTATGTTTTCAGTTCTATGTGGGTAGTGGATATACAGCCTCTCTCTACATATAAAATCTTTCCAAAAACCTAAAAAAAAACTTTTTTAATTGCACATTTACTTAATTTACTCAGATGAAAGAAAAGTATACCTAAGACTTGTCGACATTTTTTTCGCAGATCAGAATTTTTATTTATAGTAATCAAAATGCGATTTGCAGATTTATAACGAGAAAAACTGTTTTAACCACCCATCAGAAGACATGAAATGCAAAAAAAGTATCGGGCTGCCATCTTCTTTCGTTTTAATGGAGTTTCAGCTTCAATTAACGCATGTAGATAGACAAAATACCCACCACCCGCTTGGATAAAAAAAATGTGTTATATGGCTAGCTATAGCCACTGCCCCCGAAAGTGTTAAGCGTGAATCACCAGAACAATCACAGAACGTTAAATGAATGCAAGCTTGGAATTTGAAACCATTGTAAATGACTCGGAAATACACTTGAGCACTAACGCGTTGAAATTGTCAAGAAACTTCAGTATATCTAATTATTTGGTTTGCACTGAACCATCAAATTACATTTTTTTACATAGTCATCTTGCTCTAAGCCAAAATTTCCAAACTTCTAGGGACGGTTATAGAAAAGCAGGGTGAATGACATTCAAGACACAGACATACCATCGTAAAAATGCAATCTAAGATTTTAACATATTTTAATAATTTGACGTGTTGCATAGTTTCATTAAAATACTTAATAGTCATGTGTTGTATGAAGGAGCTTTGGTTTTGTTAATTAAGAAACAGAAAAGTAATTTACAATGTATATGGTTTTCGTATATATATATCCATGAAAATATTATTTTATATTTCTTTTCATAATTCACTTTTATTTTCCTTCATAATTTCAAGTCGATACTTTTTAAAATAAGTCATAGCAGTTCTGAATTTATTATTAATAATTTCATTTCAATAAATGCATTGGAGCTTTCACCAAGTAGAACACGATACATCTCAATTCCTGCAATGTAGCGCAAAAAAAAAATCTATCTCGGCAAACATTTTATTTTTTTTTATTCCTAACGAATTTCCTGTTTCTGGGAAGCACGGGGCTTCATTTGACTTCAAAGGTTATTTTCTTCAGACACGAAAGTACAAAAAAGCTTTCCCATTACAGTAAAATATGATGACAAAATTGCGTGTTTACTTATCCAACGGAATTTCACTTTCTTTTGAAATAAAAGGCGAGGACAGTTTTGCGACGAAAATTAATCTCATAGTTTATGTAGGGCTGAGAGAAAAAAGCATATATGACAACAAACAGTTCCTTTTTCACCAGATAGTTTTGGTTTTCCAGACATTGTTGGCGTGGCATTTTTAGAGAATAATTTAAGATTGCAAGTTGCGATTGTTTCTTGTGATTCTAATTTGCTTTCTATTTTTTTGTTTAAACTCATTTTTAATATTTGTAGATTTTGTCGCATAGTAAATTTCAATTTCCATGTTACACGGTTATGTTGAAAAAGGTGTTGTCTAATAATATTCTAAACACAGATCTTGAAACAAACATTGAACTTTTAGTGATGGAACCAAACATTATAACACTTTTATTTCTTGAAGTGTAAGAAATTAAAACAGTATATATACCTTAAAGAACAGTGATTCTAATATAGAATAAAGTATCATTAATTTTATTAAACATGTAGCTACATCTTGTGAGAGAAAGGATTAGTGTACAGTTAATTCAATGAAAAAAAGTTAAACTTATGCAAGTACTATTAATTTTTGTTATTTAACTTAAAACCAATATACATGCAATTGTAAAGAAGATTAATAGGATATCCATTTGAATGACTAAAAAAGACATTCAAATTTAAACATTAGATTTATCGCTAAGTAATATAATATCACGACTAATATAACTAAAAATATTATTTCTGTGCGAAGAAATTGATACATTAGAATTCCAATATGGTACTGTAAGCATATTAATGTAAAAATCGTTTCTTTTATCAAGTTGCTGTTTCTAATGCCAGCTTTCTGACAGTGTAAGTTTAAGGTCCATGAAATCAATCATGGCAAATGGCTAGATTATTCGGGATTTTCGTTAACAGTAGCTTTGAGCAACATTCAGGTGACAGTACGATTTTGATCATTCCTGCCCCAATTTTAAAAGGAGAGCAACCTGGGAGCTCTCAGGGGCCTCCCATCTCTCTTACCTTTCTACCACCAACCTCAAGAGAGTACTTATGGCTCTCTCAAGGGCTATTAAGAGAACTTTTCTCAAACTGTGGGAAGCAACAACCAAGGGGGGCGTGATCCTCTATGAGGGGTCACGAGCCTATTGAAAAGTCCAAAATAAAGGCTTATTCACGAAAATTATTTACTTATGTAAGGTAAAAAAACAAGATGCATTCTAAAAAATAAAAAAATAAAATACACATTTACACTGATATAATACACTTATAAATGTATCAGTCCTGCACAAAGTATTTTATAATAAATTTTACAATACTAAGTTAAGAACAAGTTTAATAATTACCACTGACCCCTATGAGCTGGTCATACAAAAATATTTCTAAAAAGTAATATTTATCTTGATAATCTGTACAGTTTATAATTAATTCCTTAACTGACAGTTAAAAGTTATGCGATTCACTTTCAAAGGCCACCGTTGTCCACATAAACACGCATATCTCATGTATCGGGGGGGAGCGGAAAGAAAGGAAGAAATAAGGAAATCTTCTAAAATAAAATACAATCTTCGCAAACACTGTCAAGCTCTTTTTGTTGCATTCCAAAGCCTTCGGAATAATTTTATGGATAGCAGTGCGAAGAAAAGATCGTACTTCGGAAAGAAATATAAGCACATGCGGGGCAATTATCGCTTTGGTTGAGCGAGGCGTTTTTGAATATTGAGACGCAAACAGTGAAAGTTTGAGAAGCACTGTTTTACGAACATTCATGCCTTCTCCAGGACACGAGCACAGGACCTACGTCACAGCAGTCGCTATCCACTATACAGGACGGTGGTTATTTTATAGTAAAAATATACTATGCTATTTATTATCCCGTAATATACAATGAAACATCTAAGTAATCAGCTTTAAGTGCATTATTTTTAACATTAACCAGATTAAAGTAAACATGCTGAAAGTTAATATTGTTGTTGTTTCGTCAGTATTGTTTGCGGACTGTCAAAAGGTTAGATAAAAAATTAAACTTTCGCAATGCTAAGCCTATTTTATTCGTGCACCCGCTTTTGTCCGGGTACAGCTCGACTATAACTACTTTTACAAATTTTTTACAGATGGCGCTACAGTGCGCTGATGACGTAACATTCCCCCCGGCATTGAAATATACATTATTTCAAAGAATATGCTTAAAATATACAATTTGCTACATAAAGTTAACAAATAATTGTTAAAGATCTGTATCAGTTCATAAAGCTGCAAAAAAGCAAGACATAAACCGTAAATGATAGCAAAAATAAAACAATAAAGTTTCTAAAATACATACTTTTCTGAGTGATAATTCAAAAGGTTTAATACATTGTCAGCGAAGGAATTGCTGGTATGCTCTGAATTATAATGCTTGCTGCAATTTTATGACATGTTGCCAATTTATTCTTGAACGCTTGATATGGATATATTCTCTAAACATAACAAGACTTATTTTATTTCATATGACAGTTCCTGACTGATTAATTTGTAAAATCTACTGTACGTGAACTATTTTATTAATTATCATTGAAAAATAAAACAAGAGACTTTTATAAAAAAATCCCACTGTAATACTGATTTTTCTTTCACTATTATCATTTTTAATTAGATTTAAAACATTTTATGGCACTTAAGACTAATAATAACAAACTCAAACAAATATCAATGAAATAATTTTACGCAATGACTCCAAAGACATCTTTCATGATTTTTAAATCCAGTACATTTGCGGGAGTAAATATAATATATGACATTTCTCTGAAGCCACCAGAAACTCCTTTGTATGTTGGTAAAATTAGCACGTGTAGGAAATTTAAACTATTGAAAAAAAATAGGTGCATGTAGCAAATGTAAAAAAGTCACGTTTGGATTTTAAAATCTATTTCCTATAAAAAAAATTATCCTGAAACAGAAGCTTCAATTTTGAAATAAAATACATCCGTTGATTCACTTTTGAAATGCCAAACGCTCTGAAAATAGAGCTTTGTGAATGACATTTGCCTATGGTTGGGTAAATGAAAGATTTGATTAGACTTTTGTAACTTTTTTTTTGTTCAACAGTAAATTTGAAAAAAAGTAGGATGTTTCTTCTGGTTGTTGAATTTAAAAATATCTCACCAGTTTCATAAACGAAGTGTCTTTTTTAGGGAAAATTCTTTACTGAGCGTGGTGAGGGATCAAGATCCGAGATAATAGAATTATTTCATTGTTATGGAGATCAAAGATTGAATGAAATAGACCACGACAAAATGAAAAATGATGATTAAAGAATTTATGAAGCAATGAATGTTTTAGTAGTGGTTTTGTTGTACACACTTTTTCCTTTTTCACTGTGAAAATGCTTTTTAATTTATCTTTTGTTTGAATAGAAATAATTAATATTATTTATTGCGCACATCAATATTTTTTAAGCTCTTGCAGTTTTGTTTTGTTCCTTTAATTAATAATATAGCATGGGTGTATATACTGTTTAAAAAAAGGAAAAAAAGAAGTATTTTAAAAAATAACAAAATAGTTCCTAAATATTCTAATTGTTATGTTCCATATATATTCCAATATGTTCTCAATTCTGAAAATTTTTAGTTTTATCTTGATTTAAAATAGAAAGTAAATAATTTGAAATATACCATGAAATCCGGCGTATAACGAGCATTTTTTCACTCAAAAAAATTTAAGTGAAATTTATGGGTGCGTGTCATTAACGCCGGGTATAAAAACGAGAGCTTTCAAAATAAAACAAAGAAGTGAGCCGGGTTTAAAATTAGACTAAAGTAGCTTTCTACATTTATCGAAATACTGTTTACTTTAAAGAAATGATATGTCTTATGAACTTAAAAGAAGGCTGTGTAGTTTTAGAACTATATCCCCCCTAAAACGGTATAATACCTAAAATAAGTTACTTCAAAGCATAAGGTGATTGCACATGTATTACTAAGGTTTTTTGTGAAAAAAGAGGTGAGCATTATAAGGAGAATATACCTAAAAGTTAAAAAATTCAACTTGACAGTATGGGAGTGCATTATTTGACATTTTCTCAAATACAATTAAACTTTACAGAGAAATGTTATTATATGTGGCTTAATTTGTTATTATGTATTTATAATGTCTAAAAATCAATGTATGTAAATATTGTTTTTTTTCCTTTTGAAAATCGAATTTTTTATGTTTGTTCAACTTGAAAGTAAAATTATTTTTTGCTATTTAACTTTGATTATAATTTTTTGTCAAAACCATATTCATGAATATTGTAATCCACAGTTTTTGTTTATATACAATAAATACTTTTTCCCTCACATGAAAGATCCTTGGAAACTAAATTTTTTCTAGTTTATGTATTATAGCTGCATGGCCCGGCATTGCACGAGCTCTCTCTACCTTTATAATTCTTCCCTTCCCTTCACAAAATCAGCCCCTCCATTATTCTTTTTCAAAACTACTTTGACTTTTTTGTTTCGTTCCCCTCCGCGTAGCCTGGGCTTTTAATAAGTGTGTAACTTAATTTTTCCTCTTTCCTTCATGACGCCTGAACTTTTGTGCGGGTGTGTGCGGGTACGATGAAAGTGATAGTTATAATAATGTCATTAAAATTCCCTTTTTCGAATTTTTTTCACTTCATTTCACTGTCAGACAGGTTTCTTTCCCCTTCATTTACCCCCTCCGTTGTAAGAACATTTTTGAATGTATAACATATTGTCATGGAAATTCCACTTCTCCTCTAGCTGTTAGCACTTCGTGTTGAGTGTGCATGTTTTCTATATTAACGTTATTACAATTCCATTATTCGAAATTTCTTCCACAGATTTAAACTATCAGACACGTTTCTTTTATCTCTCTATAGCCCGGCGTTACAGTGGCTGTTTTGAGCGTAGAACTCCCCCTCATTATTTATAAATGATGAATTAAAAAATATTACAGATAGCTATTGAAATTATCTTTTTTGTCATCGTTTGATTAAACATATGTAAGCGTAAAAAAACAATATATATATTTATATTTATATATGGTGAAAAGCCTATATTCCTGGTTTACATTCGAAACAAAAGAATACTGCCTGATAAAATATTTTATTATAATTTTGTAGTTTTTCATTCCACTATGTTTAGTAAATTATTTAAACATGTATCTGACGAAAAAAAGTATATTATACAAAACTAACAAATTCATTATTTTAACAATAATTATTTTCTTACAGCTTAAAATAATAAAAGGGGTTTGGAATTTTCATTTACTCAATCAATCGTTACATAACAATAATTTCCTTCTTAGGTTTTGAAATAAGAAACTGATTAAAAAGGTTCATTGAGCAATTAGTTGTGACATATCGCTAACTTAAAAATGGCTGTAATGAAACATCGTTTATTAATAAATAGTTATTTAATATTTAAAGATATTGTAAAATATATATAATTAAATCAATATATTACATACATTCGAGGGCTGTTCAGAAAGTATCGAGAATGAATTTGTTATGCAAAACAATTCATACATAAACAGGTTTTGAGTCAATATCCTTCGAAATATGCTCCATTGGTAGTACCACACTTGACCCAATGATGTTTCCAGTCCTCGAAAGCTTTCTGGTACTCAGACTTTTTGATAGCCTGAAGCTGCTGTGTCGAATTCTGTTTTATGATTTCAATGTCCTGAAACCTTTAAGTTATTCTTGATCTTGGGAAAAAAATCACGATGGGACATATCTGGCGAGTAGGGAGGATGAGCCACTTGGATTTTTTCGTGTTTTGACAGGAACTGCTGCACAAGATTGGCGGTGTGCGCTGGGGCTCCGTCATGATGAAGCATCCAGCGAGAGGACGCCCACAACACCGGTCGTTTTCTGCGAACAGCCTTTCTTTAACTTTTCATGACGTTCAAGTATAATTCCTTGTTAACTGCCTGGCCCTGGGGAGCGTACTCATGATGAACAATTCCATCTGTATCGAAAAACACAATTAACATGACTTTGATCTTTGATCGCACCTGCCGTGCCTTCTTTGGCCCAGGACAACCGGGGGTTTTCCATTGTGACGACTGCTGTTTTGTTTCGGGATCATATCCGTAAACCCATGACTCATCCCCAGTGATGATGAACTTCATGAACTCCAGATCGTCGCTTGCACTTTGAAACAAATCAGATAATGTTGTCAGTCGTAGGAATTGCTGATCATCAGTGAGGAGACGCTGCACAAACTTTGCAGACACTCGGAGCATGTCCAAGTCCTTTCTCAAAATTTCATCACATGAACCGACGGAAATGTGACACTCATGTGCAATTTCTCGGATTGTTAAACGACGATCAGACCGCAACACACCTTCACTTGTGCAATCTTGTCCTCATTGTAAGAGGTGGACGGGCGTCCACAATTGGGATCACTGTTCACTGATTGACGACTCTCCTTGAATCGCCGGAACCACTCGAAAACCCGAGCACGACTCATAGTCTCATCTCCAAATGCTGTATTCATCATATCGTAGGTTTTGGTGCTCCTTTTACCGAGCTTAAAGCAAAACTTGATACAGTTTCGCGGATCCGTGTTTTCACACATTTTCTTTTTCCGACGAACGCTCGCAAACACTCCACGTGAAAGAAGTCAGTGTGACTGAACGGCGCGCTGTACAGACCTGCCGATTTTTGTAAGACATGGTGAAATATGGGCACACATAATGCGCACAGTCCCTCCGCTAAAAGATTTCTGAATAAATGAAATAAATTCAGTATCGATACTTTCTGAACAGCCTTCGTATGTTACTTTTATTGTATGAATTAATTTTTTTCTATATTTGGTCTCAAATTAAATAATTTCAAAAAGAAACCATGATATTCAGATTAGCTAGTGTATATATAGTTGCAGTTTAATAATCGTAAAGGAGAAGGAAAAGGGAGCAGAGTCGCTGAAAACAGTGCTGATACAGTAAGAAACATAATTTCAACACTTGACTATAGGGCGTACTTTAACTATTAGAATAAATTATGGAAGCTAGAATTCTTTAGATATAAGGTAAAGCTACTCGGATTTCATGCGTATATTTACATAGAATTTGAGCTCTCGTTATATCAATCTGAGGTTTCCTTTTATAGTTTGCTTGTCTTGGAATATTATCTTTGGTCATAATAAATTGGACTTATCATGGTTAGTTTAGGTCATCATTCTTTACCTTCTCCACATATTTAGGTCTTTGAGATTAAGAGGAAGCTTTCTCAGGGATGAGACCATTACAACCTGATCGGTACATCTGCTCATGCATCTCAGTGCACAATAGTCACATATACTAAAATAGGTACAGTAGGCACTGGCCCTCACGGGTTGTTGCACCACTGAGTTTAGTTTTGTAAATTCCCTTTAAGCATTAATTTTATTTAAACTCGAATTGAATTTACGATACATCTATAACCATAACTTTGTATTCCATATAGTATAAAAATCATATTTATTTAATGCAAGTATTAATTTGAAAGTATATAAAGTTTACATGCCTATAGTCTATTATCTTTCTGATTGGTTTCTTTTTTGATATAATTTAATAAACCATAAAATAAATTACACTACTACATTTCACAAACGAAATCTCCCAACTATAATGGGTATTTTTTCTGGCTAATTAGATCTTATTTTTCTTTGTACATTTTAAACGAAAACATAACGGATATACATGTTATTTTTTAGTTCTTATGTAAGATGAATTCATGTAAAAGAAACCAGTTTCCATGCCATGAAGAGTATATACTGATCCTAAAAGCTATATTACTTTTCCAATGGAATTATTACAAGACCAAGGAAAAAATTTAAACCTTTCCAAACTAAGGGGAAAATTATACTTACATTAGATAGTATTAATTAAAATTAAGTTAGATATTCTTATCTCAGCAACACAACACACAAACACAAAATTAATATGTTATACAGATTAGGAATTTTTAGAAGAAATCTTACTTATTTAGAAGATTTTTATGTAAAACAAATTAGTCTTGCATTTCTTCTACTTCAAAATGATCTTTAAAATATCTAGTTTGTGAACTTTTGTAAAAAGAATAAAAATAGAAATGTAAAGCAGAAAATATCAGTGAATGACCATAAATTTTAAATTAGTTTAGTTTCTTATATATACTACATACTCTTATTTTCTTTTAATATTCCTACTCAGGAGACCGATTGAAAAAACATATTTTCAAAGTAATGAGGTCCAAAGTTTTAGCAAGAAAAATTGAAAAATTTGCATAAGTGTCCATTCCTTTTTTTTTTTATCTAGAAACTGATATAAAAAAAGAGCATAAACTCAATGGCTCAGGACAACTGGTTTCTCTGATCTTTTTAAATTTATTTAAAAGAACACGCAATTTAGTTCTTCTTTTCACCAAATTGATTCACCTTCACTTTGAATAAAAACCCATTATTCTCGCATTTTATTTCAGCCGATTATAATGTTAGAGGAGCGAGGAACTAAAAATATTCTCTTTTTCTTTTAGCACATTTATCTGATACGTTGAATACCACAAATTCTAAAGCGTCAGCTTATTTTTTCTCATAAATCATACGACTAGCTCTCATTTTCACCGACTCTGCATGCTTATTATTTCGAGGCTCAAAATTTGTGAGACGTTTAGAGAGTGCACAACACTTTTTTTTATTATTATTCTTCAAAACTGAAGCTTATTTCCAAGTACCAAAGTGAAAAGTTGCTTGAATATTTTGAAATACTGATTGTTTGTTTAAAGTTTATTATATTTCGTTTGGAGATAAAAAAATAAAATGAATGAACTTTATTACTTTTTGAAATGATTATAACAAAAGAAATTTGTGGCTTAGTAAATATTTGACAAAAGTACTTGCTTCCAAATCTGCTTGTAGAATTTAAAACATGAATGTGAATTTGATATTCATCGAAATTTATCTTTTTTTCTTTTCCAATACATTTCTTTCCAAGAACTTTCTTCGACACCTTTAACTAATGTTATCATAATATTTTGTAAAACTATCAAGAATGATTACAGCAACAATGATACGCATAACCCAAGATATTCTTCCAAGTAATTTTAAAAAGGTATACATTTCTCATTTTGATATTAAATATATTTTAATTTAGTACCGTCTTCATGTGTGTCAAAAAGACGAATTACAATATATTTTGCGAGGATTTAAATAATCGACCCTTTTTGTTCATAACTTTTTAAAACCTTTTTTAAGTGAGAAAAAATTACGTAATATTCAGGAAAAGAGATTTTGATAGTGGGAGAGAAAAAAAAAGGGATCGAAAACTTGCAAATAATAGAATTTTCTGCTTGTGGGAAACAGGGAATTTGATTCCTCAAACTTATTAAAAATGTTCGCAATTACAAGACATTTTATTTCTTTTAAAACAGTATTTTTTAAAAAAAGAAAAGTTAATGCTGATCTTTAACAAAAGCTTTTGTAGAAATTCGTCTTTTTTTCTATTTTTTAGGTTAATAATTGCGCATGTTTAAATTAGGGAAACTAAAAATATTTTTTTCATTGACAAATAATTTAAAATTTGTATAATGAATGAGTTTATAGTTTTTTTACAGTCTTAAGTCCTGCAATTTACCTCCACTTGAGCAGCGGGTATTCCTGGGCGGAATGGGCGAAGTGCGTCGTCGGGACGTTTTTCTCCTGGTAGGGCCCCCCGCCTTGGCCTGAAGGCCATTCCACTATGTCCAGCTCAGAACTGCAGGTGAAGGAGCTGAGTCAGTCTTCTACCTCTTAGTGCTCAGAAGCTACGCTTTTTTCACGATCTGCGACTGAAATCATGAACTAGATCTAGCTTGGCTAGACATAGAGATGAGCAACAACATTTGCCGTTTTTGCATTTGAACGCCTATGTTCATTCTTAATAGTTACATGCAAAGTACAATTTTAATTATTTTTATAGTAAAATTGTCTACGATAAAGAGCCAAAAAATAAAAACTTATAGAAAAAGAAAGATTTTTTAACAAGCTTTTATAAGTTTCACTTGTATGTAACGGGATTTTTGAACTCGACTTTTACCCACTTTAAAAGGTCAGATTAATTCGTATGTAAACGTCTCACTCAGCCAGTGAATTGATAGTCCGTGACGTATATATACGTCTTCCCAAAGTACTATCTTTTGAGAAGGATTTACTAATTTCAGAGAACTTGCTTATTTTTCGTTTTCAACCCTTCCTTTATAATCCACAAACGCTCGCCTACTTCTTAAATGTTGGCATTGGGGAGCAAATTGTCCACTTTTTAATCGACATTTAAGTGATCAATTATAGACCGTACAAATTATCAAGATAAGTGTTAATTTTTGTAAATAATTTTATATATGACAAGCTCATGGGATCAATGTTAATTATTAAATTTGTCCAAAATATTGTTAAATTAATTATAAAGTACAATGTACAGTACTAATATAATTATAAGTGTAAATTTGTAGTTAATTTTTTATTGTGACAGAATGTATTTTGTTCAGTAAATTAATAATTGTTTAACAATCCTTTGTTTTTGACTTTTCAATATGCTCGCCCCCCTCGTAGAGCTATTACACCCACCCCAGAGAGGTGCACCCCACAGTTTGAGAAACACTCTCTCTGTCGTAAATCATTTTGATCTTATATTAAGAACTATTTTTTTTTCCTTTTTAGTTCAATTAAAAATAAAATATATCATGTTTTTAATTTTTCTAAGCTGTAATTTACTTTATTTAGCTTTAACTAAATCACAAAATGTTTTACATTTTTCGTATCTAAGAGGGCATAAATATTTTTACCGGCAATTTAAAAGTTTCAACTTTCATTGACAAACTTAACATCCTCACCCCCCATTTTAGGAATACAAACTTTATGAATGAAAAATATTTATATAAGCAAAAATACACTTCGTTAAACGGAAATTTAATTTTAATTTGACATTTAAGGACTTTCAATGGTTTTAATTTTAGTATTTCAAGTGTGCTTACGTAAAAAAGTTAAGGGTTATTCATCTGTGCTGATATAAAGTAAGAATAAAGTTTTATGGAAATTATCTCATATAGTTAAAGCAAGTGATGTACACTTATATTTAGAACAAAATTTTTACTAAGAGTTCTAAGATTATACTAAAAGTGATTGTCCCTTTTTGATTTTCGTTAGTCTTGCTGTTGCGTTATGCATAATTATCGTTTAAAAGTGGTATTTCAGAATAATAAAAGAAGTGAAAAGTAACAGTGAAATGAACTATAAAACTGAAAGCTATTTTTTTCAATTCCTACTTTTAGCTTACACTCTCTCTATAGTTATTTATTTATCTTGGTGGAATTATCAATCACATTGATAAAATTCACTTTAAAGCACAGCATTGAGCTGAAAATTTATATACATGATTACTTTTGTTAACAATACAGTAATTTAATTATATTTAATAAAACGTAATTGTTTACAAATACAGCCACGTTGGCATCATTTTTGGCGACCTTAGTCAAAATTTTAAAAGTTTTTTTTTCTCATGTTTAAAAGTATTTAGTTGAACAGAAATTTTATATACACTATATATATATTGTTTTAGGTGACGATACGATATTTTAATGCTAATTTTAAAACTTAATTACTACTTAATGCTGTGATTCTGTCATATGTATAAAGATATTTATATTAGTTGTAACTATTTAATATAAAGTAGCTAAAAAATAAAATTTTTCTTTGATCTAAGTAGAAATTTACTTATTTTTTTTATATTACTTGTTTATCTTACTCTTCAGTGATAGATTTAAAGTACTTTGAATGCCCTTCCATTTTTTGGCAAACATTTTAACTCTGTCTATACCGCATAAAATAAAAATAAATACTTATACATATTCATTTCTTGCCCTTCAAATAGAAATCATCTTAGGTTTAAGAATTTTTTTATTATTGTATTGTCAAATTATATTAATAGGGAATTATTAATATTGTCTTATGAATGGTAATACCATGTAAAAAATAATTATTTGTTCATATTGCATCATTTATATATTCATTTGTTAGGAAAAAAATAAAGATTAAGGTATCCAAACACATTGGAAATGACCGAATTCAGCCCAGACAGATGTGTATATTTTTTATTTTATTGAATAGAGCGATGTTTTGGCTTTATAAAACATACAATTTTTGTTTCTACGTTTGCTAGAGGCCAAGCCACAATCAATTTTATAAAGTTAAGAAAACCGGAAATGGGACTTTGATCTACCAGAAGGGGACATTTAAATTGTTCAAAATCTCTCATGGTGAGTCTGATAAGTGAAAATATTATAAAATGTTTTTTATAAAACCTTTTGAACCCAATATTTATGCTATTTTTTAGAGAATGTACTAAAGTATTTCTTATTGTATGATTACTTTTTGAGCAATTAATATTTTTTAAATAATGGTCTCATAAAGAATATTTATCTTATAATGTTTACTCAAACAGCTCTGAAGTTTTCAAATTTTAATAATTTGCATTAACATTTTAGTACATTCTCTAATAGATGTATCTAATTTGCTTTTTGTAATATTTTTACTAGTATGTTACTTTTTTTTCTCTAATCGCTTTCAAGTTTTACAAAAATATTTCTAAACTTTCACTTAAAATTGTGATTTTTGTGAAATTTAGACAATTATTTTAAACATAGTTGGTTAAATATTAGTATTTACTGCTATTGAATCCTAAAAAAGCATTCATAATGGTTAAATGTGTTATTTTGTCAAAAAGTACTCCGAACGCGTATTCGGACACCTTTAATTATTTTTCTCTTTCTTATTTGGGAGGGAATTATTAGAAATTTAAATATTACATAACAATTTCATGATTTTTAGCACATTTTTTATAGTTTATTTTAGTTACTTTACTCTCTAAGTGGTTACCTTCCTCCTGAAAAGTTATTCTGAAAGCGTTTACTCTTATTTTGAAGTTCGCTTTAAAAATGCAACAGACTTCTTTCCTTTCCCCCTTTTAAAACTTGGGAGGTCGAACGGGGACAATTTTATGACCTAGTTCGGTTCGTTTGTCAAATAAGAACCAATAGAACAATCGTTTACAGCTAGCTGTTAAGTTGCCTTGGGCAATCTTGTATGAAAGCTGTAGTGGAATTCGGTGTTTTTTTCTCCTATATGTTCAGTCACAGTAAAATTTAAACAAAATGAAGGGTAAAAAAAAAGGAAAAAATTAAATAAATAGTCAGTTAGAAGTTGCAAAATAATTATATTTTCTTCAAACAAAATTTATTTTTTGTGTCATTTTTTAAAAATTAAAAATATATATATTTTTTTGGTATTGCGAGTTGAACCAGAAAAAAGCATCCTGTATTCATTTTTGAATATAGAGTAAGAAATCGCGCTCACTTTCCTGTTTTTTTAAAAAGTTATGAGGTAAAAAGAGCAAAGGCCCTATCTCATTTTTTAAACAAAAAGACAATAAATGGTGCATACGGTGATATACATACTATGATTATATTTATGAAATAAAACCGATCTTTCTCTATTCAATTATATTTTTAATTTAAAATAGCATAAAAATGATTTCAATACTTTTAATTTATTTTATTTAAAATCATATAAATGATATTTTTATGTTAACTGAATATTTTTCGGAAAAAATCTAAATTTTCCTTCCTAGTGTTCTCCTTTTCGAACTTCTTGTATTAAATAAAAATTCTTTTTCTACATCGGCATTACTAATGGACATAACACACACATTCAGTCAATAATTTTTAATTTTAATGGAGGATATACTTCTTCAAATGCGCATGACAGTACTTCTAACCATTTTCTACTCAAGTTAAATTTCTTATCTTTCTGTTTCTTTTATTACAAGGAAAAATGTCACACATCGATAACTACATTTTCACACAATTCAGTCATTACAAATTCTATTGTGAGAAACGTTCTCCCTAATTAATTTTGTCTTTCAAAACAGTACACTTAAAACAATTTTGTTCAGTGAAGTTAACCGACAGTTCCACAATGTATTCATACCAAATTTTAAAAACAATTTTAACACTTGGAAATGTATCCTGTATTAAATATTTTGAGTATACACAAATATTTCCTCCTGTATTAAAGACATAGTATGAGATGTGGTGTGCGGTTGTGAAAGAATGTTTTCGTACGTGTAGAATATTTTTTTAAAATTTATGTATCACTGAAGCTGATCATATAACTGCAAATGAGCCTTATTTTAATGTGTGCTGGTATCAAAATAAAACACTTTACAATATTAAACAGCCTATGGGTTTATACTCAATATCAAACTATTCGCAAAATGGCTTACAACTTCTATTCAAATTGTAAAGAAACTGAAATATAAATATTTCGTACTGCAGTCAAAAATATTCATAATATGTAAGTATCATATGCCTCCAATTATTTCAGTACATTTTTAAATCTGTAGCGGAATGCATTTTTTTATATTTATAAACGAGGCATAAAAGCTCACACAGTCGTAAAAATGTCTTTATCATTTCTAAATATACTACTATTAAACGTATATAGTTTGTAACATCAGTTGTAAAATCCTAAAAGCTTTTATAGGAGCAATAAACATGTAATTTTGGATTGATCAAATTTTTAAAATAATACACAAATATACATGTTATTATGCAAATATATTTGAAAAATCAAACTTCTTTCTAAAATAAATGTAATTGAAAGAAAAATGTTTAATTGCAAATGAGTGGAAATACATGTTTTACTAAGGGGTATCCTTAAAGTGAGGCAATCCTCAAACTTAGTGGCACATCAATCCATGAGGGCCAGGAACTACTGTGCCTATCCTAATACACGTGGCCATTGGGTGCTGAGGTGCATCAACAAATAACCCGATTTGGTGGTCTGTCTGAAGAGAGAACTTCAGTGTTTAAGACCCGAAGCAAGCTTGGTACTCATTTATCGACCCAATGTAGCGGGGATGAAAGGCAGAGTCGACCTTTCCCAGCCCGTTAATACAACCCTTAGACCTGTGGTGTGGAAGCATGATACACTACCACTCGAACCAAATCGGTGAAAAATAAAATTTAATGTTAGATTCTTATATAATTCCCTAATGAATGAGGGAGTCCAAACTTTTTTTTCATGTAAACTGTTTAGACGGAAATGGTTAATTTTGAACATTTCACAAATTCCATAAATTAAAATTAACCGTTATAGTTTACATAAATTGTTAAGGGTGCAAAAGTGTATTTTGGCTGAACGAATTAATCTTTAAAGGAATACGGTTACGAAAAAGTAGTACAAATCTATCTAATGTAGGGTTGGTTACCTTAGATATTGTCAAACCCAACAATGTATTGAAATCCAATTGCACAATTCGTTGTTACAAAAATGTATGGAAAATTACGAGACTTATTTTTGCATTTTAATTTTTTGCATTTATATATATATATATATATATATTTTCCGGAGAACTTTAAAAGCTAGAGCGGCATCCATAAAAATTGTGGTTCCCTGTCTGTTTTTCCAGATCGCCCCTGACTAAGCCGGCTCTGCCATAGTAAGTGAAAATGCCGTATTTTGTTTTTCAAGATCATTTTATAGCAGACTGCATTTTTCATGTATTTTAGATGGTCGTTTTATATTTTCTACATCAATATCTTAATGTCTGAATTTAAAATTACATAAAATTCTTGACATTCGCATCAATGACCATTATAATTTTTATTATATATGAATGCGTCCTCAAACGATTTTATGACCATTATTAACATATTATTTTAACCATTTAATAATTATTAAATATAACATAACGCACACAAATTTTCAGAACTTTAAAATAAATATTTCGAAAACTACTTCAGATATACTCAAAAATTTGCATTCCTACGCTTTAGCTTCTCAGTTTTGCTTTTATATAAGAATTTATTGTAATTGTATATTCATCATTTTTTTGTGTATATTTTTTGCTCTTAGCATGCAGTTTTCATCTAAATTGTATGAAATCTTCCAAATATATTAAAAAATACCAAAGAAGCTATATAATAAAATTTGAAATTTATATTATACTCAAAAAAGTGCTAAAACTTATGGTAAATAATTTTTAACTGTGCGATGCATTTTTTTTCGAAATTTCAAATGGAATTTCTAACATAAAATTTTTAGGCTTATACGGTCGAGATTTCAAAAAATATCCAGATTTTAATTACTGATTCAGTTACTCTTTTAAAAAAGAAATGTTGAGGTATTTTGCATAAATAGGTATTTTTGAAGAATAATTCTAATGTTTTTGAATAGCTCGAATTTAAAATTGATTTTTATGTTTATTTATATACATAAATGTCTACTGTAAATGTTTCCGTATATTTTTGATTACCCTTTATGCAAACATTCAAGTTATAAAAAAAATGTGGGAAAATCTTCATTCATGTTGTCTTTGATGTAAACTGAAGTTCAAGCACTTAAAATTCAAATATAATTCGGTGTATTTTAACAATATATAACTAGGCACTGTACTTAAACTTCCTTGAACACTTCGGCTTTGAAATCTAAAAAAAAAACACTAATAAATCTTAATTAGTTTTTTTTTTTTCGTTTAATTTTTATCAAAGTGTCAGAAAATATTTCAAATTATTTGATGAAGTTTAAATTTATTAATTTTTAGTGATTGGAAAATTGAAAAGGTTTCAAATTTTAAAGAGTTTGGTGTTTTATTAATTTTTTTTGGCATCTTATAATAAAATAATCATGTTTCAAAAACTGAAAGCTTTGATTAAAATAAGAAAAATGAAGCGAAATAATATACTTAAAAAAAGATAATTTGTCTATTTATATAAAATAGCAGATTGCTCTGACACGCCCCAATTTGTTACAGTTTCAAATTAATATGAAACCAAAAGGGAATTGTAACATATTTTACTTATGCGTTGGGACTTTTGAAAACTTTTAAAATACGAGGTAACAAACAAACACTTCCTGGGGTGTAAAGAAATTTCCCCCCGATTTTTTACGATTGCTCCAGGGTCAAAACACGGGGTTCCCTGCGAGCCATAAAACTTCCTATCAGTGTCCTGCTGTGTTGCTTCCACCGTCCCTAATTATCTTTCAAGATGTTAAACCTTTAAAAGGGGGAAAGGATTTCAGAAAACTGCTGTTAATCCGCTTTTGAAAACGTTACTTGAAGGTAGAAAAACCCGTGCAGTGCATTTTCGATGCATCTTTACAATGACGGAATTTTCCGTGCTATCCGCTTGGCGGGTTAAGCAATTTCTGAAATTTTGTGCAAACCACTGCTAATTTTGTTTGTATTATATGTGCAAACTGTCTTAATACTTACATAGGTAACATTAGGATTAAATATCCTCGTACAATTTTACACACATTTTTTATTTATCTAAAAACATTTTTAACGTTTCTAAGCAAACAGCAAAGACATATTTTATTAGACATTGCTTTTTCGATTACGAAAAAATTAAAAAGAGGATAAAAATGTTACAGTTTATATTTATATTAAATTAAACAAATGTTTTACTTGAGGTTCATTTATAATATTAACGAAAAAAAGGATCTAAAATTCAAAACTTCTATAAAAGTATACATAATACCATTTTTTATATAATTTAAAATGCCCTATGTTTTTTCTGGAAACTGCAAATTTCAAAAGCAATGTTTCCTGTTGTATGAGATGTATTGTAAGAAGTACATGATCTGAACTTGAAAAAGTGCAGGGAAATGCATTTCTATCTTTTTCCAGAAAATGCATTGGAGAACATGCATGCATACTGCTCTTTTTTCCAAAATATATTTATCTATGTTGTGGTAAAACATAAAACTTCTTCTAAAAAAAAGGTTGTAAATCACTTACGAGGCACATTGAACTTTAAGGAAATCCGTAAGCTCGAGTTTCCTATGATGTAAAAGAGTACGTTATTTTAAAGTGTGAATAATTTCACGCAGTACAAAGTTAAGTTGCCTATTTTCTCGTAGGCTATTTAATCTCAACACGAAATTTAGTAAAATATTCGTCATATCTATCATTTAGTTTGAAAACATAAGCGATTTTTTTAAAGAGCAATGAGTGTGTGTTAATGAATACATTAAACATATGGCACCAACTATTTGAGATATTATGGGTATTTTCCATTAAAGCTAATCTGGTTAGTGGGTTTTATTAACACCAGCATCTAGAAATGTCCACTACATTGCTTTCATAATTAACGTAATTTTTTAGTGCTAATTTGATATACATAGAACATCCTTAACTGTATTTTTGTTAGGTTTTCCCATTTTACTATAGTTGTTTTAACTATCGAATGACGGATGTTCTATCCATGAGCTTTACTAATAGTTATGTTTTTTTAGGTGAATCCTCAGATTTATATCTACAAGAAAATTATTGGTGTAATTGATTGATTCATTGTTTATTTACGTCGCTTTTAAAAGCAATAGAAAACCTTTTAGTAACAGAATTTATAATTTTGACACATGGTCAAGTAATGAGGCTGATACCTGAACATGTACCCTACTCTCCTAACTTCCACACAATTTTAAACGTTTTGAACGTGCCTCAAGCCCTGTGTACAGTAGGATTTCAGTGACACCAGGACTTGGCTCCATGACTATACAGCGTCGATCGCGAGTCCATGACCATGATATTGTATACCATTACACCATGCTAAAAAGGGCTAACTGCAATAGATCTCGGAATTTTAAGGCTTGATGGAAAGCTAAAATCTTATTTTGTTGACAATTTGAGATTTTTACATTTTCAAACTTTTTAATTTTTTAACCTTTCTAAAGATACCTTACTTTAACCTCTAGGGTAATTAGAAGCCCTTAAAATCTATTTTGAAATAATCGTTGAAAATTGGCCACGCCCATTTGAAGGGTGAAACGTGTAAACAAAGTACTTCGTTTTTGATTAAAAGTTGAACGCCTGATATAAACCAAAACATGTATATTTTATTGTACATTGAGCCTTTTATTTTTTTTATTTTCTAGCCGATAAGAAGCCTCACTGTACACATTAAAATAAATTTATCTCAAAATGTAAATTTTGATGTTCGATGTACCTTTTCTTAGAAACTGCTGTTCAAAAGTGTGTAAACTTTTTATGATATATTTGTAATGATAGCAAATATATACTGAAATAAACTTTTTGTAAAAAACACAAAAAAATATTTTTTACGTAGTTTTTTTTATGTGAAAAATGGGTCAAATTTCGCAATTTTGGATAAAATAGTTCATAAACTATTAAAAAACTCAAAATTAGCCACAAGCTCATTTTAGTATATTAAGAAAGGTCTACTTTAATTGTATGAAAAATTTCAAGCATGCACATATAACAAGTTTTGAGAAAACGTACATTGAAACAGCCAATTTAACATTGTCGGTATATGTAGAGAAAGATGTTTCCAATTCCACTTAAGCTATTGACAGCCATGATGTCATTTTAATTCGCAAACATCTATACCACACTAACTTGAGAATTTGTTTTGGGGTAGTTTAAACGTGCATCATTTTATTGACTTAGAGGACTTTTAACTGACATGCTAACCCCAGGACATAAACCTAAAAATTCGATTGAAACAATGTCAAACACGACTTCTTAACCACGGTCATTCAATTAGTACACTTAAAAATTACTATTTAAGGAAAGCTCAGCAATACGAAAAATGCTTTTTTTAGATCTATTGATTGAAATTTTGCAGTGTATGTTGTATATTAATTTAAGTAATTCTGTTTTTGCAAATATTAGATTAGTTTGAAATTCTACCGATTCAATGTTTCTTGTAAGTGTAAATCACGTGGCATATTCTTCCGCTACTCATTTGTTTTATTTTACTTTGATATTGAAATGTACCCACATTACGACAGATTTATATACATCAAATTACGAAATATTTTCCAATAAACCATGATCTTCAGACAGCCATATAAACAAAATCACAACATGGGAACCATGGCCGAAAATTGCAATGCTCAAATGAGGATTCGATCTTTTGTTCCAGGCGGCTTTGTAGTCAGAAGTATTGGATGAAGAATTAGCGATTCTATAAAAATATATGATTATGCGCTATATTTTTTACTCATATACAGAAATAGTGAAATGTAGTGCATCCATTCCATCCCTTGTTAACCCTCTGGCCGGAACATAAATTTTTTTGCCGCTCTTAGAAACGTCCATCTGACAGATAGTTACCCATTTTTTTAAATTTTATTACCTTAAGGACTGTTTTAAATGTCCTTATCGCTCATGATTTTGAGTATAATATTTAATATGTAAGTCTTTATGTGGCACACCATATTAACCCTCTAACTGGATACCTTCCTCCTGAAAAGTTATTCCGAAAGCGTTTTACTCTTATATTGCTATTCCCTTCAAAAATGCAACATACTTCAATTCTTTCCCCCTTTTAAAACTTGGGAGGTCGAAAGGGGACAACTTTATGACTTGGTTCGGCGTATTTGATCATTGAGAACCAGGATAGCAATCGTTTACAGCTAGCTGTTAAGTTGCCTTGGGCAATCTTTTATGAAAACCGTAGTTCTTTCTAAACCGTAGTGCGGGTAATCCGCTTTTGAAAACGTTACTTGAAGGCAGAAAAATCAGTGCAGTCCATTTTCGAAGCATCTTTACACTGACGGAATTTTCCATGCTATCCGGTTAGAGGGTTAATATATTTTTGTCTCAAATACTGTTACTGGTATTGTCATAAAAACGGATTAGAATTTTTTTTTATATTCATGTAAAAACAATTAAAAATAATAATACCAAAAACGGAAAAACTATAGGAACATATATACTGGTAGACGGTGATAAATAACAAAAATCGCACATATCGTGAGTTGAAAAAAATCGTCAAGTATCACCACATGATCCTCTCACTGGGCAGAGTCCAACTGAAGATGTCAAGGCTGCTCACCCCCAAAATTCTACCACCATGTTATCTACAGGCATCAAAGCAAATTATCCCTGTGTGAGAGACGGATGTTCCGGTTAGAAGGTTAAATATAGGGTGAAAAATTGAAAAAAGTATTTTTATGGCGTTCAATTTTTCTAGAAAATAACATAAAAGATACTGTATGTCAAAAAGTTGATAGCACTAAGCTCAATTTTGTATATTCTTAGATAACTTTGAATAATATATAAATGGATCTGGAAATTGACAATGTAGGACTTGCTTACTGTTCTCTTATCCATTGTGATATAAGTATTTTTAATGCATCTTTTTTTTCCTTCTAATAATGGATTCCGAACTCCTATTCAGAATTTTTTATAGGATTTTGTTTAGTATTATAAAAAGAGAATGAGAAGGTTGGTTGTCACGACATTGGTTAAGCCCCACTATCATTTAAAATTAAATGCTTTCCTCACTCAGAATTGTTTATAATACAGAAGAATAAATTATTAGGTTTCCAATATTTGCATAAATCCTTTATCTTTAATATTGAAGTCATTCTTTTGACTCTAGTTGAAATAAATAACGCCTATATGAATATATAAGCAAATGTACTTTAAATCATCACGCAATTATTGATTTTATATATGATTTCATCCGAGTTTTAGATGATACATGCATCTTTTATGAAGGTACTTCACATTCTTCATTTGTTTCCAATGACTATCATTAAAATATTTCGTTTTTCTGATTTAAACAACAAGTTATTCATCTAATATTCCTATGATGAGGATGTTTACGAATATCGAATGCAATCATCAATTATGGAATTTCATTTTATGATAAACACTTTTCACAGAAAACTATTCAAATGGAGAAATTGTACCCTTTTATTTACTAAAAATTTTGAAAAATATCCATTTATCACATATTTTGATCATTTTAGTACAGTTTACGTTCCTTTGTTATATACAGCCATCTAGTTGTTACTTTGAATTTCAATTTAGTTGTTTATGTCTGCATCGTTTTGTGTTTTTTTCTTTATACAAATGCATATGGGATTATTCACAATATATATTTTAATACTTCTTTTTCTATGGATATCACTTTATTATTCTGAAGAAAAATCTATTCCATTCAATTTTAGTAATACGAGTTTAATAGGAAAAAAAAACCTTCTTAAAAAGTCGTTAAGAGAACTTTTACCTCTGAAATGCTTGTCATCACTTAACGTTAAATGTCATTTTCTCTGAATCCGAAATTGCAAAAAAGCATTCTTTCAGTGAATTACAATACGCAATATTGCGTGCTATAACTCAGGAAATGAAATTATTTCTTTTTTACCCAAAACAAATGAAATAGCTTTCCAACGATAGTTAGTTTTGGCGAAGAAAATAGACAAAGACACAATAAATATAAACAAATATGTTTATTTCGCCCACGTATTTTGTTGAAACGTTTTACAGCTTACTTAATAACATAGAATAACTGCTACGTGTTAAACTTTTGTTTACTTTTTGATGATTTTATTACGTATTGATTTTTTATACAACACATAAATTTCAGTATGTACTATTTTTAATCCCATCTTGATGCAAAAAAATAATTACACTCTTCCAAAAAAAGAAAGGGGTGGCAAGAATTTGTAAAACTTTTTAGAGAATGAATAGTACTTGTCTAATGACCATGGTTCAAAGTCAAGAAAATCATCACTGGTTGTTTTTGTGTTGTTTCGAAATGCGCTGCTAACAAACAATTAACTCGAAAAAAAGCATTACAATTTCGATTCAAATTTTGCAAAACACGAAGACATTTTATGTAATATAATTCAATATTCTTTAAGATTCCATGGTGTGAAACGAGATAAAAAACATATGCTTAGGCATCCTGATTGTGTGTTAATTTTTTATATAATAAAGATAAATTTTATATCCTTTAAAAACCGAAGTTATTTTTAGACAGTTATTTTCTTTTATATAATTGTAATACGAATGTAATATTTTCAAGTACAATTTATAAATCGACACAGCGCCTTTCCTCAAAAATAACAATTAATTTATTTAAAAATTGGTTTAAATATTGAATGCTTTATTTTCTAGCAATATTAGTAAATTCAATTTTATAATTTTTGGTTATATAATTTTATGTGAATTTCGTAAAAACTTTTAAAATGTGTGCCCATTTTGTTATCAACTTTTTATTTTCTCACCATCAGCAGAGATTACTTTATAATTATTGAACAGTTTTTCTGTTTGTTTTCGTAATAGTATTTAGAATATGATACACAATTAACATTACTGGTGAAACTGTACTAGAATAAGTATTTGAAGACTGTGTTGGAGACTTACTCAGAATTATATTCATTTATTCTCAATCCAATATTCAATGCTAACAAGTAATACGAGTGACATATATCAAGAAATTTTGTTAGGAGTACAGATTAACCCTTCATAGAATGATTAAAGTTGTATTATTTTTTACAAAAAATAAATCACCAAATCTTAAATTTATTTATTAAAAATAAATATATGATTCTTTAAAGAAAAAATTTTCCTAATTACAAGGTGTGTAAATTAAATAATGAGACCGCTGTTTTTGTTTAATCCAATAAATTTACAGTTCAACATTGTCTCCTTCAAAGTAACTGTGTACTAAAGCCATACATCGCTGGACACGTTTCTTCCACTCCTCAAAACACTGGTGGAACTAGGATATTGGATTACACTTCGCTGGTCGATTACAGCCGTTTGAATGTTTTCCAGTGTCACAAAATGTTGTCCCTTAAGGTGATTTTTTAATTTGGGAAAGAGAAAAAATCACAAGGACTCATGTCGGGCGAATAAGGTGGCGCTGAGGAGCAACAGGGATGTTCTTACTGGCCAAGAAACGGTTCACTGAGAAAGGTTTTTCGGAACCATTTTGGTACTGATCTTTCTCATTTTCAATTCATTGGTAAGAACCTGATGAACGGTGGTGTGATTCAAATTCAACTCTTCCCCCATTATTCTGACTGTCAAGCGATGATCTGAACGCACAAGATCCCGGACTCGTACGAAAGTTTCAGCGGTTTTTAAAACTGAAAGCCTTCCGCTGCTAGGTTAATCTTCAATTGACTCTCTTCCTTCTGAAAATGCCTTAAGACACCGAAAAAACCTGGGCCCTAGACAAAACACTGTCTCCGTAGGCTTTCTTAAGTTTTGCAAATGTTTCCGTTGCGTTGTGTCCAAATCTGAAGCAAAACTTGATAGCACATCGTTGCTCGGTTTCACTAATTTCATAACACACAAGAAAAACCTGTTTCACTAAACAAATCCCTACAGACAATTAACTCGACTCAGCGACTTCAAACTCATACTGGACTGGTGACGCATCACATGTATACCTACCTCCCCTCCATGTCCCACTTCCTCAGTGTTGCCAGATCAAACACTACGCTACCAGTCTCATTACTTAATTTACATACCTCGTATAATGGCTCTATGCTAGTGAATATGGAGTTCAATGGCGCAAGGGCCAACTTTGGCCAAGCTGCGCCAAATGGCTCTATGCGAAAAGGTAATGAAGTTGAACCTGTTTTTGTGCGGTTGATAAAAATCGCACTAAAATAACCCAACAAAAATATTCAAAAAATCCATTAATTCTTACATATAACAAGTCAATTCGTCGAAATACTGCAGAATTTTTTTATGCGGTCGCACAAAAATAAAATCGCATAAAAAGCCGCGCAAAAACAGGTTCTACCATATTGTATATTATATATATCGTAGCTTTTATAGTAATATTATACATTGATCTGCAGAAAAATATTCTCTAACTCGAGATTTTACTATGCCGGTGTTACGGTTAACTTTCCCAAGTACAAAGTAGCAGGAATCTATAAACCAGGAAAAATGATAATCTTTTCAATACTTCATCATGATGTATTAAAAAAATAATTACAATTTAATCCTGCTAGGCATCCTCATACTTATTACTTAAAAAGTGATAGTGCTATAACTGAATATTCAACATAAATGAATTTAATATTTTTACAGATTACAACATAGTTTGTAAGGAAATAGTACTAAATATATGAATAAAATGTGAGCAATTATGTCAGTGACTGAGCATGCGTAAAAGTTGGTAAAGAAAGCTAAAAAATGAGAGAGAATTTTAAAGACTGTGGCGAATGTTCCGAGGAAGTGAGGGAGAAGGGTTTCCTAGAATCCGGTTCCCCTACGTTCCGGATAGACTCGTCTGGAAAGAACATGCGGAGGACCGGTTTTGGGGTTCCGACTGGAGGCATAAGGCGAAAACGCGCTCTGGATGTAAGATTGTTTTTTAGAATGTTCTATAAATAAATTGTAAATATTTATATTTCTGGCCTGGCTGTGAGTTTTCGTACTCAATTCGTCACAAGACCCAACTTGGTTTAGTGCAGGGTGCACTGGGACTAAAGGAACAGCTTCGTATAGATTTCGGCCCCGAACCTATGGTGTTATCTTTGTACACAACTATTGATAAAGGTTTTGAATCCGCATTGAACTTACCCAGGTGGTATGCAAAAAAAAGCAAAATACCTCAATTTTAAGGTCAGGCACCGAAAGCGATTTACATGTTTTCTGACTCTGACTGATTGCATATCTTTACTGATGGAAGCATTGAATGTGCAGGAAGAGGAGTGTATTGCGACCTTTTCTCTTTTTGTTTTTACAAGTGGAAAATTTGCAACCGCTTTTGATAGTGAGGTTGCTGTCTTTCAAGTAGCCCTTCTGGAGTTCCATTTTCATCTGAATAGCTTTACTAGAACTGTTGTCTTATGTGAATCAAAAGCGGTGATATTTGCTGTGAATTCAAAGTTTTCTCTTTCCTCCTTTGACATTCTTGACTATAAAACCTGCTGAAGAGATTTTCTGAGTACTCTAAAAAAATCGTCTTGCAGTGGATCCCTGGGCACTGAGGTGTAACTGATAATGAGTTATCGGACCACCTAGCAAAGAAGGGAGGGATTCCATTCAACAGACAGCAAGAAAATTTTTTCCTTTTACCAGAATCAAGCGTATTATTAAGAAAAAAAAATGATGAATAATCTCTCTTAAACTGAATACATAGAGAGAAATTCCAACAAGATCTGGAGAAATAATCGTAAGGGGACATGGTATGATTTACATAAAAATTTTAAATTTAAGGATTTTCAAAATTTTTTTGGTTGTCTCTTATGTGTGTATGCTATGTAAAACAGTTTTTGTGCTCAAACATTTATAAAAAGCTAGTCATGTAATTGTTTAAGGAAACAATTTAAAATGTTTGAAGCGATTTTAAAATGCTAGTTCTACAAAAATTTACGTGAACGCATGCTATTTGATTTACAAGTACCTCAAATTATGTATAGTGAAAATTGGTATGGGTTTTGTGATAACATAATTGGTATTTGTACAATACTTCTTTTTCTTAAGGCTTACTGAAAATTTCTTAAAAATGTATAAAATCTGTGTACAATTTTTTTTAAAAATAAGTCATGATTTGATTCAAAAATGTATACTAACTTATGTTACATGTAAATCAGCATACAGTGAGAAAAGTTCAAAATATAAGAAACAAAGACCTTAGCATTTTAAATGAAGACAAAATGTTTATTTTATCTTTCTGAGATAAGTAAATTTAAAGTTTTGATTTGCCATAGGGATGTGAAAAAAAAGCGAACGTAAAAGCTATTACAATTCTGCGTTTTTTAAGTTTAGAGCTTTCAAATTTTGTGAGGTTATTGAAAAGTGTATAAAAAGTATTTTAGAGTAATAAATTAGATTTGATTTTTTGACCAAATTTAATCAATTGGATTGTATAGTGTCCCCTGAAGATCTTTTCGTGAGGCCAAGACGTAAAGTATAGTTGCCGAGTTTCATCTTCTACTGGATACAAGAGCCTCGCAAGCATCTTCATCAGATTTGTGTTGCACAGGCCCCTTTCTGCTCACTCTGTGATATTTGGAACATGGATGCTGACTACATTCACTCCTGCCCACCACTAAAGGGCACCTAATTCTGTGGTTTTTATTGCAAGCTGGTGACTTATTGGATTCATGGACTTTTCTCTCCAAGTTGTTATTCCCTACTTTGTTTTGTCTGTTTTTATTAGAGAATGATTTTAATAGCTCTGACTTCAATCAGTATGTATATAGACTCAAATTAAACGACATTTTTACTTAAGAAAATAACACATCCGGAAAAGAAACACTCAAAATTATTAAGTGTCATTTTTTAATAGTATACACTACCCTGAACTAGTTACTGGAAAATAATTTTTTCACCACACACACACACATATATATATATATATATATATATATATATATATATATATATACATACTAGTGGTCCCAACAGACGTTGTCCTGTACATGCGTCTTAAATCTGAAAATTACAAACTTTTATGAATAAGTTTCAAAACTCTGGACCGTTTTGTTGATTCTTTTAAAAAGAAAGCTATTACAATACCTGACATTATCACATGTACAGTTACCACTATTCGACCTATCGATTGCGTGTGAGTATGTGTTTACTGTGAATTAAGTTGAATATAGAGCCTATTCTGAATAGAAACTTAAACTTGATTCGATTGAAGGGAAAAAGAGATAAAACTCGAGCTATTTTCATAAAAGGTTTATTTTTTAATGTACAAAAAACGTTATCGTAATGCCATTGAATGTGCAATGTTTTCGGTTAATCCTTGAGGGGTATAAACAAACAAATGCTAAGGTTTGTCAAACCTCGGACATGCAATATATAATTGGCCGATCGAAAGGCAAGGGTTTCCTAAATCTAAGCCAGAAAAGTCATTGTTTGACCTTGTTACTTATTGGTGGTCATAGCAAATACGAAGCGAATTGGAAATTGCAAACCTTTGAATGGGTAGGTGAGTCCGAAAGAATAATTTGGGATCTGTGGTAGAAGTACAACTTCACCTTGAAGTTTTCCGCTCAAAATAGTGGCCTCAAGAATATTGTCGACGATTTTCTTAAGAACAATCACGCACCCTTACATATTTTTTGCGCATTTTAACTGATTGCGATACCGGACCGAATTGTGAATCTAAATCTTTCTCGAATCTACTTTAACCCACAAAAAATATCTTCCAAATCGGTCCCGCCGTTTAGTAGGAGTCAGTCACATAAACACGCACAGAATAATTACATATATAAGGATTATTTCAAAAGATATGAATTATAAACGCCACAAAGCATGATTCCTCTTCATTTTTGTAACAATAAAGATTCGGCTTGGCCAGTTTGGCGGAAAATCGATACACTAGTAATGGAAAATCGATTTTTTACGCCACCTTACGTCATTTTTATAACTAAAACATTGTTACAACAATACAGGTGAATATTGAGTTAAATGTTTTTGAGAGGTTTTTATTTAATATATTTCTAACTGTTTGCAATATCGGACCAAATTGTGAATCTAAACGATTCTCGAATCTTGAACCCACACAAAAAGTTTCATCAAAATCGGTCCAGCCGTTTAGGAGAAGTTTTGTTACATACACACGCACAGAAGATTTATATATATATATATATATATATATATATATTATGAATATATATATATATATATATTTGAATATAAATATAAAGTATTTGTTCTAAAAACTAGGAATATTTTACTTTATTTATTATTTTTTCATAATTACATGTATAGTTGTATTCTCACCTAAAATAATGCTTCTCTACCTATTTCATTTACTTATAATCCAAAACTGGAATCACTTTTGTTTAATCCATTCTTTGTGAAAAGATCTAACTCTAAGCCTCACTGCAAACTGTCCAGGTGGAAAAGAAACATTTACGCTTCAAGCAACAAAACTCAACAATGCTGAAGATGCAGGTTTGATGAATGACACGAGTAGGAAGATAAGTTACGCAAACAAAAGATTCTATCATATCTTTGATACGTTATCATTGTTCGGGACTGAATCAGAAACTGCAGGGAAGACTCTCTCAGGAAATTGGTATTTCAAGAAAATTCATCAGCATGATTAATGGAAATAATTGGAGTGAGGAGACTTGCTTCAGTAATTAGTAGGAAAGTTTCTAAAAGCTAGAGTATAAGATTAGGATCTCTGATATTTATGGTCGAGCAGTTTTATTTTTGATGTAACTCGAAGAGGGGTAAACCAGATCACAAGAGAACGAATCAGCATTAACTTTTTGGTAATGATGTAAATAAATTCTGATTGTAAAAGCATTTTTGTTCAATTAATTACTTATCAAAAGTGAAATTTTCCATTACATTAATTTGCTTTTAAATAGAATAAATTTTTAAACATTATTTTAGCGCTGTGGTATATTTAACTGTAACCAGTGATGTGGTATATTTAACTGTAACCAGTTATAGACTTAACTGTGACTGAGTGGAGGATTGTATAAAAATAACACGCAACTATGAAATTGTATCTGTAATTAGTAATGTGTTGTACAGTGAAGTAGAGATATATTAAAATAATATATTTGAGGAAGTCGTTCAAATGTGCATCTAATTATAGTTTGAACTCACACAACACAACAGTTGGCGACGAAGATGGGATATATTGGAGATTCTTTTGGATAAGGCATTGCCTGAAAACTGCTCAAGGTAAAGGAAATTTTTCTCTCTCTTTAATCGGAAGGAACCATGGAACAGCAAATTGCAGACTTACTCCCGGCAGAATCAAGATTTGATTCGAGCGCTGCAAATTAGAGACGATTCTCATAGTCATAAAGTAACTGTACAATTTGAAAAATTTGATGAAGAAAATGAAAATTTCGATAGTTTCATTGAAAGATTCGAAACTTACTTAGATGTACAGAATGTACCAATAGCAAATCGAGCTAAAGGTTTTGTTTCGTCTCTTAGTGCAAAAATTGTACCAGTTACTAAAGAATTTGCTTGCACCTGACATTCCTTCCGACCAAACGTTAGATAAATTAAAAGATGCACTTAAGAAACATTTGACCCCAAAACCTTTAATTATACCTTCTCGTCACAAATTGTTAAACAGAAAACAGACTGAAGGGGAAGGTATTAGTACATACATTGCCGAGCTTCGGGCTCTAGCAATGAATTGTGATTATGATCAACATATGTTGAATATTATGTTACTGTAAGGGTACAATATAAAAATCAAAAAGTAAACTTGAACTTATACATTGTGAAAGAAAACTTGGATACTATTCTGGGTCGGGAATGGCTCTATAAAATTCATTTAGATTGGCCGGCTATTAAAGCTTTTAGAGCAAAAACTGAACAAAATTTAAATAACCTTCTAAGAGAGTATAAGGATATTTTCGATGATAAATTAGGAGAAATAAACAATTATGAGGCTAAATTAAAACTCAGACATGGAGTAAAACCTATATTTTGTAGGGTTCGAACAGTACCCTTTGCTCTCAAAGGTAGAGTTGAAAACGAAATTGACAGACTTGAAAAAGAGGGTATCATAGAAAAAGTCGACAGCTCTGGATGGGCAACCCCAGTAGTCCCTGTTGTTAAATCCGATGGTAGTATAAGACTATGTACTGATTATTCAGTAACCCTGAATCCAAATTTAATTGTTCCTCAGCATCCTTTACCAAGATTGGATGAAATTTTTGGTAGTTTAAGGTATCCGACTACGTTCGGAGACTTTTTTTTTAAGTTTTCAAAAAATCCCTAATATTTTTACATTTTTAGTTTCACTTTTATACACAATAATAAAAAGTACAGTTAGAAATAATATATGTACATAAAAATTTGCAAAAATTAAAATTTTTAAAGAAATTTTAATCAAATTTTGGAATTTTTTCAAACACTCTATTTTTTAAAATATTTTATATTTTCCATAAAATATTGCTGCAATACATTTTTAAAACACATTTCTAGAGAATGACCTACAAGTGTTAAATTACTTCTTTTGAATCAAAAGTTATGGCCAGTCGAGCTTGCGAACTAGGAAATTCAATCAAATTATCGTAACTTTCAGAAAGAAATGCAACTATAAAATAACTAAAAATTGTTCAATTTCTTAGCGTGTAGGTCATTCTCTAGATAATACCAATAATAACATTTGTGTAAAATTTCATTCAAGTATCTCTAATAGTTTTTAGATATCATGTTTGAAATATCATGAAATTTACTAAAAAATTGTTTTGAGAAAAATGCATTTAAACTTTATAAAATCAATTTCAAAACAAAATATGACAAGTATACTACTAAAACTCTCCTGATTTATAAGTAACACTCCCACTCTTTGGAAGTTTGTTAATTTTTTTCTTTCTTTGGGCCTTTTTTTTTTTTCTGGTTGATTTTAAAAAAGGCAAAGAATGTTGTTTCGAGTCACCTACTGAAAAATGTCAACAAATCTCTCATCACGCAGTATATAATTCCCTGCATTTATGCCAAATGCTTTCAAAATACCTAACACATCAATGAAAGCTTTTTAAAAATAATGACGGTAACATATGGGTACCCAAAGAAAATAGTTTTAGCTCGATAAAAGTTTCTTTCAAAATGATTTGCCACAAACAGGCGTTAAATGATACATTTTTATTTGTGTCTTACCGTGGAGGCAATTTTATAATAACTGCTTATCACTCTGCTTTGTGTACACAGGTTTAACAATATTTTAAAGTTTCACAGAAATACATACAATTTTTTCTGTTTATTGTTTTCTGGTGTCGTTTCCTCGTTGATAGTCACACCAGTTCTCAGCTCAAATCGGGCACGGCCCATATATGGGTTTCTCCCTGCTAGAGCAACAGTGAAAAAATACTGCTATTTTAGCACTTAGCATAGCTTTGGCGTGATTGGTGTTAGTGCTAAAATAGTGTAGAATTTTATTAAACATAACATTGATAAGTTTTTCCTTCTCACCGAGGTTTTTCTCGCCTTTTTTAAAAATTTTCTTTTCCGACTACTCAATCTTTCTTAGAAGTATCTTATGCACTCATGTGATGACATTGTTGACACCATACACATCTTTAACAGAAAGGTATCCTTGGAATCACCATCACAAAAGAAATACATATTTTTAAGGTAGTGCAAAAACATACAAAGATTTTGTACGCACTATGTTTGAACTAAATCCCAGATGATTGCAGGAACACGCATGTATGACTGGACTTATAGAATTCTAAAAAAACTTTGAAAACATTTCCAAATGTAGAATTTCCCAGTGTCATTGTATAAAGTTTCTATAGAAGCCACATTTAGCGTTGAATGTCCATGTGTCTCTGCCGTCAACGGATATTCCACATTCTTCAACTAACATTTTGAAACATTTTATAATGCTTTTCGCTTAAAAAGCAGTGTCGTTCATGGCATCTTTAGCTGTTGGTGTAGCAGCACAGACAAGAGTTTCTTTCACAAAGTCTAAATGCTCCTTTTGTCATACAAGGCCAGTTCAGCTTAGCACATAGCTTTTTCACAGGTAAATATCATCTTTCAATCACTCACCTTCTAAAAACAGGTTGCAAATTAATAACACTTTGCTTTTTTAGCTTTTCAGTAGCTGAAAAAAGGACGATAAAACTTTAATCGGAGCATTTTTCATGTCACATTAGAAGTCAGTCCAAGCATGTAATCTTCATGCAGGTACAGATTGTTCTCGAAACAATTGGAGAAACACAAACTTGAAAACACATTTCCCAATTTAAATAAAATATTCTATTACCTCTTAATGTTCCACTAAAACATCCTTTGTTCTGTAAAAATACCTTTACTTATCCTAGTTTTCGTTCATTACAAGTTTGAGCACTTCAAGTCAAGAACATTACAAGTCAACACTTCCACTGTTTTTGTAAATGTCTCACCAGCATTGTTGCGTTTTCAAGAGGCTAATTTGATTCATTTTTTAACCCTTATAAGCAGATAATATCAAAAACAGAATGTTCAGAAACAATTAACAATTAAAAATTGTGCAATTAAAGCAAAAAAAATGAGGTTTTTGAAGAAATTTGCGAGCGACATTCGAAAGATTCAAATCAAAACAAAAACATATGAGGTCAGAAGAAACAGATGTTGCCAATCGCAAAAGTCCAATTAAAAGATTGAAATTGGTGCCTATCAATAAAATAGTTTAAAAAAATGTCAGAAATTGTTTTTAAAATTATAATGGGTTGAAATTGCAAAAATTATGGGTAAAAAGCATGTTAAGCAGTCAACTTCCGGTTTCGATTTCACCTCTTCCGGTTTCAATTTCACCGCTGTAATAATATTTTAAACACCTGTAACTTTTTTTCTAATTATCGTACAGACAAAACAAAGGCAGATTTAGAAAGATGATTGTTTGAATTTTAAAAATATCAAATAAAAAGAAAATATGATTTTTGACCGAAAATGACGTTTTCAACGTAGTCGGATACCTTAAATGGGGGAAAACAATTTACAAAATTAGATTTTAAGCATGCATATTTGCAAATGAAAGTCCATCCCGACAGTCAGAAATTAATGACTATAAATACCCACAAGGGATTATATATTTGTAAAAGACTTATGTATGGATTAAATGGGGCACCTGCTATTTGGCAGCGCTATGTTGACGGACTATTTCAGGGTATGGATGGAGTCAAGGTCTTTATGAATGATGCTAGAATAACAGGGAGCGATGAAATTTCGCATTTTACAGCTTTAGAGGAATTTTTTAAGAAATGTAGAGAACACGGGCTAAAGCTTAATTTAAATAAAAGTAAGTTTTTCCAAAATGAAATAAATTTTCTTGGGCATAGAATCGATTCAAAAGGGTTACATAAAACTGACGAAAAGATCTCAGCCGTTGTAAATGCTCCTGTACCCCGAAATGTTCATGAAGTAAAAGTTTCTTAGGTTAGTTAATTTTACGGGAAATTTTGTGAAAATTTAGCTACTATTGCTAATCCTCTTAATAATTTAACAAAAAAAAAAATGTTAGATTTTTTATGGTCGAAGGATTGCCAGGTTGCCTTTGAGCAAATAAAGAAGGAAATTTGTTCACCTAAAATTTTGGTGCATTATGATCCTAGCCTACCTTTAACTTTAGCTAGTGATGCATCTCCAGTTGGCAATGGTTGTGTTCTGTCACACGTATATCCAGATGGCTCTGAACGTCCGATCGCGTTCGCATCAAGAACTTTATCTGGGTCCGAGAAAAAAATACTCCCAAATTGATAAAGAAGCTCTTTCAATAGTTTGGGCAGTAAGAAAGTTTTATCTATATTTGAAAGGTAGAAGATTCACTTTGATAACAGATCACAAACCTTTGATAGCTATTTTTTGGTTCAAAAAGAGGTTTACCAGTGTTGGCAGCTACCCGACTTTTACATTATGCGCTCATTTTGCAGTCATTTGAGTTTGATATAATATTCCGTACAACGATTGAACACGGAAATGCAGACTTTCTTTTTCTCGTTTACCAAAAACATCCGAAGAGCTTGAAGTTAAAGATGACATCACAATATTTCAGATGTCACAGATTGAAGCATTACCGGTTACTTCTAAGGAGTTACAACAGGAGACGAGTAAAGATATAGAGCTGGGTCCACTCTTAAGAGCCTTAAGGGAAGGTAAAGATTTGCAAGGGAGGGAAGCCCAGTATACCATTGAGGATGGTTGTATTATGTACGGACAAAGGGTATGTATTCCAAGGAAATTTCGGAAGAACGTTCTGGAAGAATTACATGCTGGACACTTAGGAATAGTAAAAATGAAGGCTATAGCTAGATCGTTCGTCTATTGGAAAAATATAGATAACGATATTGAAGAAGCCGCAAAAAACTGTGTCGATTGTGCTAGAGATAAGGCTGATCCTCCAAAATCTAAAAAGTTCATTACTGGGAATATCCCAGTATGCCCTGGGAACGTATTCATGTAGATTTTGCTGGACCAATTTTTGAACACACGTTTTTCCTGATCGTTGACGCTCATTCCAAATGGTTAGAAGTATACCCTATGAAGGTAACCACAACCAAGAAAACCATCGAATGTCTTCGAGATAGTTTTGCAAGATTCGGATTACCTAGGGTACTTGTCAGCGATAATGGATCTCAGTTTACATCATATGAATTTCAGCGATTTATGCATAAAAATGGAGTTAGGCACAAAACTAGTGCACCTTTCAAGCCTTCTAGTAATGGACAAGCAGAACGTTATGTTGCTACTTTAAAGCAATCATTAAGAGCTATGCATAAATACGAAGGTACTATACAGCAGAAATTAAGTACATTTTTAATGCAATACCGAAAAGCTCCTAATGTAACTACAACACTTAGTCCAGCCATGTTATTCTTAAAAAGAGACATTAGAACCAGGATAGATTTACTTTTACCTGAATTGAAAACAAAAATTCAGGATAAATTACGAAGAGATAATTTCGAATTCCGAGATAGGAAATTTGATGTTGGAGATCGAGTGGCTGTGAGAGTTTACAGAGCAGCTAATACTATGTGGAAGTTTGGTACCATTGTAAACCAGGATGGCGTACTCCACTACATCATTGATGTTCAAGGAACCCTCGTGAGACGACATGTTGATAAGATCCGTCCAGTGGGGGATAAAGTGCAAGAAAATATCATTCCACTTATACACCAGAGATTTCCATCATCAGAGGTTCGAGAAAACAACTCTAATATTCAGCATGCAGAAACGGCGGAAGATATTTCTAAGGATCTGAACAAGGAATTGGGTTCATCTTCCGTACAAGGAGTGCCATCAACTGATGTTGCAGTTCCAGATCTATCACCGTCTTCAGCTAAAGAGACAGAATCCGAGATTAGGAGTCCACCAGTTCCAGACAGGCCATTTCCTAGGCGTTCCGGGAGAATCAGGCGGCCTCCGGAGAGACTTGTTCTTTAAGGAGGGAGGAGATGTGGTATATTTAACTGTAACCAGTGATGTGGTATATTTAACTGTAACCAGTTATAGACTTAACTGTGACTGAGTGGAGGATTGTATAAAAATAACACGCAACTATGAAATTGTATCTGTAATTAGTAATGTGTTGTACAGTGAAGTAGAGATATATTAAAATAATATATTTGAGGAAGTCGTTCAAATGTGCATCTAATTATAGTTTGAACTCACACAACACAACAAGCGCTAGATGATATATTTTATCAATAGATAAATTTACAAATCTAGTTATATATATGTATATATGTAATAGTTCACCATATTAAATGTTTCGGTCAATGTATTTTATTTAATTTAAGATGTTCGTGATTCCTCCCAGACATCAGTTTTATTTTTTTCGTTTATCGGTCGAATAGGAGTTATATTTTTAACTCCTACTATATATGATAAAAACTGGCACATTTGAACATTTCAAAATAAATGATGCGGTATTGCATCTTCCAATTATTCTCACCAGTCATGGTTGTTGGGAACGAGATTATATGCAAAGTTGCACTGCCTGTTTTTGACAACTGCAGTTACAAAACATCTGTCAATAATAGGATTATGTTGAGAATTCGGTTCACACACATCAGAAGCTCAGAATTCAGTCTTGTTCATTTCAGTCTAATTTAATACCCGTAAATTTGAATAATGGTATTCTTAAACGGAAATCATACGATTCTCAAAGTCTCAGGCTGCGGAAGGTATATGATTTAAGATCTGAAGCGTGAATAAAGAATACTAGTGTCTCTTGACTTCTTTGTACAATTTTTGTTATGTTTTGTTCTTTTATTTCTTCTTTATGTCTGTGATTGTCAACAAAATGTCTATCTAAATAAAAATATCCAAATGTTTTTTTCCCTCTGATTCCTCTGTTTTTTTTTTCCTCGTACTGGTATTTTTATTTTTGAAGGCCTAGTACATTCCTCAGGAGCTGGTATCACTTTTAAGTGAGGTATCATATAGGCGATAACAATTACCGCATTAATTTTGACGCCCAGTTTCGTGCCCAGATAGAGACACTTTAGGTCTGACCATGCAAAATTGTCCTTATGAATTAAATTTTTCCGAAAGCATCCAAGCCAAACGCTTATTCAAAGGATATCTTACATGTCGCTTTTTCATACGACATGGACGCTGTCGATTTACTGCATCATGGATACCCATCTACTTGGGCAGGGGTCAAATCTGCAACCTTAGGAACAAAAGACCAGTCACAAACCAACTACTCTTTCAACGACTGCAACAGGATAAATAATATTTTAGTAAACGGTTTTATCTCCATTAAATATGTGAGTATGTATATGTGTGCATGTATGCATGTGTCTTATGGCTGTGTGTACTTAATTCAATCAAAAGTCTTGAAAAGTTTGTTAAAGATTTCTCGGTATCTAAATATATTTAGAAGTATATACATAATGAGAACATGTATTATACTTCTTTTCCAAGTTGTTTTTAGATTCAAAACGTCTCTTTTAACATCATATTTTCTTATTTGAACTTTTTGTCCGCATTACTATGCAATTTATTGCACTAAAATAACGATATCGTATTAATTACAAATAGTTATGAACATATTTAGTTTTTTTATTATAAAGAATGTGATTTGTGGATTTTTAAAGATATCCTCAAAAATTTCTTATTAAGAGGACTTGGTAGCCTAAAAATGACGATTTTATCGTTTTTTTTAAATTTGTATTTAGTTAAATTTTTTGAACGATTACCGTTCGATTTATATATCACTTTTGTATGCCTCAAAATTAGAAGTTAGAAACAATTTCATTTGAAAAATATAAACAAACAAACTTGGAAATTCGACCATGCACCCTTTTTAGAAGTGTCATTGATTTTAAGTTATTTTTTATCAATTATTTTCAAAAATAAATATTATTTTATTCTAACCATAACTGTAAAGCTTTACCGTACTTTTTAGTGACTACAACTTTAACTACAAGCTATTTGTTATTGTTGAAGGCGCATCTTTTTCGTTTGTTTTGCAGTTATCGTGCTAGTTTTACTTTCCTTTTTTTGAAAAAAAACAGTCTTTTTTAAGAATTTTACTGCTTGCTGTGTCTTTTCAAGACTGTTGCTGAAACTACTGAGAATTTTCTTATCTTTCTATCTCTTGAAGGTTTGTCTTAAAAATGCCACGAGTAAAACGACGAAATCATTCTGCTCAAATGAACCGCAAACATTAGTGTAGTGATTCTGTAAATACATGAGTCACAGAAAAAATTATATTAGATCCTAACATTAGAATTAAGCAGTTATTAAGTACTGAAAAGACTGGACATTCTGAAGTGGGAAATTTTATTATTGTGAAATTTGCGCAAATCAACAAAATGTTTATGAAACTAAAATGCCCAGACTGGGACAAACAAACTTTAAAGCTTGCACTTGGAAACAAGGTAGGATTTTCCTATGTGTTAAATTTAAGGTATCCGACTACCCTAAAACCATGATTTTTTTCAAAAATCGGCAAATTTTTTATGATTTTATTTTATAGACCATTTTATTAACTTAATAACAATACCAAGTACTTTATTTTCCCTCCACTAGAACAAAAACTACAAGCGTTTTAGTAAAAGCAAATGCCATAACTTTACACAAGAAATTACATAAGCGGGCCCCGTTTATGTAATTTTTCGTACATTTTTACTAGTTTTTTCCCATTTTAATAATAATAATTTTTTTTCTTTTACCAATTTTAGGATTTTTTCCTTAAAATATACTATATAAATATAAAAATCACAAAAAGATCTCCATATTTCCTTTTTTTTTTTCAAAAAAGTTGTCGCAAGTAGTCGGATACCTTAATCTGCAGTTCTTGTACTGAAGAAGTTTGTGCTGTATAACGTCTAATGAAAGGCAAGGTAAAACTGTTCCGGATATTAATTTACGCATCACGCAAGCATTCTATAGTATTAGAAAAGGTTACTCTGTAATTGAAAAGTTTTGTATGGTGTAGTAAATGTATCTCCTTTTTCATCGAGGACATATAGCAAATAAACTAAACTTCTTCACACAGCCTACGGTATTGCCGCAGAGACTTTGCAGAGCGAGGTACATAGTGAAGTGATAAAGGCTTACGAAGCACCAACTGATGTTCCCGTTGTTGATATAAGTGTTCAATTTGATGGTAGCTGGTTGACACATGGGCATACATCTTTGATTGGCATAGCTTGTGTTATTAATATACTTACAGGCAATGTATTTGATTTTGAAGTCATGTGTAAGGTATGTCGCAACTGTTCTGAGGCAAAAAGAGAACTGGGAGAGTCAAGTGCAGAGTATGATATTTGGTTTGAAGATCATAGAAATGATTGCGATATTAATCATTCTGGCTCATCAACTTCGATGGAAATGGAGGCAGCATTGATCATCTGGGAAAAATCGCAAGAAATGGGATTTCGTTATTCCACGTTATTGTCTGATGAAGATTGTAAAACATTCAATTACCTTACAGAAAAAATGTGTATTGGGATAAATTTGAAATAAATAAAGAGGAGTGCATTAATCATGTCAGTAAAATATTGGGCACTGATCTACGAAATGCTGTGAAGGAATCGAGAGCCCGTGGCATTTTATTAGGATGAAAAGACCATGGCACATTGAAAGAGGCAACAATTAAAAAGTTAATTTTATACTACCAAAAAGCCATAATACAAAACAAAGGCAATGTTCCTGCCATGAAAAGAACAATATATGCTACTTTACATCACAGCATTTCAACAGACCAAAAACCTCAGCATTCGAAATGTCCAATCGGTGCTGACTCATGGTGTTTTTACTAGTCCGCAAAAGCAAAAGGACAAAAACCAGGTCTGCATAAACAGCATATTGGGACTCCAATCAATGAAAGTTTTTACCACACATCCTTTCTATTTATCATCGACTTTCTTCGAATGAACTTTTAGAATGGTTCATTAATTGTGGAATTCAAAACGCTGATGTAAGCTTAAAAAAACATGACTTGGTCGAAGTGTCCCAAAGAAATATTTGTGAGTAAAAACAGAGTGAAAAATGCCGTACTTGAAGTAATTTGTGAATTCAACAAATGCACTCTACGTACTGTCAGAGAGACCCAAAAATTATTAAATATACATTTGGGGAAATGTTCGCATGATCTTGGTGTGATGCTCGAATCTCATAAAAGATTATTCCGAATCAGAGGGAAAAACACGAAATACCAGCAAGCACGCAAATTGATAAAAAAAAAGCTATTTTAAAAAGAGATAGATTAATTAAAAAAGGGAAGGAGTTACATTTGAATCAGGATTTTTCTAAGGTATTACAATAGTATATATTTTTTTTTTGTAAAATGTGTACATGTAAATATTTATAATTTAGCCATTTTATATTAATAATTTAATAAGACATCCCTTCTGAATTCAAAGCACAACTGTAGGTACATTTGCCTCTGCTATAATATAAAGCAAATACTGCAATTATGGGAAAGCGAAAAGTCACAATATGTATGTTGACAATTATGTAGTATATATGAGGTGCTTATATAGAAAGAGTAAACAAAAATTAATGTTTTTATAAATTTTTTGCTTTTAATTTGTATGCTTAGCGTTGTCGTTGACTTTGTTATTTAAAAACTCCGATGAAAAAAATCAAAATGTTCAGCTTAAATTCAAATCTAGTACGGCAAAAATAGATTCTTTGAGTTCTAAAAATACAGAAAGAAATAAAGTGCTGCAATTCTTCAAACTCTTCGGATAAAAGGAGAAAAAAGAGCAGCTGCCTTCGATAACCAAAGAAAGATATTTTAACGTATTTCTTCAAAGTCTAAAGCTAGAAACTCATCTTTTCTTGGAACATCTTAATTTTGGAAGAGTTTAGATTCTTTTTTTGTAGTTTTATTTCAAATTATACTAAACTTATAAACAGGAAAACTTTATATTGTATAAATATATATAAACAAATATATTTATACTCAAGGAACAAAATTGTATAGAATATTTCTTAAGTTTATAGCATATTTAATTTGATTGTATTATTATGGTTATTCAATAAATTGCTGTTTCAGCTTACTGTTTTAATATTTTTTTCTTAACTGTTCATTAATGTACTGATTAATTAAAATATGCATTGCTACATTGATGTCTCATTTTTTTATTTCAAGACGTTTACCTTTCCTTCAATCATAATTAAAAAAAACTGAAATCATGTATTTGATGTAAAAAATACATACATTTCCCACTGATATTTCTAAAATATTGTGAATATTTAAGGAATTGTATAGGAAGGAATTGTATTGTATTTGTTATAATTAACCAATAAGACTGACATTTTTAATCTAAAATAACATCATAAAAACTGCTAGAAGGAATATGAATAGTTTTTGATAAAATATTTTAAACTTGTGAATCAAAACTTCACTTTGTTTCAAGTCATCATTTTTATGCATTCAGGGATATATTCAATTTTCGCCTATTTTTAGTTTATTCATATTACTAGCTTTCTTTAAATGTTTTTTACGAAACATTTGTAAGTCTTATCTCTGGAATATAATCATAGAAACTCTGACCATCAGTATTTAATTTTTTCTTACATCCTTTATTGCATACCTATGTCGCACAAATATTAATTTATTGTTTAGCGCATTTCATTTTCTTTTAACATATGCTATATTCCTAATCTTTTTCTGAACATTCTAAAAGTTTTTTTTTTTCTCAGGAAATGAACCATTAGTGTTTGAATGTGTTGGTGACGTGATATGAATTTGAAAAAGATCTGAAATGATTTTGACGGGATGAGTTTCTGGCTAATAATTCTATCACTGCAACTGTAAATCTGTATCCTTTTTCATTTATGTGGTGACAGTGGTTTCCGATTTCTTTGTAAAAAGTCTAAGTAATTTCCTGAATACGTGACTCATATGGTCCAAGAAAAGTTTTCGTTTATGATTTCAATCATACATCCATGTCGTGTCAGCAATCATTTAAGAGGAAAATTAATCTAAGACATTTTCAAAAGTTTTTCTGGTATGGATAAAAAAAATAATGATTTTTACACAGCAAAATAAACTTAAGAACTGAAAATACATAATATTATATAATTAAGTATAGTTATGTTCAATTAATGGAGTAATTAAGAATAAGTGTATTCATTACGACTTTTACCGGACACTTTTCTTGGTCAAAAGTATAATGTCAGCCTTGAGTTTTTGACTATTACCAATCAAAACCATACCATGGACTGAAATTATGTGTGTCAGCCTTAGTATTTTAAAAATGTTTAAATTTTATGGTATGGGACTATTATGTTACAATAGTTTTACTCGGTTTTCAGAAATGAGAGTAAATTCAATTTATAATTCATTTCTTAAGATTTAGTATTTCACACATTTTTTAAAAAGTTTTAACTTGATTTTGTTTCTTCTAATGCATAAATTTAAAGAAATCTTTGGAGCAAGCTAATTTGAGGTTATAACCTTTGAAAGAAATTATAATACAAAGCTGATGAAAATATTCATAATTATATTGTTTTTAAAAAATAATACCAACTAAATTCTAAGAGATGAAATCAATCGCCGTTGATATTATTAAGCACATTTTTTCTTGGGAATGTTTAAGCAAAATTTAAAAACATAATCTTATCGAACAAACAATTTATATATTTTAAAAAATAATGTGTATGCGAAGTATTTACCTCGTACACTACATCAACGAAATATATTCCATTCTACTTTAATAAATAGCTTTTTGACAATTACAGAACAATTATAATGTTAATGTGATATTTAAACAATTTCAAAAAAGGACGACGCAGCTGAATACAAATATATATGAATATAAGGTAAAACATTGCAATGTAAATGACGTCATTATTTTTTTTTCCATTTTAAGTAATAACTGTTTTAGGATGAAAGTTACATATATATATATATATATATATATATATATATATATATATATATATATATATATATATACTAAGAGTTCAAAAATGTTATTCATTTACTTATTACAAACATAATTTTAAATCAAGCCTTCGTAAATAATAGATTAAAAAATTTACAAGTGCAGGGGAAATAATAATTATTTAACCACGAAAATAATATAATACCTTAAAATTAACTTATTTAATCTATTTAAATTATTTTTGCTATTGCGGAATTTCAAATAATATGTTAAAAAGCTGAACTTTTCATTCATATACCTGAACAGATTACAATTCTAATAATTTTATGAAAATTTTCACAAGGAGAACCAAATCGTAATTTTTAAAAGTACGTCTCAGTTATTAACACATTCAAGTATGTTTTTAAGTATATTTTTCTTTGCTTAAGTTATTTGTTTACTAAGTGTCTATTTCAATTAAATGTTTTAAATAATTTTAGCTAGTCTCTGAAAATTGATTAGTATAATCACCTTTAATTAGATTTTAAGCATCAGCCTTAGATTAGAAAATTCCGTTTAAAAAAAGTATTTTTAAGGATGTAGCGAGAAATGCTGCAAAAATAGTTATGTTTCATCTTATTATTATCCTTAATTAATGCAATTATTTTTTGTTGTCGCTAAACAGCTTAAGTTGGAATGTTTATAATTGTAAGAGTTTAGTTCTTACTTTCTTACTGCTTACTCCATTCTTTATTATATTTTGAAAATAATTGTCTTTATTTTCTGATGATTCAGTAAATTTGTTTAATCAGAAAAGGGCACATAAGTACACTTCACCGAATTTTCGTCACTTTAGTATTCAGCATGCGAGAAAATGGTGTTTGGCCTATATATAATTGTTTTTTGTCTTTTTTAAAAAAAATTATATCATATTTAAATATTTTAAGATTGAAAATGGAAAAATATGCTTTTTTTCATTTATATATTTAAAAATGATTTAGGAGACATAAAAAACCAAATGTAATTTTTAAGCATAGAAAAATAAACGATTTAAAAAATAATTAGTTTACTGGAATGAATTAAAACAAAATACTTTCAGACATAATAAAAAATTCTTTTACTCTGATATAATTTACAGGCGTTTTTAAAAGTCAGCAAAAATAAAAACTTTTTACCTAATTAGTTATCTTTGATCCTATAACCAAATAAAGAACTTTTATTTGATTTTATCCCATGATGAGAGATTTTTTTATTGCTTTTTTTAACCTAACATACTTTCAGAGAAAAAACAGATTAAATATTTTAAAAAATTCATCAATAATTTTACTGCTGTAATATGTTTGACCTTCTAAAATGAGTTAGTATGACCCCTCTCTTATGTGTTCTCAGCTTTTTTAAGTTTTATGATTTTAAACACACAAGCACATGAAGGATTACTTAGACATATTTTTAGAAAATTCATAACGAAAAAGGTTTCACACAATTTTTTTTTAAGCAACATACATATTATCATTATTTTAAGGATGTCACGCGGGAGAAATGCTGCAAAGCTGTTTATTTATTCAAAAGAAAAATTGAAAAGTCCTTGAAAGTAGGTAAGTCTTTCGCTTAATTAAATTATTCACTGGAATCATGATTTGTAATGCAATAAAATTTTTTGTTGTTGACCCAATAACCCCGACCGTATCGAGTGCGCGCCTGTTCCCGGGTTAAAACATGTTGAAGTCTTTTCGTTTTAAATATTAAAAATAATTCAATTATTCTTCATCGATATTTTATATTATTGATCATTATTTAAAATCAGTGGTGCACACGAGGGGGTTCCGGACCCCACCCCAAACTTGATTTTTTCCGATTGATTACGCAAAATTTAATTTATTTGTTATTAATGATTAAATAATTAATGCTAATTATTTATTCAATAATTAGTTTTTTTACTGTGTTTTTTTCCAATAAATCGACAAAATCAAAAGGAACCTGATATATAAGATTGGTGAATCAGAAAATTCCTGTGTGCGCTACTGTTTAACATCAATTATAAATGCTAATTCTGTGAGGCTTAAAATTACAATTCGCTTAAAACTAATTTTAATTTGAGCAACCATTTAAAAAAAATAATTTTACGTTTTTGTAAACATTGTCGAGCACTTGGCTTTCCTTACAATTCAGCTTTTATATCAATAATGTTTTATTTTCTTATAAATGAACTCGGGCAAAGAGCGGGTACTTCAGCCGGTATACTTTTAATGTATCAGTGCTGCACAGAGTATTTTATAACTAATTAATTATACTAAATTAAGAACAAATTTATAAGTATTAACGACTTCCATGGGCTTGTCTTGGAAAGCAAAGTTTTTATAAGGAATGCTTATGATTAGAAATTGACCCCCTGAGTTCTTTTTCTATTTAAATATTTAAGCAGCTACCGCATTTTGCAATATGTTCAATTTAAAAATTGGAAAAAATAACATAAAATTATCCTATTATTTTATTTATTTATTTATTTTGCTTAAAAGTAGTATACAAAATTTAATTTATGTTACTAATTTGTATGGTTTAAAATGATTCATTGTAGCTTTAAAAAATATTTATTGCATTCATACATTATTAATGTATAAGGGGGCGCGAAAAATTGTGATCGAAAAATTGAAAGTTTGAGAAGCACTGGTGTAAGGCATTAGTTTTTTGGTGATTGAGCATGCAATATTATACAACACTATTGTACAACATTATTTTGTACTATATCAATTTTCTTTTTCAATAAAGTAATCATTTAAAAAGAACAAGATAACTTACTATGGCTGAAAATAGTCAGCCTGACAGTTAAAGCATTTTAATTTAAGAAAAAAGAATGCTACAATACGGAACATGATTAAAACTTACGTTTTAAAATAGTTTCATCGGTATATCTAAAGCTTTTCAATAGAAATTTGGTGCACAAAAATGACCAAGTATCTTGGTCTTTTTCATTGGTATTTAGTTATATTACTTGTATTATTATCTTTAGATTGATATATTACTTTTGTGTGCCTAAAAATTGAAGTTGGAGAAACTTAAATTCAAAAATGTAAACAAGCCAATTGCAGAATTCAAGCATTAGTTAAAAAAAGCTAACAAAAACCTTTTGTTAATAAAAGCTATTTTAAAAAGAGATATATAATAACTAAAAAAGGAACATGTTACATACGCAGCAGGATATGTAAGAGGACTTACAATAATGCAATTTATTTTCTTTGTGCATAAAAAGAAATATTTTAATTAAGGCGTTTTATATTAATCATCTCCTAATTTAAGTTCTTATTCACCATGTGTTTTTATTGAAAAATAAAACTTCAATATTATGAGCAGCAAAAAACTTAAAATGTTTGTTATGCCAGAACAAAAAAATGAGATCTTTCTTTGAGTTTTTTGTGCAATTAATACTCGATCTAAAAACTGAACATTTATAAAAATAAAATATGTGTTGAGATTACATGAAAATGCAATTATTTTTAGCGAAAATATACAGCTGATGTCTTAAAGTGTCATTTTAAATTTCTGTAACTTTATAATACAATTAATTTTTCAGAAAGAGGAGCTTTGAAATTTTTTTCTCAGTTGGTGTTTTTTCAATACATGTGTGCATTTAAAATGATACTTCTTCCACACTTAGTAACTAATCACTTCCAGTTTTTTCCTTTATTTTATATACAACGCATGTAATAATGTTAGGGATCCATTATTCTATAACCAGAGCAGTTTTTGTTTAATATAATTAAAATGTAGCAGATATTAGGTTTATCGTTGAAGTTTAGAAAAAAGTATTAACATTTAATTTTTTTCCCAAACTAATGAAATGTATTGTAAAATCGATATCTAAAGTGGCTTAAAAATTTTTTAAGAAAATTACAAAAAAATAAATTCATGTCAAAAAATGATAAACACAAATGGAGTGGCATTTTAAGATTGTCCATATTTTTATATAATTTTTTTTTCAATTAAGTGAATATGTAGAACATTTTCTTTCGTATCATTTTCTTCAATAGAAACATTATATTAAGTTCTAAAATATAATTTGTCAATACACAATCATTTAAGAAATAGTACCAAGACTACCAAGTTCCCATAATGTAAGAAAATAATAAATAAACAATTAAAATGTCCAGTATTTATATTTTGTATTGATACATACTACAAAAAGAGGAACCATGACTAAACTACATGTCAACAAAATTATGGAGTAATCGGATGCTTTAAAGAAAGTGTTTTAATGCCTCCAATTCAGAGCAGAATTTTTACATGCACACCTATTATTTTATTTTATGTAGCCCGTAAATAAACGAAAAATATAGTAAATTGAATAATTTTTTTATAATATATATTTATTTATTGTTTACACAATTTATTTATATTTTATTTTTTATACCACATTTTTATTTAATTTTATACAATATATTTATTTTTTTTTACAAAATATATTTTTTTACACAGTAGATCCAATATATTTATATTTGAAAAAAATATATAGTTTTTTTCAACTGTTAAGTTTATGCTTGTAAATTTAAATTATTACTTTAATTATAACTATATTACTTAACTATAAAATTAATTTACATAACCTTTTTAATGTAGTATATCAGTCCACACATTTTTTTTAAAAAAATGCAATAAAATAGGATACAAAAATAGTGTTTATTTAAAATAAATTCTTATTCTTTGCAATATTATTTGCACTTTGCTAATACATTGAATGCAATGAGACTTATATTTTCACACAAAAAACATTTTCCTCAAAAACATTAAATGCTCCATTTTATTTCTGCAGATAGATTAATTTATCTGCTGTATGTGTTAATTTATTTTAACTGAAGCTTTCAAAAGAAACTTTTTATAACGAGGTGTCTCATTATTCATATATTTAAATATCCTGCCTTAGGGTAAAGATTGATTGCTATTTTAAATACACTGCTGCGGCTGACATTCAAGTGACTGACTCTGTATAGTAAATTACACAACGCACATATTCAAATAAAAGATAATATTGAGGTTATATTACTTACTTTACATTACTTTTTGAAAGAATGAATTTGCATACTCATTTTAAACTTGCATTAAAATGTAAATAGTAGAATATAAATGTAATTTTCTGTTGAACTGAAATATACATTTATATGTGTGTGAGGGGGTAAAAATATTTTTTAAAAAATGAAGAAAACAAGGGATTATTACCCTTTTTTGTATGAATGTGCAAATTAATATTATTTTTATAAAATGTGGAAATCTTTTATTGAATATGATTCTTTAATATTCCTTTTTAATTATATCTAATTATATTTAAGCACATGTTCAGCAATTTTGCTTTTTGCACATATTAATTTTTATAATATCTATCAGTTATCAATAGTCCTTGTAATTGATTTCTTATAAAATAAAAATGCGTAAATTTTAACCATGTATGCATATAAATATTAAAGTTACTTTATTTAGCTATTTCTTATATATCCTGCTTCCTAATGCTTGTTTCTATAAGTAATTTATGGACTTTAACTTATAAACATAAACTTATGAACTTTAACTTAATATAATATTTTCATTTCAATTTTCATCAAATTTCAATCACTATTCTAAATATAATAGTACATTGCACTTAAGTTAATATTTGTAACATTTCAAATGTGTAGTATTGTATTTGTGCCGTATTCTAAATCTTCACTAATGTTTATAATACATTTTATGTGTATACATATTTCTATAGTTATATATTTTTCCTTTGTACAATTTATTACGATGAATATTCTAACCGTACTACGAATAATTACATTAGTTTAGATTCCAAAAAACTAAAGATGAGAAATGGAATCAATGTATTTATCTTATTAATAATTTTAATGCCACGAGGATGGACTCCATTTTTTATACTGTACATTTAAAATATATAACTATAATTTATACCTAAATCGATACTAACATACTCTTAACTCTCAAACGATGCATTTAGAAGTATTTGTAATCCAGATTTATTTACGGCGCATTTAGATTCATGAATACCTATCAAAATAAAATATTTTCAGCATTGTATTTTTCAGGAATTGAAAAGATTAAAGTCTTTTGGCAATGTCAGAAAATAGGATTTTGTTCGAAAACTTGTGAATCTTGTCAAAAGGTGATGCCAAATACCAGAGGAAACCAGTTTTAACCACAAAAACTGAAAGGAGGAATGTTCATGACTACCGTATTCTGTAAATCCATGGATTATTTCAGTCCGGCAGAACATTTCTGTCAACTTTATTTAAATAAATCTATCCAGAGGCACATACATTTTGGTCTATATCTGATTTTTATTTGTAATATCATTGGTTTTATATAAACAGAATGAGTAAAAAGCTACTCTGAATATATTGTTTTGATAAAGTTAAGGGAGCTCGACACGTCCATAGAGACCTAAGTTAAATTGCGTAAGTTTATGTACCCCTTTTTCTCAGAAACTACTCATTTCTAAAGGATAATTTTATATTAGGTTTTGTGTACTATGAATAAAAATTTAACGAAGGGTTTTGCCTTTGTTAAAGTTTAAATTAATTATGTTTTTTTTTTAAAAATATATTCATTTTTTTCCTAAAATTTTTAGTTAAAAAAATGCCTTATCCCAAACCGTTTTCTAGATATATCTAATTCCCTCCATTAAAATGTATAAACATGTTAAGAGTATACTCACGGAAAATTTGAGGATTATATAACAGGTAATTTTTGTGAAAAATGTACATAAAGTGAAAAATATTACATTTTGAGAAAACACTCTTCGCAGTAAAAATTTGTAATTTTTGAGCATTTACTTTTTTGAATGTTTTTTAGTACTATAAATGGGGAAGGATGACTGGCCAAAAACTTGTTCAAACCCACTTTTATATAAATTATTTTATATATTAGCTGTCCTAAGTCAGCAATGTTTAAAATACTGCATCATCCATTTTATAATTTTTAAGCTTGGTTGCTCATGTTTCCTTCATTGTGTGATTTTCCTACTGTCTGTGTGTTTTTCGAATGTGATTGTTGGATTTTTATCTCTGGTTTGTAGAGAATAAGACTATATATATATATATATATATATATATATATATATAGAATTTAGCTTTAAGCAAACTAAAACTTCATCTGAGAACTTAAATCTTATTTTAAAAGTGAAAATAGCTTCATGTTACAGTTATTTAAAATGCGTTAAATTAAGTTGATAGAATTATAGTACATTTTATTCTGGAAAATATACAAATATTCTTAATATTTAAAAAATCATGATTTTAGTTTCTGCTCCTGTACATTTATCCCTCTAAAGTTTTTAGATTATCATAAACGGTAAATGAAGTTAAAGAAGGGTATCCAAGTTTCATTAGCGAAATGTTATAATAAAGTAGTAATTGCATACTCGTGAAGGATGCACTATTCTGGGATCTTCGGGAAAAAGCGTCCTTCTTTTAGTTAAAGTATGTTTTTGTGTATGTTTTATTTTCAAAATAAAAATAATACTCATTATCACAAAAAAGCTTAAGCACCGAGAAATCGAGCTACTATTCCGAAATTTGGCAGGAATGTAGTCTGGTATTAAATGTTTAAAATTTCGACTACAGTAAGTCATAGGGAAACTCTATGAGTATATGAGATGTGCAGTTGAGAGAGTTTAAAAACTTGATTCCTCGCTTCATAGGTTTATTCAAATAAATCTGTCGACTTTGGATAGACGGTATTGCTACTAGAGATACCTCTTAGATGTAAATGGTGACAGTAGGAACAATTATCAGACTTTGAGAGAGGGCATATAGAGACATATAGTAGGCCTCAGTGAAGTAGGATGTTTGGACAGAAATATCGGCTACCACCTCATTCGGAGCGAATGGTAGTTGCTCGGGATTGGCAACAATGGATCACGGAAGAGATATTCTACCATAGTGGATTGTCAGAACTTTCCAGGAACACAAATGTGTGGGATGATTTTCCATTCCTGAGAGCGTTAAGGTTATCACCAACAAAGGCTCTCGAATTGGTTCGATGCCATTTGCCTGCTTTCAAACATCCGATTGTATCGAGAGAAACCATTTGAAGACGAATTGCTAACGCATATATAAGGACCTGGTGACTATTAAGACTTATTTTGGACGCCACATCATACAGAGTGTCGATTGGATTTTTACCACCTTCTGACAAGTTGGAGTGTTACCAAATGAATTCGTATGATCTTACAATGAATCCTGACTCAGTCTCAATGAGGATGATCATTGCATGCTCATGTGGAGGTGGCCAGGCCCCTGGTTCAATCCATCATTTGTTTTGGGGAGGCATACGGCAATTCCGTAATATGTGACGTTGTTGGGACATACTTGTTGGGACAGATGATCAACTCCAAGCGTCCTTCAACGCACTTAGATGGCACGCAGTTACTTGGACGAAATTGTTATTTAAGTTACCCTGCCTATACTATAAAGGCCTTCGGTGCTGTATATTAGCAAGGCAAAGCTTGTCTACATACTGAGTGGCTCTCCCGATACAACCTTGAAAAATACGATGCATTCATTTGGCCTGCCAGACCATCAGACCATTTGCCAATAGAGCACGCATGGGATGTGCTTGAAAGACAACGATAGTTGTCAAAAATTCGTACTAAATGAACTATAGAGTTGAAAAGATTATTGCATGAGCTTTTGCAAGTGGTAATATGCGGTCTAGTTGATTCGATGTCATGTCGTGTTTCGACTTGTATAGTTGCGAGAGGTGGGTTTACTATATTTTCATTTGTAACATGTTTCATGCCATATCTTCTGAATAAAACAATCTGTTATGCTGAATGTGGAACCATTTGATTATTTCTTCATACACTACATACATGTTGAGTAACGTGATAAGCGTTTGTTTCCTTCTAAATGCATATACTTTTTTTGTGACAGACTGTGATTTTTTCGAGACTTATCCCGACACATTTTAACACCCGCTTTCAACACTAAACAAAAAATAATTTTTTTAAAAAAATGTACATTGAAATATTTTAACTCAATTAATTATTTATCTGCAATATATGTCATAGATTAATCAGAATTGTAATTTTTTCAAATTTTTACTTTCTATTAACCTTTTATCTACCGCATTATGATTTAGTACAGTTTTTTTTATGCAATATTTTTTTGAATCACTATTTTGAAAATTAACGGATATACATAAAGAAAAATACTCAACTTTGGGAAATTTAACCCGTTAAAGTTAATTAATTAATTAAATATAATCAACTGTATAATTAATTATATACACTGTTCACTTAAATAAATAGTCAAATTGATTTCTAAGGTCTTCATTTACATAAAAAAATAAGACACATTTTGACGTTTATTTATTTTTCGGAACAAAAATGACAATCTTTGCAATGCACATAAAATTTCGTTAGCTGTAAACGCAATTTCTGCTGTAAAACTATTCGCCTTCCCAGCTAAAATATCATAGAACCCGTGCTGCCATATATCTTGGAAGAGTGGATTTAAAAGAATATTCCTTCTAAAAAAGATAAAGGGTTAAATGTTAATTGTGCAGCAAAACATTATTTTGCATACATACTCAATAGAAATTTTTAGAATGAAAAGAAGTTTCAATCTAAAAATAATTCCTTCAAATAGAAAAAAGGGAGTACTATAAAGTAATATTACATGGAAAGAAAATTATATAGTTGTACAGCTTAAGTATCTAACAGAAGTAAATTAAATACTTAGACACTAATATTGAAATATAAAACTTCAACGATTGTATTTCTATTTTAAGTTCGTCTTCTTTGCAATTTAAATATTCTGAAAACTATATTTTATTATGTTAACAAATGCTATAAACATTAATCATACATAACAAAGTTTTGGACTTAGATGTATACGGAATTTATGAATTATTAACCATAAAAATAACACAGATAATATTTAAACAGAGTTCTAATGAACAGATAGGCGTAATCATGTGAATAAGTTCCTGTAATTATTTTTGCAGGTAATCATATATGATGCATATCCTTGTGAATATACATATAACAATAAAATTGCTTTGAACTCACATTTTGCAGGATATAAATTCTCTACTTCAACTTTAACAATGGAATGAATGAAGCATCTCCCGAGGAGAGAATGGTTACAAAGTTCTCAGAGGGAGATTTAGGGACTTAGGAAGAACAATTAAGAGAATGTGTGTGTGTAGGGAAAATTCTTGAGGTTGGGAGTAAAACTTCTCTTGTTTGCTCTCATCGATCAAAATTTGCATAAAGGTTTCATTAACGTAGCAGAAAGTTTGTTTATTTTGTAACAGTAGGTACTAGTGCAATGTATATAACTTCAGGGTTTATTACCAATAATACATATTGATTATAATACTTTGCTGAAATTTATTGCTTAGAAATTTAACAGAATTGTGTGTCTAAATAAACTGCATTAATGTTTCGTTAAAGTGCTATTGACTTGAATAATGACAGCAAAGTGTTCAAAGCACATCTATACATCCGGGAAAATTCGGAAAATGCAAAATCGAAACCCTGAAGTTTATTTTTTATCTTAATTTCAAAACATATGTTTCTAAATGTGTTTTATGATGTCTGACCATAAAAAAACTGTATTATTAGTCATGAAGTTTTTTTAACAATACAATAATTTGAAATGAAGTAAAAGTATAAAAAATGTAATTGAAGTCAAGTGAAGAGAAAGATAAGTCGATCGTCGTCAGGCAGATACTGACAGTTATAATAATTGAAGCTTTAGAAGTTCAAATGAGTGTGAGTGGATATCCTACTTTTAACTTAAAAACCTTTTGTCAAGACAGGACGAGTAACATTTCGTTGGATCTTAACGACAAAGATAAGTAATCTAATAATTTGATTGATACTTAATGTATCCGACTGTGTTCGGAGCCGTGATTTTGCAAAAGCGCAAAAACAATTTTTTTTAAATCCTTAGTCTCACTTAGATTATAATACAAGTATGAAATTGTTTTAGGAATATTACTACAATAAATGTTAATTAAATGCATTATTTTAGCAAAAATGAACTTAGAATTATTTATTTTCAAAATACTCTCCTTTTATGGAAAATGCTTCTGTAATACTGATATTTAGACTACATATTGCTCAGAACTCTGTACAGTGTCTGGACAAGAATGTTTGAAATATTTAACTTAGAAGTGGATTTATTTTTATTTCAATACATCAGAGTGGAGAAATTTTTAACAAAATCCTTGTTCCGACTCTCTGGAAAAAGGTATCCAACCAGCAATAATTATTACAATTGGTTGTAACTCTGGTAGAAAGGGGGTGCCAAGGTGTCGTGAATTTTTACGTGGTCCGTAAAATACTTGTTCCGACTCTCTGGAGAAGTCTTAGCTATGTATAAGCAACATGTTATTTTTATTGAGGCATTTTTCAAACAGGGAGAACATTTTGAAAATAAATAACTCTAAGTTAATTTTTTGTCAAAATATTGCATTAAAATAATTTTTTATTGTAATAATACTCTTAAAACAATTTTATGCGTGTATTCCGATCTAAAGCAAGACTAAATATTTTTAAAAATATTCGTTTGTACGTTTTTGTAAAATTACAAATCCGAACGTAGTCAGATACCTTATGTTTGTAACTAAGCTGACAATTCCCTACACCAGTGCTTCTCAAGTTTCCAATATACGTGACCCACTATAAAACCGTCATTTCCATCGCCCCCTTCCATACAATAACAATGTACTGAATTCAATAATACTATACTTTGACAATAAAGCTACAATATATATACGACTTTAACCTATTATTATAAGCCATAAATGTCTCGCACAGTCAAATAATTAATTTTCAGGACGTATATATACGTCTTTCCGAAGTACCATCTTTTCTGCTCAGGGCTATTCATAAAGTTATTCCGAAGGCTTTGGAATGCAATAAAAGGATTTTGACAGCGTTTGCGAAGAATTTACTTATTTCAGAGGATTTGCTTATTTATTCCTTTTTTCCTCCTCTTCTCCCTAAAAAAACATCAAAACAAGCTTGTCTACATGGAAAATGGTGGTATTGTGGAGCGAATCGTGAAGCTTTTAATCGACAGTTAAGGAATTAAGTATAAACCGTACACATTATCAAGATAAATGTTAATACAAACCCATGGGGTGACTGATAATTATCAAATTTGTTCTTAACTTAGTATTGTTAAAGGAATTGTAAAATACATTGTGCAGTTCTAATAAGATCTGATAAAATATAAATGTGTATTTTATGTTTTATCAGATTATTAAGTCAGAAAGTATTTTGTATGTTTACTTTCAGTAAATTAATTTTTAAATAATTTTTTGTTTTCGATTTTTCAATACGCTCGAGCCCTCCTCGTGAAGTTATCAAGACCCCCAAGGGGGTGCGCCCCACAGTTTGAGGAACACTGCCTTACACTTATATAAAATTTTGATCAAATAAAGTGTTGATTTCACTTAACCGTTTTTGATAGTGTGCAGTAGGGTCTCAAAAGTTCTGGTCAAAGATTTTAATTAAAATCTATTAAATTGTGTTTAAAAGAAATATGGGAAGAATAGATCTTGTGAATAATACACAAAAAAACAGTAGTGAGGAATTTTCACAATATATCCTAAAATAAAAGAAAGTTCTTTATTTTCATTATGCTGAATAATTTGTATAAAGGGAAGCTTTTGAAGCTTAGTGTATTCGTAACACTTTTTTTAATTTTATCTCTTACACAGATATAGAAACAAATTATATGTGGATATAAGTCAAAGGAAATGAACGTTTTGAAAATGCGTACCCTATAAAAGTTTTAGAAACTAAAAGAAACCCTAAGTTATTTTGTATACAGCAAAGTACCTGTAAATATCTATAAGTGATTACGTTAAAAATATTATTATTTGATGCATAGAGGCTCGTGAAGGAATTCTAAATTATAAATTTAACTATGAAGGAATTCAAATTCAGACATTTTTCATGTAAATTGTGGTAAATTTATTGATCCAACAGGAATATATTTATGTTGGTGTATTTTAAAATTAAAAATGATGTATTAATTTATACTTTTTTTCAATAAAACATTTATACTTGATGCGTAATAAAAACAGATCCCTTTTTCTTGGAATATATTTAATTATAGAACGAAAATTATTCTAAATTACTTTCATGGTTCACATTTGATTACTGAAACATTTTACTAGCTTCATAGAAAATATTCAAGTCGAATTTTAGGTAGGAGTATATTACACTCATGGCCAAATTAAATTACCGCACCAAGAAGGAGTCGTCAAAATGAAATGAAATTTTACATACGTAATGACTACTTTAACCCTCTAAGTGGATACCTTCCTCCTGAAAAGTTATTCCGAAAGCGCTTTACTCTTATTTTGCGATTCCCTTCAAAAATGCAACAGACTTCAATTCTTTCCCTCTTTTAAAACTTGGGAGACCGAAAGGGGACAATTTTATGACTTAGTTCGGCGTCTTTGATCAGTGAGAACCAGGATAGCAATCGTTTACAGCTAGCTGTTAAGTTGCCTTGGGCAATCTTGTATGAAAACCGTAGTTCTACTCTCTGTCGTTTTCCCCATAGAATCAGTCACAGTAAAATTAAAACAAAATGAAGGGTAAAAAAAAACATGAAATAAATGGCGTGTTAAAAGTTGAAAAATAGTTATAATTTCTTCAAACAAAATTTATTTTTCTGTCATTTTTTAAAAATTAAAAAAATATATATTGGTATTTCGATTTGAACCAGAAAAAAGCATCCTATATTCATTTTTAAATATGAGAGTAAGAAAACGTGCTCACTTTCCTGTTTTTAAAAAAGTTATGAGGTAAAAAAGAGTAAAGGCCCGATCTTTTTTTTAAAAAACAATAAGACAATAAATGGTGCATACGATGATTATATTTATGAAATAAAACAGATCTTCCTCTATTCAATTATATTTTTAATTTAAAATAACATAAAAAATGATTTCAATATTTTTAATTTATTTAAATTATAATCATTTAAACGATATTTTTATGTTAACTGAATATTTTTCTGAAAAAATCTAAATTTTCATTCCTAGTGCTCTCCTTTTCGAACTCCTTGTATTAAATAAAAATATCTTCTCTACATCGGCATTTGTGATGGACATAATTCACATTCAGTCAATAATTTTTAAATTTAATGGGGGATATACTTCTTCAAATGCGCCTGGCAGCACTTCTAACCATTTTCTACTCAAGTTAAATTTCTTATCTTTCTGTTTCTTATATTATAAGGAAAAATGTCACACATCGATAACTACATTTTCACACAATTCAAACATTAAAAATTCTATTGTGAGAAAAGTTCTCCCTAATTAATTTTGTCTTTCAAAACAGTACACTTAAAACAATTTTGTTCAGTGAAGTTAACCGACAGTTCTCCACAATGTATTCATACCAAATTTTAAAAACAAATTTAACACTTGGAAATGTATCCTGCATTAAATTTTTCAGTACACACAAATATTTCCTGCTGTAGGGAAGATATAGTATGAGAGAGATATGTTGTGCGATTGTGAAAGAATGTTTTCGAACGTGTAGACTATTTTTGAAAAATTAAATATCACTGAAGCTGATCATATAACTGCAAATGAGCCTTATTTTAATGTGTGCTGGTATCAAAGTAAAACACTTTACAATATTAAACAGCCTATGAGTTTATACTCAATTTCAAACTATTCGCAAAATGTCTTACAACTTCTATTCAAATTGTAAAGAAACTGAAATATAAATATATCTTACTGCAGTCAAAAATATTCATATGTAAGTATCCTATTTCTCCACTTATTTCTGTACATTTTAAAAACTGTAGATGAATGCAATTTTTTATATTTATAAACGATGCATAACAGCTCACACAGTCGTAAAAATGCCTTTATCGTTTTTAAATATACTTCTATGAAACGTATATGGATTGTAAGATCAGTTGTAAAATCCTAAAAGCTTTTAGAGGAGCTAAAAGCATGTAATTTTGGATTCATCAATTTTTTAATATAATACACATATATACATGTTATTAAGCAAATACATTCGAAAAATCAAACTTCCTTCTGAAATAAACGTAATTGAAAGAAAAATGTTTAATTGCAAATGAGTGGAAATACATGTTTATCTAAGGGGTATCCCCAAAGTGAGGTAATCCTCAAACTTAAGACTCAAACTAAGTTGCACAACAATCCATTAGGGCCAGGAACTACTGTGCCTATCATAATACACGTGACCATTGGACGCTGAGGTGCATGAACAGATGTCCCGATTGGGTGGTCTGTTTGAAGAGATACCTTCAGTGTTGAAGACCCGAAACAAGCTTGGTATTCATTTATCGACCAAATGTAGCGGGGATGAAAGGCAGAGTCGACCTTCCGGAGCCCGTTAATAGAACCCCAGACCTGTGGTGTGGAAGCACTATACACTACCACGCGATCCTATTCGGTGAAAAATAAAATTTAATGTTAGAATCTTATATAAATCCCTAATGAATGAGGGAGTCCAAACTTTTTTTTATGTAAACTGTTTATACGGAAATGGTTAATTATGAACATTTCACAAGTGGCATAAATTAAAATTAACCGTAATAGTTTACATAAATTTTTAAGTGTGCAAAAGGTGTATTTCGGCTGTACGAATTAATTTTAAAAGGAATACGGTTACGGAAAAGTAGTACAAATATATCTAATGTAGGGTTGGTTACCTTACATATTATCAAACACAACAATATATTGGAAGCCAATTCCACAATTCGTTGTTATAAAAATGTATGGAAAATTACGAGACTTATTTTTGCATTTGTAATTAATATATATATATAATTTTTCCTGGGAACTTTAAAAGCTAGAGCGGCATCCATCAAAACCGCGGTTCCCTCTCTGTTTTTCCAGATCGCCCTGACTAAGCCGGCTCTGTCATAGTAAGTGAAAATGCCGTATTTTGTTTGTCAAGATCATTTTTTAGCAGACTGCATTTTTCATGTATTTTAGATGGTCGTTTTATATTTTTTACATCAATGGGTAATGCCTGAATTTAAAATTACGTAAAATTCTTGACATTCGCATCAATTACCATTATAATTTTTATTAGTATATGAATGCATCGTCAAACGATTACATGACTATTATTAACATATTATTTTAACCATTTAAATAATATTAAGTATAATATAACGCACACAAATATTCTGAACTTTAAAATAAATATTTCGAAAACTATTTCAGATATACTCAAACATTTTCATTCCTACGCTTTAGCTTCTCAGTTTTGCTTCTATGTAAAACTTTATTGTACATTCGTGATTTTTTTTAAGTAAATTTTTTGCTCATAACATGCAATTTTCAACCGAATTGTATTAAATTTTCGAAATATATTAATAAATACTAAAGAAGCTATATAATAAAATTTGAACTTTATATTATACTCAAAGAATTGCTAGAATTTATGGTAAATAATTTTGAAGTGCGCGATACATTTTTTTTCCAAATTTCAAATAGAATTTCTAACATGAAATTTCTAGCTTTATACTGTCGAGATTTCAAAAAATATCCAGATTTTAATTACTTATTCAGTTAACCTTTAAAAAAAGATAAATGTTGATGTATTTTGCATTAATATATATTTTTGAAGAATAATTCGAATGTTTTTGAATAGCTGGAATTTAAAATTGATTTTTATGTTTATTTATATGCATAAATGTCTACTGTAAATGTTTCCGTATATTTTTGATCACCATTTACTCAAACTTTCTAGTTATAAAGAAAATGTGGGAAAATCTTCATTCATGTTGTCTTTGATGTAAACTGAAGTTCAAGCACTTAAAATTCAAATATAATTCGGTGTATTTTAACAATATATAACTAGGCACTGTACTTAAACTTCCCTGAACACTTGGGCTTTAAAATCTAAAAAAAAAAAAAAAAAAAAAACTAATAAATTTTAATTAGTTTTTTTTTCGTTATTATTTTTATCAAAGTGTTAGAAAATGTTTCAAATGATTTGATGAAGTTTAAATTTATTCATTTTTATTGGTTGGAAAATTGAAAAGGTTTCAAATTTGAAAGAGTTTAGTGTTTTATTAATTTTTAGGTATCTTAAAATAAAATAATCATGTTTCAAAAACTGAAAGCTTTGATTAAAATAAGAAAAATGAAGGGAAAGAATATACTTAAAAAAAGATAATTTGCCTAACTATATAAAATAGCAGATTGCACTGACCACAGTTTCAAATTAATATTAAACCAAAAGGGAATTGTACCATTGTTTAGTTATGCGTTGGGACTTTTCAAAACTTTTAAAATACGAGGTAACAAATAAACACTTCCTGGGGTCTAAAGAAATTTCCTCCCAATTTTTTACGATTGCCCCAGGGTCAAAACACGGGGTTTCCTGCGAGCCATAAAACTTCCTATCAGTGTCCTGCTGTGTTGCTTCCACCGTCCTCAATTATCTTTCAAGATGTTAAACCTTTAAAAGCGGGAAAGGATTTCAGAAAAGTGCGGCTAATCCCCTTTTGAAAACGTTACTTGAAGGCAGAAAAATCCGCGCAGTGCATTTTCGAAGCATCTTTACACTGACGGAATTTTCCGTGCTATCTGCTTAGAGGGTTAATATAAGTAAATATCTAGAAAATCAAAGAAAATGGATAATTTATTTCAGAGAAAAAGGCAAAGGAAGGGAGGATTGAATACATTGTTGAAACCTCTCTAGCATGAATGTGCGATAGGATATCATCGGGCATTGAGGCATACAAGTTCTATATGATGTGTTCAGACATTTCGTTTTATTTTTGCTGTAATCTAGCCTCTGGTTTGCTCAAACTCGGGAGATGTCAAACTCTTCATCCTAAATGATCCCAGTTATTCTCCATTGGAAACAAATCTGGGGATTGACCAGGCCAAGAAAGGGTAGTTACAGTGTGAAGATAGTTTTGTGATACCCTTCCCGTGTGAGGCCAAACATTGTCTTGTTGAAATATGTTTCCTGCGAATCGTTGCATAAGTGGCATTACATGTGGTTGCAGGATGTCATGCACATACCTCTGGGCTGACATTTTGCCATGGATCAATACTAGGGATGACCGTGTATTGTAAGCAATGGTACCCCATAACATTCTACCTGCTGTGTCGCTGTAAAGGAAAGGCAGAATTGAGGCGTTCACCAAGAGGTCTCCACACACGAACAAGATTGTCATCACTGTTGAGATTGAATATGGATTCGCCATTAAGGACGACCTGGTTCCATTTCGCTGCTGTCCAATTTCTTCGTGCACGACACCACTCCAAACAGAGGAGTCACTGGAAGAGCGTCAAGGGCAGCATACGTACTGGGCGCCGCGATCCCAAATATCCTTCCGCCAGGCGTCTTCATATGGTTCTAGAAGACACAGGTGCCCCTAGTGAAGGTTCTATATGTGCCTGAACGGTGGTCGATGAAGCAGTTGGCTGCACGCGTGCATTTCTTACGATGTGGTGGTATTCTCGACGACTGGTCTCTCGAGGCTGTCCCGAGCCTGGTATTCATGTAAATGACATCTCTCGGATCCAATTGGTCCCCACTCCTCCTCACAACACAATCAGAGCGGCCTAATTGACGAGACCCAGCTTCCAACATGCCGATGATTCTCCACCTCTCAAACTGCGACAGCTGCTCACATTGTCTTTGAAAACGGCGTGCTGGCATATCTACCTCAGTTCTTACTTTGAAAACGATTTAGCACATTCAAACAATCTTTGGTTTTTTTGTTTTGTACTCCACGGTGAAGGACGTCAAACACTTTCAACCAGCTATACGTAATGCGCAATCACGCTGCATTTCTAATCATTTGCATATCTCCGTGACATGCAATCTCTTGCCATTTGCATATCTCCGTATATCATTTGCATCCTCCTTCATGCCAAGTTTCGTTATGAACCTGCAATTATTTCTTGGTCGCTAATTTGTTTGTCCATGAGTGTACTTAGAAGAACTTTTATTTTGCATTGTAGAAAAGTTGTACAGTATATGTAACTGAATCTCGTTTACTGTGTGTACCAAAAAATACAATATAATGTTTGATTCATGCAACAGCGTAGATTTTACGTGACTGTGTTATTTTTTACTGTTATCTAAAATGCACGCTCAGTAATTTTCAACGGATTTCAAATTATCTTATTTAAAACTTGATTTATATAAATATTCTCCTCATTTTACTTACGTATTATTTTTTAAATTTAATTTTTTACGTTAAATGTACTTATATTTCTATATTACCCCATGTAAATCCTTTCTTACTTTTAAATTTATATCCAAGTAACAGTTTCAGTTTTAACCCTTTGATTAGCATACTTTAAGCCAAAAAAATACCATCAAAAATTATATCTATGCTCTTGAAACTAATAAATACTACTAAAAAGTATTCGCTTGCATTATTTTCAGAGATTTATTAATTTTCAAGCTTATTTACTAAAACTATTTTATTTCTTTCGTAACATAAGAATTTAGTAACTTAAGAAATAAAACAATATATCTATCTTTTCTCTTAGAACTTTTCCTCCCCACTGCGAGTTCTTAAGCCAACAAAAACTAGTATACTTTTCTTTACCGTACTTCTTCACTCTTCACTGTTTCATACTTTTTTCAACGTACACAAATGGGTTATAAATCAATACACTTTTCTTCACTGTGCTCCCCTGCGAAATCTTGATTTAGCTTCAAAATTCAAATATCGCTTAAAGAATCTGGAGGAAAATTGAATCTCGAAACAATATTTATATAACTCTTTCCTTATCATTCATATTCAGAAAGGCATATATTTCCTTTCATAGCTGCGAGGTATAAAACTCTCAACAGATTCTGTCTCCGTCTGTATTCGAGAAACATTGCACCAAATTAAAGATCCCAACAGATTTGAACAAAAGGAGTTTTATCGAGTTCCAATTATAGGACATGGGTCGAATGTATAAGATTTACATTTGAAGAGTCTCGTCCTAGTTTTCACTTCTTAGTCTTGTTATGATTAGGGATGCAGGTAATCATCTTGGAGTTAGTTTCAAGCTAAATAGAGCAAGAATTTTGATGCTATATATATGTACATATAAGCATTAAACTATATCTGCATTACTATTACTCTGGAGATGTTTATCTGATTAATGCAATGGGCAGTAGGGACAAATGAATATTTGCCTTTAAAGATGTGAGTAAATGTTGAAAATAACTGTTGGATCTACTTCAGTATTTCTAGTATGTTTGGAAAGAAGAATTTATAATAAATAGCTATTGGCAAAAATACTCACTTTTAGCTATAATGCTTTGAATTTCATTTTTTGTGCTGATTTTTTTTAAATCAATTCCTGTGTTACAACTTATATGAAAGGCAGTTTTAAATTATCTATTATAGGGTTACGAATTTTGTGTAAATAATATTTCAAATAATGTAAACAATTTATATTTGGATATATAATACTGTAATATTACTCTATGTGGTATTTACTTTATGTTATAATTGTAATGTTCGCAAGCATTGGTGATCATGTTTTGCGAGTTCGGGTCCTTATGGATTGTTCTGGAATTTCAGTTCAGAAAACCACTTATTTCACTACTTATGACGCAAGAGGATATTTCTCGAAGGAACCACGAAGCCTATAAATAGAGAAACATTCTCCTAAACGAGTTGGTATGGTTTTTACAAATGAATAGTAGTCTTGCCTTGACCATGAAGAATAATCTAGATATGAGTTCGGCTGTTCAGTAGGACAAGCGGTCCTTGTGAATAATCTTTCACATACTTGTATTTCAGACACATATAGTGATGTCTGAGTGCTGTTGAAGGTGTGAAGACCTTCTGAGATTTATTCCACGAGTATTTCAATTGAATTCTGTATACAAGGATTGTTGTTCGACAATGAATTTCCATCGCTCCTGAAGAAGTGTCTTGTTTTTAACTGATTTGCATAAAATCCTCGACAACCAATGAATGGAACAATATTTTTAACGATAATATCCCATTTTTTAAAAGAATTTCATTGGGAATTTATAATTTTTATAAAAGTGCATTTATTTTTTTATTTTTTAGAGAAAATGTAATTTTAATAAAATGCTTCAGTACAAATTTTGGTTGGTAACAATAACGGGACATAAAAGAACATGAGCCTATCATACTAAAACACAAGTATTAATTGAATATTTTAATATTTATATTAAAATAAAACGTGCATTCATATTTTATTAAGTCTTACGATTAGACTGTACCAACTCTGCAGCCATTCTAAGATTATTTTTTTAAATTAATAAAAAATTAGGAAACAACATAGCATTATTCCAAATAAAGCAATTACAATACCATGATCCGATTGAGGCCTAATAAAACTTTTGAATCACTAAAATGATACGTACGCACACATACATACACACACACACATATATATATATATATATATATATATATGATTTTCCTTTTGAAACATTTTGTTAAAAGATTGAGTTATATACTTTTCAGAGGGCCATTAATGTCAATTTTGTTTATTACTGCATTCCGAAGCAGCGCTGCTTAGTGAGCTTTTGTAGCTCCGGCTTGGATAAATTTTCTGCAGAGGCCTACTAACCACCGCCGGTTCAACACTTCACGTTTTTAGCGCATTTCGCGCCTTGTGCGATACCAGACCTAACGTCCAAGCATGAGAAATGTAATTAATTTCCCCGTCTTCTAAAGGTATAACTCAACTTTCAATTAACCTAATTCCTGCATGTCTTTCTCTTCGCAAATAGTCCCTTTTGTAAATATTTCCCTTTAACTTTAAATAAATTCTTTTTTACTTAAATGAAGTATATGTGTATAAATGACTTTGATTCAATTAATTTATCACTAACCCAGTGCTTCTCAAACTTTCAATACTGGCGCCCCCCTTTTCAATCACAATTTTTATCGCCCCCCCCTTATACATAATAATTTACTGAATGCAATAATAATGCACTTTTACGATAAAGCAACAATATTTATTATAAACCGTACAAATTTATGACATAAGTATTAAATTTTGTATATGTTACTTTTAAGCAAAATATGTTAAGTAATAGGATAATTACTAAGTTATTTTTCCTTTCTCTGATTTTTAAATTGGAACATATTACAAAATGTGGTGGTTGCTTAGAAGACAAAATATAGATATCAGCTAAATATAGAAAATGAACTCAGAGGGTCAATTTCTTATCTTAAAACTCCTTTCAAAAACTTTGCTCTATAAGACAAGCCTATGGAAGTAGCTAATAATTATTAATTTGTTCTTAATTTAGTATTAATTAATTAGTCATAAAATACTCTGAGCACCACTCATACATTAAAAGCAGTGTTTCTCAAACTTTCAATACTGGCGACCCAATTTTCAATCATAATTTTTGTCTCGCCCCCTGTACAACAATAATGTATTTACTGCAATAAAAATGCACTTTGAGAGAGAAACGCTGAAGTTGCAATACTATCTTAATTATAAACCGTACAAATTAATACAATAAGTATATTAAATTTTGTGTATATGTAACTTTTAAGTAATATATATTTTAAGAAAATTACTTAAAATATATATTACTTAGAATTATGTTATTTTTCTTTCTCTAATTTTTAAATTGGAACAGATCGCAAAATGATGTATTTAATTAAAGATTTATTTCCTTCAGCATTCATTTCTCAAAGTACAAATGTTATTAGAAAAATAGTCTAGTCAATTTCGCTGTCTATCATATCCATCACATCTGGCATTATAGGGTACGTTTGCGTGAGTCTGGGCAACCTATCGGACGTCTGCGCAAAACATGTAAAAATGCTTTTCCTCGTACAATTCCAGTCAGTTTTGGTCGACTCGATACTCCTATAGCTACCGAATCTAGCTTGAATGTATATTTTTTTAAATTTAAACGTTAATTGTAATTCACGGTAATTAAGTATTTACGGCAGTAGATTAAAACAATATCATACATACATTTTTAAGTCGTAAGCAAACATTCGACCATAATAAAGAATCAACAAGTACACAGACGAACGAGCATGGTTCCGAAAATTAAATCAAGGCGATCTTCTCAAAAATACTTGGATTTACCACTTCTGAAGTAAATGATGGTAAAAAAGCCCCAGCTTGATATGTGTTAAAACTTACAAATCTGTAGAACAACATGTGAAAGTTGTTTTTAAAACATGTAAAATCATTTAGCTATGTTGGCAAAGAATTTTAAAAAGTATTTTCTGGATGAGGACAGCTTGGTAGCAAGTTACGAGTGGATTAGGGATCTATTTCAAGATACTTCAGAAGGGCTCTCAACTTCCGAAGAAGAAATCTTCATAGATTTCACATCCAGTGAAAAATTAAAAGGCAATTTTGTAATAAATCGCTCTATGAAATTGGGGTAGAGGTGGATGAGGAATTATCTGTACTGAAAACAAAAGCACTTCGTATACTATTACCATTTTCAACATCCTACCTTTTTCAAACCGGATTTTCTGCAGTGGATGCCTTGAAGACAAAATATAGATCTCAGCTAAATATAGAAAAATAACACTTTAAGTGTCAATTTCTGATATTAAACCTTTCTTTGAAAAACTTTCCTCTACAAGACAAGCCCGTGGAACTCCCTAATAATTATTAAACTTGTTCTTAATTTAGTAATAAGATTGATTGATTGAATATTAACGTCGCACTGTTCAGCTGCACGAGGGCTTTTGACGATGGACCACGTAATTTTGAACCATGGTCAAGTGACGTGGATGACACCTGAGCTGGCAACTCTCTCTCTTAACTACCACACCACCCCAACGGGAAAACGTTTCAACTCTCAACAGATTTAACGTGCATCGCTGCCCTACACGGCGGGTCTTTAGTGGTACTGGGCTCGAACTCGTGACAAGGTAAGCCACGATCCGATACCTATACCACTCGGCTACCGCGGCTAAATTCAGTAATAAGAAATTATTTATAAAATACCTTCTTCAGTACTGATTCATCAAACGTATACTGGCTGAAACACCGACTCTTCGCACGAGTTCATTTTTTTAAAAAATGAAACATTTTTCTTGATATAATAGCTGAACTGTAAAGAGAGTAAAACTGTGTGCACGACATTGTATACAAAAATGTAAAATGATTTTTTTTAGATAAATGCTATAATTGTAAATAACTGTTTAAAAGAACTGTAATTTTAAACCTCACACAATTAGCATTTAGAATTAATGTTAAATTATGAAAAAGAATACAAAATTCCGATGAAGAATAATTGTGTTACTTTTTAACATTTAAAGCGAGAAGACTTCAAAATGTTTTAACCCGGGAGCAGGCGCGTACTCGATACTAACATTAATGGTAGTGCGGGGGGACTCAGTCGCCCCAATCTTTGTTTAGAATTATTTTTACTGTACACGATACACAAATCGGAATTCTAGTGAATATTTTAATTTATAGAAAGTATACTTACCTTCTTTCAAGGACTATTTAATTCTTTGATGATTTGAGAAAAAATCCAATAAAACTGAACTAAAATGATTCAAAGTACAAGACCATAATAAAGGACGCAAATCAGACATTTTTCAATTATCCTACAGAAATGTTAAACCAATCAATTCTTTTCCAAATATCGCAAAACTCAATTATTTACAATTTCCCTAAGCGAAAGGGAAACGCATAAAGATGGGAGGGAACTAATATTGATAATAACCATACCATAAGATTGAAGGTCAATCAAATGATTAGCAAACGTACTATGCAGCCTGGCTGAAAAGTGAATCATGACTTCCTTTTCTTTTTCTACAACTAATGTACAGTATTTCAATAATACTTACAGCGGTGAATTGTTTATCTTAGACTTTTTCTCAGGGTCCGGGTTTCGCTTTTTCTTTTAACGACTAATAATTTATTTTAAAACGTAATAAAAAAATATCTCATTGAGCAAATAAAACAAAATGTTTTTTTTCTTTAATTTGGTTTTGGGATCAAAGATAGCTATTTGATGACGGAAAAAAGCCAGATAATAAACATAAATTATGTCAGTGTTGTGTGTTTTTTTTTTTATTATGGAAGAAAGCATTTTGTTTTACTTATCTTTCCGGTTATTTTTTTTTTAAAAAAATCTTTAAATTTTCGATACGCTCGCGCCCCCCCAGGGAGGCGCGCCCCACACTTTCAGAAACACTGCACTAACCCTTTAATACTTACCCCTTGACAACCACTTCACCAATCTAAAATCCCGCCTTCTGAAGAGTGTGATTTTTATTCGAAGATTTTATTCGGACACCCACATATATATATATATATATATATATATATATATATATATATATATATATATATATATATATATGCGTGTGTGTGTATGTGCGTGTGTAATTATTTATTTATATAAGTATATACATTAAATGAATCCATTTAAAAGCAAAACAAATTATTTAATAATTTGCAAATAATAGACATTATTTAACAGATTGTTTAGTGTTTTTTTCTTTTCACTAGCGGAAATATCGCCAAGCAGGCTTTACTCTATCGACCGCATACAACATATATAATAAATGTTTTAGAAAATATTAGTTCTCACACACATTAGTTTTTTGTCCTTTTTTCCCTTTTTTTTAATGAATTATGAAATAGGGTTGCTGATAAGAAAATTGTGCAACTTATTTTGAAAATGTGATATGATCGCAATGAAACTGATATAATCGAGAATGTTCTGTTTGGCGTCAATTCTAACATTGTTGATGACTTTATTGCTTGTTCCGGAGAAAAACGTAAAAGTACCGAAATTTTATTTGAGTACGTCACGATGGTTTCTAAATTATTTTCTCAAGGAATTAAAAATCTAATTACTCGAATCTAAGCCGAGTTTTTCTGTAATGTTAACGCTACTAAAATTTTTTGCGACTTGGAACCGAAAGGGAAAGTACTTGTTGGATGGGGATATTGAACATGATGCTGACGGTTTAGAGCCCTTGCAAGTTCATGTGTGCGATTAAAAGTTTTTAATATTTGTAAAATAAATAAATTATTCGCATCTTACTAGTTATAATGTTTTATTATTTTAATTTCATGAACATCGTATAACGATAAACAATTTTGCTCAATTTTTTATCCTTTTTATAAAAATGTGATGAAAATTTGGTGTTAGAGAGAGGCTTATAATTGACGAGGGCTTAAACTCGAAAAATTACGGTATATGTTTAGATTTTCATACGTTAACTATTAAACATAAATTGTGTTTCACATACATCAAAAAATTGTAGCACTAAATTAAACATTAAAATATAATATATACTTAACATTCTGTTAAATTTTGTTTCATTAAAATAACTACTTTGAAGCTGTTACGTGAAATATAACTATTTTTTACACTTTTGAAAAAGAGAGTATGCAAAATAAAACATAAGTCAATTCCTACTTAGATCAACAGAAAAAATTTTATTTTAGCTAATTTTTATTAAAAAGTTTCAATTAATATAAATATGTTTTCTTTTGACAGAATCACAGCATTAAGTGTAATTAATTTTTATTAATTATCATTAAAATATCGTATTGTCATCCAAAACGGTCGTGTATATAAAATTTCAGTTTAACTGCATGGTTAAAATGTAAGAAAAAATTATTTTGAAAGTTTTGTCTCAAGTCGCTAAAAATGAAATCAAAGTGGCTATATCCATAATTCTTTAAATAATTAATTTCGGTAGATTAATTTTAATTAATTATAAATAAAGTATCGTACTTTTACACAAACAATAGTGTATAGAAAATTACAGCTCAAATTAAGGCTTCGAAATGTGAGAAAAAAACTTTTCATGTTCCGACACAAGTCACCAAAATGATCGCTAAACCACCAAAAATAACGCCAATGTGACTGTATTTCTATTTATTTGAATAATTAGTTTTAATCAATTAATTTTTATTAATTATAATTAAATTATTTTATTGTCATCCAAAATAATTCTGCATATAAAATTTCAACTCAATTGAACGCTTTAAAATGTATTTCATTAACGATTGAATATTCCACCAAGATGAATAAATAAAGATATAGAGATCGTGAAATAGTAGTAGAGGAATTGAAAAAAGTTCGGTTTAAGGAAGTCTGTCAACAAATATGAGAAAATTTTGAGTTAACAAACATTCTTGTATATTTCTTTTAAGAATAAGCAAAAATGTTTTGTTAGTGTGGAGAAATATTTTGTTACTAATGAGTTAATATTAAATATTCCTTTTTAACATTTGAACGTTTGAAATGTAATTTAAGATTTTATATAAGTGTCAATTTTTTTTTTTTAAATTTCTAATTCACATTGACAGAATTAAAGTTTTTTGTCATGTTCCGAATGTAAAAAAACCAAAAAAACTAAACAATTTTAAAGAGTTTTTTTGGATTGAAAATTTGCTCGCCAAAATCTTCTTTTTAAAACATTTTTTTCAAAAAAAAGTCATCAAAATAATTGTGCTTAAATAATATTTTTATATTGTATTAATAAAAATAAGAAGAATTATTAGAATATTAAATGCGTTTATTCTGATAAAAATAAATTCAATATTCGCAGTCTCAATTTTTTACCAACTAAATGGCAAGTGTAAAAAAATAGTAAGTCTAATTAAAAATTAATTTTACAACTAAAATCATATTACGATTATATAATTACATACCTGAGTAAGTAAGTCTTATACATGTGTCGTTCGTGCTAAAAATGTAATTCTATAAAGTTTATAAACATGCAATGTGAAATGCTCAACATGTTTTATATTTATTTAAATTAAGATCCAGATAAAAATTATAAAACTTTAGCATTAGGCATTCAGAATTTTTTGGCTGAAAATGATTTTTTTTACTATTTTTTCCCTAAATCTTATGCATATTAGTAACTCACACTTAAAGTGTTTTGATGTTTTGGACTATTTATATTTTTCTAGTCACAAATGAAATAATTCTAAGGAAATAAACAAGCCTCCAATTGTATCTTACATGTTTATGCCATGCAAAAGTTAGTCGAAATAGAATAATGCATTCTGAAGGAAGATCCGAGGTATGGAACTAGTTAGAGGAACAACTATTCTAAATCCAGCAATGTTAAATACACGCCTTGATGAATGACATTGTAAGAGAGATAAGTTCAGTAATTATACGGTTATATCATGTTCTTAATATATTGCTATTATTTGGCGTAGAATTAGAAACTGCAGAGAAAGGTCATTGGAATATTGGTGTTCGTGGAAATTCATCAAAATAATTAATGGAAATAATTGGTATGGGAAGACTTGCTTTAGTAATTACTAGAAAAGTTTCCACTAGAGAGGAAGGAGAATCAGGATATGCGATATTTACCATCCCACAAGCATATTTATTTTTAAGATTATTAAGTTAAGTATTTTCTGCAATTATATGAGAGGTATTTCTTATGAAAAGTCTACGGATAGTGTGAAATTGTGAGATAAGTATATTTTTTATAAAGATACAGCAATGTAAATTGTTATTGAATACATATACAATCACACGTTAGAAGATGAAACTTTTAATCAATAAATATTTTATTAAAGGAAAAAGTGCAGCGTAGTTCTAAAACTTACAATACTTGAGACTCAATTTTCAATAAGAGTTTTAACGCCACCCCCACACCAAAATGCACTTCGACGCTGAAACTACAAAACAACCTTAATTGGAACCGTACAGATTATCAAGATAAGAATGGAATTTTGAATATAGCACTATTAAATAATAAATACTTTATTTTCAAACAATATGTATGATAAGCATTAGGTTGCTTTTCCTTTCTAACTTTTGAAATAGAACATATTGCATATTTATATACAGAAATATACATAACACAATATTTAATTCCTCAATCATACATTTCAAATAGTTTAAATGTCATCAGAAAAGTAGTCTAGTTTATATTCTTCTCTATCTTATATCTATCGCATCTGACATTCATAATTTTTTAAATAATCTTTTATCCCTACAGTTTGAGAATCTCTGTAGTAGCACAGTTTTTTTTAGTGTTAAAGAAAAATTGTGCATTTACTGGTTTAAATTAATACTATCGTAATACGTTTTTCATTTGTTTTACTGAAAAAATTGTTAATACCATTGTTCTTACATATTGTTACGAATTTTGTGTAAATAGTGTAAATAATTTTTATTTGAGTATTTAATGTATTTATATTGCTCTATGTTATATTTATTTTATGTTAAAATTGTACTATTCAAAAGCAATGTCGCCCCTTAAGTTATAATGGCGATTCACACACAATGAGAACTTGCCGAAATCTTGGCGGTAGAGCCAAGTTGGCATCATTTTTGGCGATCAAGTTGGAGACTTTCACGACCATTTTGGCGTCATTGTCGACCATGTAGGCGAGTTCGTAACCCTCTGGAATCTTCTAGAAAGTAGTAGATCTCTCCACTAGGTGTCACTTTGAACGACATGAGCGGTTATATTTCTGGAAGTCTCTGTCGCGCCTATAAAAATTATGCTCGCCGGTGCGGCAATGAGTCTTGATTAAGCCAGCGAGAAGTGAGGATTGTTTTGACTAGTGAGAGAGAGAGAGAGAGAGAGAGATTAGCTCGGCTGTGCTTGTGAATAATCTTTACGTACGTTTATTTTTAAACATTGGTGATTGTGTTTGATTGCTGTCGAAGGTGTGAAGACCTTCGGATATTTACTCTGTGATTATTGCTGCTCAATCCTGTATTTAAAGGATTGGACTTTTGATAATAAATTCGCATCACTCGTAAAAAACTGTTTATTTTCTTTATGATTGTTTTGCAATAAATCTTCGAATCCCCCCGGATCTACGTAGCAATATTTTACATGAAAGCTTACTATTTTATAAGATATGTTTAATTATATTCTATAAATATTTGTTCAGATTTTTCAAGTTTTTATTTTTTTTCTTGGGAAATATTTTTTTTATTCGCCCCGTTCATTAATGTTTGGGAGTTAAAATGAATATCAACCATAGTCAGAACAAATGTAATTTATTAATTCCTTGCTAAATCTCAATAATTCAGGTTAGGGAATGCACACTACTATAAAGTATGGAACAACTACACGGAGGCAAGGATACTTCATTTATAATTATTAAATTAACTTACGTTCAACACTCTTTGATCATTTACTGTCTGAATTACCGTATTCCTTTCTCAACTATTTCACTTCAGATCGTTATTAAGTTCAATATAGTTTACTGACTAAATATTCAATTATCAATCTTAAATATTAAATAATTAATCGTCCAGTCACTCGCGATTAGCTATCCATTTTTTTACGTGAATAACTAACTTATATCACTACTTCAGTAACCACTCTCTCTCAGCAACCTAAAATGTACTCCTTCAATATAAGCCTTCATTTACATAACCGTGTTTTCTTCTTAGGGAGACAACTTTCAATAAAACAACATTTAAACGAAGTAAATTCTCCAAGAGGATTAGTGAGAGGTTCACGAATAGACCCATTACAATCCCCTACCTGAAGATGATCCCAACGTCTCAAAGAAAATTAAGTTATTAAGGGGACGGTGGACCATTAACCCTCTGAGTGGTTAGCTTCCTCCAGAAAAGTTATTCCGAAAGCGTTTACTCTTATTTTGCCATTCGTTTTAAAAATGCAACAGACTTATTTCCTTTCCTCCTTTTAAAATTTGGGATGCCGAACGGGGACAATTTTATGACTCAGTTCGGTCCCTTTGTAAAGTAAGAACCAAGAGATCAATCGTTTACAGCTAGCTGTAAAGTTGCCTTGGGAAATCTTGTTTGAAATATGTAGTGCAACTGGGTCGTTTCCCCTATATGTTTAGTCACAGTGAAATTAAAACAAAATGAAGGGTTGAAAAATAGAAATAAATAGTGTGTTAGAAGTTGAAAAATAATTATATTTTCTTCAAACAAAACTTATTTTTCTGTCATTTTTTAAAAATTAAATACACACACACACACACATATATATATATACTGGTATTGCGATTTGAACCATATATATATATATATATATATATACATATATACTGGTATTGTGAATTGAACCAGAAAAAAAGCATCCTGTATTCATTTTTGAATATGAGAGTATGAAAACGTGCTTAATTTCCTGTTTTTAAAAAAAAGTAATGAGGTAAAAAGAGCGAAGGGCCTATCTCTTTTTTTAAACAATAAGACAATAAATGGTGCATACGGCGATATACATACGATGATTATATTTATGAAATAAAACCGATCTTTCTCTGTTCAATTATATTTAAAATTTAAAAAAACCTAAAAATGATTTCAATACTATTAATTTATTTTAATTAAAATCATATAAATGATATTTTTATGTTAACTGAATAATTTTCGGAAAAAAATTAAAATTTTCTTTCCTAGTGTGCTCCTTTTCGAACTTCTTGTATTAAATAAAAATTTCTTTTCTACATCGGCATTTGTGATGGACATAACACACATTCGGTCAATAATTTTTAATTTAAATCGGGGATATACTTCTTCAAATGCGCATAACAGTACTTCTAAGCATATTCTACTCAAGTTTAATTTCTTATCTTTCTGTTTCTTTTATTACAAGGAAAATTGCCACACATCGATAACTACAATTTCACACAATTCAGTCATTACAAATTCTATTGTGAGAAAAGTTCTCGCTAATTAATTTTGTCTTTCAAAACAGTACACTTAAAACAATTTTGTTCAGTGAAGTTAACCGACAGTTCCACAATGTTTCCATACCAAATTTTAAAAACAATTTTAACGTTTTGAAATGTATCCTGTATTAAATTTTTTGAGTATATACAAATATTTCCTACTGTATGGAAGACATAGTATGAGATGTGGTGTGTGGTTTTGAAACAATGTTTTCGTACGTATAGACAATTTTAAAAATTTAAATATCACTAAAGCTGATCATATAACTGCAAATGAGCCTTATTTTAATGTGTGCTGGTATCAAAATAAAACACTTTAAAACATTAAACAGCCTATGGGTTTATATTCAATATCAAATTATTTGCAAAATGGTGCACAACTTCTATTCAAATTATAAGAATCTGAAATATAAATATATCTTACTGCAGTCAAAATTATTCATAATATGTAAATATCTTATTCCTCCACTTATTTCAGTACATTTTAAAAACTGTAGCTGAATGCAATTTTTTAGATTTATAAACGAGGCATAAAAGCTCACACAGTCGTAAAAATGCCTTTATCATTTTTAAATGTTGTTGTTGTTGACTAATTCCTCCTGTCTAGCCGCAGGCTAGACCAGGTCCATGAGCCCAAGAGTCCTCAGGAAATCGTACACCAAAAGAGGACTGGAATAGATGTCCTCCCTTTCAAGTCCTGCACAAAACAAAAGATGATCTGGAGTTGCCTGTACCAAATTGCATTTAGTACAATTCTCGTAAATTTTCTGGCCTAAGTTAAAGGAAAGGCCTCTAATGTGTCCACTTGCAAGCCTACTAATAGTTGTTTGGACGACTCTATCCGCCTTGATGGAAAGGGCACCACCTGGGGCCTGCCTATTATACCAGGGGTGAGTCGGAGGAGTCTTCCATAGTTCTTGAATCAAAGATTTCGTTTTAGAAAAATTTCCGAGAAAGTCAAAGTTCTTCTCGACATTAAATTTTCAGTGACACCTTCCTTGGCGAAAAGGTCAGCAGTGTCATTGCCAAAGAGACCAATGTGAGATGGAATCCATTGGAAGTAAATCTCATGTTGCTGGGAAAGTTCTTTAAGATTTTTAAGAATTGAGACCGATGTTTTGTCTCCAACATTTGTCCAGTCGCTAAGGTGTTGGATAGCACTTCGGCTATCACATAATATCCATATTTCATCAGGAGATGTCATCGTCTTGATGATTCGGAGAGCTTCATCAATGGCAATTAACTCGGATCTAAAAACAGAACAAAAGTCCGAATTCCTAATTTTGATATTATGAGAACAATTAGGAGCCTTTATAAAGATGCCACTGCCACATGAGTTTTGTTCGTCTTTGCTACCGTCGGTATAAATTTGCATTGCAGTAGCTGGAATTTTGTTAATAATCTCCAATGCTAATTGACGTAAATATTCAGGTGGATCTTGATTTTTGGAAGTATGAGCTCCCATTTCTGATTTAAAATGGACTCTAGGCAATCCCTCCTAAGGGTTAAATACGTTCTTCAAAAAATGTTCTTCAATGTCCTGATCTAATAGGTCCATCGCTTGCATTCGAGAGAAAGGACTGTCTCTTTTTTAGTCTGTGTCTGTTTGTCCAGGATATGAGATATGCAGATGTGCGGTTATAATCTCCGTAACTGTAAAGTTTACAAAAGTACTTTGAAAGCAGTAATTTTCTTCTCAGATCCAAGGGCATGATATCAGCTTCGAAAAGAACTAGATCTGTGGGACAGCTATGTCGCATGCCAGTGATAATTCCAGCAGCGCTTAATTGTACTCGGTCAATTTTCTTTAAATTAGTACGTGATGCACTGAAATAAATTTGAGAGCCATACTCTAAGACAGGTCTGATCAAAGAGGTGTATGTCAGTCTGAGAGTACCAGCATCAACACCCCAGTCCCTTCCAGCGATGTATTTCAGTAAGTCAAGTCTCTTCCTGCCTTTGTTTATCACATAGTCTATATGCTTGTTGCTAAGTATCTCAGGATCCAAAATGTAGCCCAAATATTTAGGGTGTTTTTCATAGAGAAGGGATTTGCTTTCCATAAAAATTTGAGGTTGATAATTGTATAAACGTCGGTTAGTCGTGAAGAAGCTAGAGGTTGACTTTGATACATTAAAGATCAGTTTATGTTGCTCAGCAAAAAACTACTATAAAACGTATATGGATTGTAAGATCAGTTCTAAAATACTAAAAGCTTTTAGAAGAGCAAAAAACATGCAATTTTGGATTGATCAAAATTTTAATATAATACACAAATATACATGTTATTAAGCAAATATATTTGAAAAATCAAACTTCCTTCTGATATAAACGTAATTGAAAGAAAACTGTTTAATTGCAAATCAGTGGAAATACATGTTTATCTAAGGGGTATCCCCAAAGTGAAGTAATCCTCAAACTTAAGACTCAAACTCAGAAGCACAACAATCCATCAGGGCCAGAAACTACTGTGCCCATCATAATACACGTGACCATTGGGCGCTGAGGTGCATGAACAGATGTCCCGATTTGGTGGTCTGTCTGAAGAGACCTTCAGTGTTTAAGACTCCAAGCCAGCTTGGTACTCATTTATCGACCCAATGTAGCGGGGTTGAAATTCAGAGTCGACCTTGCCCAGCCCGTTAATAGAACCCCAGATCTGTGGTGTGGAATCAAGATACACTACCACTCGACCCTATTCGGTGAAAAATAAAACTTAATGTTAGAATTTTATATAATTACCTAATGAATTAGGGAGTCCAAACTTTTTTTTCATGTAAACTGTTTAGACGGAAATGTTTAATTATGAACATTTCACAAGTTGCATAAATTAAAATTAACTGTTATAGTTTACATAAATTTTTAAATGTGCAAAAGGTGTATTTGGGCTACATAAATTAATTTTAAAAGACGCGGTTCCCTCTCTGTTTTTCCAGATCGCCCCTGACTATGCCGGCTCTGCCATAGTAAGTGGAAATGCCGTATTTTATTTGTCAAGATCATTTTATAGCAGACTGCATTTTTCATGTACTTTAGATGGTCGTTTTATATTTTCTACGTCGATATCTTTGTGTCTGTATTTAAAATTACATAAAATTCTTGACATTTGCGTCAATGACCATTATAATTTTTATTAGTATATGAATGTGTCATGAAACGATTACATGACTATTATTAACATATTATTTTAGCCATTTAATTAATATTAATTATAACATAACGCACACAAATTTTCTGAACATTAAAATAAATATTTCGAAAACTAGTTCAGATATACTCAAAATTTTTCATTCCTACGATTTAGCTTCGCAGTTTGCTTCTATGTAAAACTTTATTGTATATTCGTGAATTTTTTTAATATATTTTTTGCTCTTAGCATGCATTTTTCAACTGAATTGTATGAAATCTTCGAAATATATTAAAAATACCACAGAAGCTATATAAAAAAATTTGAAATTTATATTATACTCAAAGAGTTGCTACAACTTATGGTAAATAATTTTAAACTGCGCGATATATTTTTTTTTCGAAATTTCAAATGGAATTTCTAACATAAAATGTCTAGCTTTATACGGTCGAGATTTCAAAAAATATCCAGATTTTAATTACTTATTCAGTTAACTTTTAAAAAAAGATAAAGGTTGAGGTATTTTGCATAAATAGATATTTTTGAAGAATAATTCGAATGTTTTTGAATAGCTTGAATTTAAAATTGATTTTTTTGTTTATTTATATGCATAAATGTCTACTGAAAATGTTTCCGTATATTTTTGATCACCATTTACTCAAACATTCTAGTTATAAAAAAATGTGGGAAAATCTTCATTCATGTTGTCTTTGATATAAACTGAAGTTCAATCACTTAAAATTCACACATACTTCGGTGTATTTTAAGAATATATAACTAGGCACACACTGTACGTAAACTTCCCTGAACACTTCGGCTTCGAAATCTAAAAAAAAAACTAATAGATCTTAATTAGTTTTTTTTTTCGTTATTATTTTTAACAAATTTTAAGAAAATGTTTCAAATCATTTGATGAATTTGAAATTTATTCATTTTTAGTGGTTGGAAATTTGAAAGGATTTCAAATTTTAAAGTGTTTGGTGTTTTATTATTTTTTTTTGCATCTTATAATGAAATAATCATGTTTTAAAAACTGAAAGCATTGGTTAAGATAAGAAAAATGAATTGAAGAATATACTTTAAAAAAGATAATTTGTGTGTCTAACTATATAAAATAGCAGATTGCCCTGACACGCCCCAACTTGTTACAGTTTCAAATTAATATGAAACCAAAAGGGAATTGTAACATATATTTCTTATTTGTTGGGACTTTTCAAAACTTTTAAAATACAAGCTAACAAATAAACACTTCATGGGGTCTAAAGAAATTTCCCCCCGATTTTTTACGATTGCCCCAGGGTCAAAACACGGGGTTTCCTGCGAGCCTTAAAACTTCCTATCAGTGTCCTGCTGTGTTGCTTCCACCGTCCCTAATTATCTTTGAAGATTTTAAACCTTTAAAAGTGGGAAAGGATTTCACAAAAGTACGGCTAATCCTCTTTTGAAAATGTTACTTGAAGGCAAAAAACCCTCGCAGTGCATTTTTGAAGTATCTTTACAATGACGAAATTTTCCGTGTTAACAGCTTGGAGGGTTAAAACTAATGTCTTATAAATTGTTATTTCAATTAACTGTAAAGGTTATCAATATAGTAAATGATTATTATGTTTCTCATTATTTAATTATATATATTTAAAAAAAAACTATCTTAAACTTATTTTTTTAAAAATTAAATTTTTGAAATTGTTTTTTAAAATATTCCTTGCGTATTAGTTCTTAAGATACTTACATAACTTTTGATTTACACATAGATGAACTATAACAAAAATATATGTGCTTGGATTTTAAATTCAGAATAAAATTTAAAGAAAAAAAGATAAATTTTCTATATTATATGAAATATTTCACCAATTATCACACATTCAAGGTGTTCAAAATAACACGTAATATGATCCAATAATTTTTTCAGAAAACTAATGCATACATTTGTGAATTATATCATATTTCGTAAATTGTGACAATTTCAAATAGATATGACATAATTTAAAACGCAAAGAGCACTTTACGTAACAATGAAAAGGAAAAAATCTAGAAACTAAGAAACATGCATTTTAAATACTTTTTGAGTAAAATAAAACAATAAATTTGTAACTATAAATTAAAATGCTGAAACCCTTTGACAGAATAATTCTATGAATTATAAGGAATAGTATTAGTATAAAAAAATCAAATTGCAATTTTGACCAAAATTTGACATTTTGAGAAGGTTCACCATCCCTTTAATCTTTGCTACTAATCCACTAAATTGTCCGAATACTAAAGTTACTCTAATGCCTGGTCAGATTTGCAATCGCGATATCACGCAAAAAAAAATTCAACTAATCTACTTTCTTATTTAAATTTTAATCAATTATATGTATGCATTTACTGTGCAGAAGGTAATAGCAGTCACGTTATGGCCCTGAGAAGGGCAGTTTTCCCTCCGAAGCGGTCCTCTTTTCTTTGAAGAATTAAAAGGCATGCCGCAAGGGCTGCACCGACGGACGCTGTTACTCAATTAGAACTACCCAGGGAGCCCGTGTAGCTTAAAGATCGTTACAGGCGCGAGTAACTCTACCCTTCCTTCAGACAACTTTACTGAAAAGGCTGGTTTATATTGGGCTGCTCGTCGGGAAATAGCCTATACTGCTCATGTTTCAGCTCAGTAAAAAAATCTTGTACATAAAATTATATCACCCTAGTTTAACCCATTTGGGCTAGGTCTCAGAGAAAACCTCCTTTTGAACACAACCCCCCAGCCATGTGTCATACAAGTCTAAATATCTAACAACCTTTGACTTCTGAACAATTTACGTACTCCATCTCGCTTTGTTATATCAGATCTGTCACTCTGAAATGGAGATAGCACCACTAAGAATTCACATTATCTTGCATATATGCATTGAATACCATCAATCATCACTACAAACATTTATGAACATTAATCATTTATATTTATGAACATTAATCATTTATATTAATATATATATATATTTCTAATATTAATAAATTTAAAATACACACTTTCTCAACAATAAGCACTATTTGGTTTCTCCAAAAAAAACTAATCCTTCCTCTCACGCTGCGCTGTTAGCGGCATTGTTGTTTATTCATTTTTACGCCACATCCCAAACTAGATATCATATATATCTATATCTATGTATGCATATATATATATATATATATATATATATATATATATATATATAAAGTAGATTAATACAATATTCCAAATACACTCTATACATTGAACAAACAATTCAAGGAATTCTCGCCTATTAGTCAAGTCTCATTTAATAGCAAAACAAATATAAATAAACAAATGTTTTCCACAAATGGGAATAAATTTAAATGGAAAAGTTTATTTTTCAATTAAACGAAAAATGCTCTTATCTTTGTGACCAACTTTTGTTCCAAATAATTATTAGGAAACATGATTTGTGTTCCTCAAAAAAAGACCTGACTGCTGTTCAGAAGAAATAAGAGAAAAAAAAATACAAACTGTAAAAATTTTCTGTTGAGTCGACACAGAAATCCTCAACGCTGGCAGATCTTTGGCAGTCTGTCAAACTGCTCTTTAGTGAAACTTCGTTCTGTTTCCGAAGGAAATCCTATTGTTGAATCATTTCCTCTGCGCACCATGTTAAGTCTGGATATGTTCACCAGGCTTGTTGTTGCTATATTTTGTCCATGCTTCCTTGTTCATGTTCAGTTTCTGAGTCGATAAGCATTAGTCCTTCCAGGCAATTTTTGTCCTTCGTTGTATCCAGCTAGAGCCTTAGTTGAAAGGGACATGTCCTTACTGACTGCTCTCCTGGTTCCTTCCTTGATTCTGCTTTCGATTCTTCAGCACTGGATCTCCAATTTTTCTTGGTGCTACTTCCACTGGTTCTCTTCTTTGTCCTTGAACCAGATTGTAGCGACTGTGTAGCTGTTATTTTCTTTAAATTGGGATTATCTTGTGAGTCACTGTTCACCACTCTATCCTCTTGCAGTGAAGATGGCGGTGCTCTCTTCAACACATTCTGTTTCTCCGGAGAACATCTCTTGAGTCTGCTTACCGCGCCTGTTGTCGCACCTGATTACTCAGTGTATAAGACAATTCCCTTCTCCTCCTCTTACCCTGCAATTGATCCACTTTAATGCTTTCCTTCATGTCCTAACTTTCTGTCCCCTCAGCTTCTCCATGTTCATCACAAGGCATTTCATCTTTAGACGTATCTGTTTCTACATCACTCTCATCCCTGTCTTTTGGGTGATAAATTCGTACCTGTTCTACATTTACTGTAATAAGTTTACCCCCTTTCCGTATAACCACATTGTTTTTCTCAACTTTCGTTGCCTCATAGGTACCCTGAAATTTAGGTTGAAATTTACGAACCAACTTTTTACTTGCCGAGCTCATAGGTTGTGTTTGCCCCAATACCTGATATTTTACCTCAACGTTCTCCCCCTTCTTCTGCGATTATAATACTTTACCCATCTGTCCTGTTAAAGGTTTGTTCTCTGTCCCTCCTCAAGCATTTTTTCTATATTATCACGCCATATGTCTTCTCCATCCATTTCCATCACCAATTTCTAAAATGGGATTATTAATTTCCGTCCCAAAAATAATTCCGCAGGAATTCTTCCTGTTGTTTCGTGCAGTGCTGTCTTTATGACGTAAGTGACTTTTTTCTGAAATTGATCCCAAGTTTCGTGATTCTCCTCGACATAGCTAGAAATTGATTGGAAAAGGGTGTGTTTTACCCTCTCTGTTTGATTAGGTTGCGGTCTATATGTGGCCGTTTTTATGTGTTTTATGTTCAGATTGTGACCTATGCATTCTAAAATTTCTGCTATACATTAGGGACCATTATCACTATTCATTTGTAAAAGAGCTCCATAATGCGATTTTTAGTTTTCAAAAAGGGAATTTGCTATGGATTTAGTCCAGGCTTGCTGCTGTGATCGACATTTAGTCATCACTGCAAAGTTTGTTCCCACTTGTCCACAAATCATTCAATTGTAACGTTAAGAAAAAGGTAAATTTTTACTAAATATGAAGATTCAAATTTAATTTAAATTTCGCTTTTGATGATCGCACAGTTGCCATAGAGCAATGTGATCTAGAAAATAAATTTATTATATTTGTATTTTCATAGTATCTATTCTTATAACATAATCGATTGCATTCTTTTTTGTATAAAAGCGTTTTAGAATAGTATAATTTTCCTGATAAATAATTTTAAAAAATTAAAGTTATTTTAAATGTTTCATGCATATTTTGTGCAAATAATGAATACTTTTAAAGTATTTTTAAAGCACTTTATTACCATACGCTTTTATCTTATATTCCGCGAGTATACAAGTACAGAGTCATTTGAAATATTTTTACTTTGACGTTTTACTTATTTAGGATGCAATTAGAACTATAGTACAAATGCCAAAATCTCAGACGGAAAATTATTTTGTTTATTTTAGGTGAATTATTTGTATCTATATTTTGTGAATAATCCTAAATATATAATTCTCCTACTTTTACATAACCAAGTAGGGAGTGTAAGAAATATTTTTTTTTCATACCCCGAGTTGTAAATCTGTTAAAGTACCATTTTTTTCAAAATATTGGAAATTTTATTTTATTAATTCATCATTATTATACCAAAAACAAACTAATTTTTTCATTATAAAGAACAACTAAAGAACTAAGAATGCCTACACATAATAATTATAAAATGGTTTTCAAAATAACGAAGAAGAGAAATTTTAATGCATATTTTAAAAGAAAAATGAAATCAATTTTATTTTAATAACTTCATTATTATGCGAAAAAGGAGATACGTTTTAGTAAAAAAAAATAACGAAAAATATAATCTTTTTACCCTTGCTATGTATGAAAGAAGCAAAAATTAAAATATCCATCCGAGCAGATAATTTCTTAGAATAATGTTTTAATATTTCAGGTTTTTCTTGAATAATTATGCTTAAAAGTTTAAAAACATTTTGCATATTGTAGAACATCTAACATCTTTATTTTCATTTATTCATTATAATCATAAGAAAACCCTTTTATTCCGTAAATTTTAGAAATTTTAAAAATTTATCAATAAATAACAAGTAAAAAATCTAATCGTATTAATTTTAAAAGTATTTTACTGTATATGGTCAACATAGTATTATTTTTTTGTTCACGAACTGATGGTTAAGAATGATACAAATGTTTTAAAGCAGCACGCACATTATTGTATTATTTTCCATGTAAAGTTTCAGAATATTTGAGAAAATTATAAATTATTTAATAAAAAACTTGTAAACATACTAAATGTGTTTAGGTTAAAAATTATTTTATGTGCTTCATCATAAGAATTTAAAACTAATTCTTTTATTCGCAATAAAGCATTAAACGTGCCTTTTTTATTCGTTTGAGTAACATGAAAAAAGTATTTGTTACATAGTGTGTTTTTTAGATGCAAAACATGTAACCAAACTTACATTTGTATTGACATTTTTTGTAATCTAATAATTATTAATTGTCTGCGTATAATCTTCTGTATATTATTTTTACCTGGCATTATTTTTGATACTTAAAACAATGACAGAGTATGTCACACCCCCTTAAATACACGCAAATATATAAGGTCACGAGAATTACATGCATTTATGGAGCATATGTTTTTAAAAATAGTATAATTCCCATATATTTATGTGTGTGTCAAACATTTGTAATTCAATATTATGATACAATTGCGTAACATATTTGGAAAAATCTTGCAAAAAAAATTTTAAACAATAACCTGCCGAATAACCGTAATAGAAGCTAAAACATAGAATAGTTAGGCATATTGGATGAATATATCAAGAATACTCGGCTTTTTTTCCCTTTAGAATAAAGTTAACAATGATTATACTTATATATTAGTTTTCACCATTTCTCTGTGAAGTTAATTGTTTAAAAAATGTAAACAGTTTGCGTATTTTTTATTAAGTATTTTATAACATATTAAGCGTGCATTTTAGGGTTAAAATATACAAAAACATTTTATAAAAGAGTTTTTATTTCAAAATGTAGAATAAGACCTGAGTGGGCTAATAGACTAAGTGAAAAGTAAGCTTTTACACCAAGCAAATGCGCTGTAGAAAGTGAAAGTAATGAGCAAATACATACTAATAATACTTCATACTGAGTAATTAAGAAATTATGAAAACATTTGTAGCTTTTTTTATCTAGTTTGTCGCGTAGAAATGAGCATTTTATGGATTCTGCATATTAAATAATGAAAAAGGCAATTTAAAGAAAAACATATCTGTGTATTTATGTACAAACTAAATAAAATCCTTTTTTTTCTGGATTTTTATGTTAAGAATGCTTTTAAATCAATTTATATTAGATAATTATGCAAAAATTCTGACATTAAAAATAAATTTAAGTTCATTTTTGAAAATGACATTCAATAATTAACTTCAAATGACAGACAAAATCTTATTTTATCATATTTTAATTGAATTTTTCCCCATTAAGCTGAGAATTCATTTTTCATTATGAGAGTTTTCTTTTAAAAGCTTTATAATGCTAATTTAAGAGCTGTAGGTTTGAAATCAATAATTCATATCAGATATCTAGTCCACTTATGATTCTTCTAAACTTGTGACAGTTATATCGTGCATTAGCCTTCAATGCCTGATTCAGGATGAAAGTTAATTTAATTGGATGCTAATTAAATATCTGTAAGAAATTTTTGAAGATGAGTGACATTAATTGTATGTCTTATCAGCATTTTTTAACAAGAAATTTCAAGAGTAAAATTTATCACAAGATTCCTTTTATCACTATGTTTAATATTAATCATTAATTTTAACATCATAATTTATTTCTTGATGTTTCTGCTTAAGCATATGCAATCATGACTTAAATAGAAATACATTAGGAAACAAATTAATTAAAAGGAAGGCTATTTATAAGCGTAACAAATATCTGAAACAGTTTTAATCAAGATTTTTTTTTCATGTTCAAAATTGGGTAAGAAATAATAAAATATTTTCAGGAAATAGCAGTTTATATAAAAACATTGAAGTATAAAGACATAAATTTTGTTTTGTTATAGTGATTCCAAATTCATACTTATAAATGTATCTGGAATAGAATTTCGTAGAAGAAAAACAATATAGCAATGATAAAATCAGGTAAATTTGAAGAAAATTAACTACTTTTTATATAAGGAAGAAACTTCATATACTTAACACTAGAAACACCGTTGGGGTTATTTTGAGGCTTTTTTTTTAAATTTCTGTTTTATTTCAACCTACAATCAAACCACGCATTTCAGATTCTTCGATTTTTTTTTCTAAAATGATACTATAATCCCTTTTATATTTCTATATTAACTATCAAAATAAATAAAACAGAACTATCTAAAGCAGCTACAGGGATAATTTTGACCATCATAAGAAAAATTAATGCTTTTCAAGTGAATTCGTTTTCTTTATATAGACATAACATTTTTTAATGGTTATTTTTTGTATATGCATGAGGAAAAAGCAACAAATATCGCAATGATAAAAAGAGAATACAAACTCCAGTTTTGCTTTGTTTAAAAGACGTATAACAGCGTTTCTCAAACTGGGGGGCGTGATACAACTACAAACGGGGAGCGTACATATTCAAAATACGTAAGCAAAAGAGTATTTAAATCCTTACAAAATAATGTCACAGTCATTTTATTCAGTTGAAAAGCTTTCGAAATAATTTTTCTGAGAACTGTTTTGCTACTGCTCCCTTTTGCAGTACTCAGACCTTATTTTTCAGCAAGATTCGCCAGACCACATACACGTATTGCTACGAACTGTATTACAGCTTGGTAAACACTTCCTTGATCAGTCAGATCGCCAGATCTCTCTCCAATCGAGAATGTTTTGGATATGCTTTGAAGGCGACTGCTTCTGCCAGGGAATGGCGATAACCTAATCCGACAATTTGAGCAAATTTGGCAATAAATACCGCAGGAGACCATCAAGGTACTTTATTATTGTACGCCACTTTATGTGGCTGCTTGCAACCAGGCTAGATTTGGATCAGCACCTTACTAAGCTCGTTACTTTGTAGCTATGTAACTCTGAAATAAATGTTTTTTCGGAAATTTTAATCATTTTTTATTTTGTACATAATCTTTCGATCCACCAATTTTTGTCTCTATCAGTCTACTCGTTTTTGGTGTGTCATTTTCTTTTATATGTTTCGATATTCAACACTCATATAATTTTCTTTAAAAGTTCTCATGAATAAGTATCAAAATTTTGGTTCAAAACTGTCTCTGAGATTTTAAGTTTGTTGTTTGAATTTAATAATGATTGCTAATCTGTTCGAATAAGCTAAAATCTCAATAATCAATATGAAACATATCTGTAATTAACCTAATAATATAAAAACACTGGAATATTACAATTATACTCCATTTAAAGGATTTTTAATAAGAAAGAACACAAACCTGGTCTTTAAATAAATTTTGATATTAAATTATAATACATTATAAAAATAATGAAAAATGTGTGTGTTTACAACCAAACGATTGAAATGAAAACTTCTGATTTGTTCTGGGCAAGAGAATCCGTGAATCCAAATGTGTACTATATTTGTGTATTGTAAATGTGTACTTCAAATGTTTACTATAACCCAGATGTACTAAGTGTTTTGTACGACACTTTTGTCTGTGGACATTTATTAGTTCTAATTTTCATGCCCTTACATCGCTGGATTTGTTTATTTCATCATCTTTCTGTAAAAGTAGCTTAACAGATTATCCATTCTTAAATGTGATAAATGTCAATTAGTTTAATTATTCAAAAATATAAATATGTAAATTACTTATGTAGATTATATTAATGTAATATGTATGGCTATATGGTACTTGCGTACTATCACGATAATGCCAACGTCCAAGTTAGCAGCCCCGATTACCCATGTGTCTCACTCGCTGGATCGACAACCATGCGCGTTCTTTAATAAAATGCCGCCCCTACCTATTCGATATTACATAAGTTCCGTTTATATAACATCTATTATGTATTATACTACGTAAGACTAGGAAAATTATACTCTGAGATCCGTTTTATTTTTTAAAAATTCTCTAAGCCAGCGTTTCTCAAACCAACGCCTTTTGCTCTTCATATCATTGCAAAAATACTGCTTCGGCTAAAGGTTTGACAGTAATTGAAGCAAAACACTTTCAAACATGTACAAATGCTGATGCCGTATAACACATATGTGGAATACTAGAGCAAACAGAACATTATGCAGATGATTTATGGTATAAAATAAGGACAATCTGAGGTATTGTTTTTAAAAAAACTCCCCTCTCTTAAGGTTAATTTCCAAAATGATTATAGTTATAGTAGAATTTAGTGTATACATGAAGTTGTACGATTTCGTATTCAATATATACTTTAATTAAATTACTTCATTATTTTAAAATTTTATAATAAATTATAAAATTTAATTCGTTTACGCTATTCTGCTAAGCTTAGAACAACTTTAGCCAAAACATGAATTGGCCAGCCAATTCGCGAACTGGCTGATTTCTAGCTTTGACCATTACATATTTATGCAACACATTCATCATTCCTTATCTAATTGAATGCATTTTTGAAATATGTGAACTTATATGCATTAAGAGAAATTTACTACCAAAAATTTTAATGCAAAAGTTAACACACTTATTATAATCAAAATATTATTCATATTAAATATAGCTCCAGATATCAGGAATGTTCAGACTATAGATTAAATTATTATGTTTTAATTATTTTCAATACTTATAAATTTGCCTCCTAAATTAAAAAAAATGATTTTTATTATTCTAATAATATACATATAAAGTGAAAAAAAATTGTATTTTGTGTTAAATTATTTAGTGACTAAAAAATATTACTCTTCATTCCTGTGCTAAATAAAAACACAGTTAAGAAAATTAAGTTTGAAGTCACCAAGTACTTTATAATGTAAGAGATCATGAAATATATATTTCTATTGATTTAGTCTCGATCGATATGGAGCCTCAGAATTGTGAACTTTCAGAGCATATCAGATTTCTATTGGTAAAACACTCAGCTAGAAGAGTGTCATACAGATTTTATACATGGCCTTTCAAGATCATAGGTAGAAAGAACAAATTGAGCAGAACCATGTGCCAAGATTTGCTTTCGTCTCATCCGTTTTCGTGGTGGTACATGTGCTTTGGTAGGTAAAGCAAAAAAAAAATATCTAGTGTGTTTATTCTGTTTCACATAAAACGCAATACAGCAAAATAACTTTAGGTAAATAAAATTTTAAAATCAGTTTCTTTTATTCAATCATATGGACTATTATATTTATCTCCAACTCTAATTTAATTGCTTTAAAAATGAACTAAAAACAAAAACTCATACTATTTTAGTACTTTAAACCTGTTTAATTTTCAGGAATGTAATTTTCTCCCCGAAGAAAAGATGGAAGTATCCCAAAATAAATAGTTATATAATTTAAGATTAAAAAACAGAAAAAGAAGGAAAGTTAATAAAATGTATAAAACAAATATTCTCTAAATGTTGAGGTTTAAGCAATACATAATCATATTAAATTTTAAATAATTATCTCGTAGGTGTGAATAACTTAATCCAGCGTTTCTCAAAATATGGGTGAGCTCACCTAGAGGGGCATAATAATTCTGCAAGAGGGAGTGAGCATATTGAAAAGTCAAAAACAAAAGCATATTTTAAAAAAAAATACACTTTAATTTACTCAAAGTAAACCAATTATACATCCTGACAAAATAAAAATAAAATATTCATTTACACTAATATAATACAGTTATAAATGTATTAGTACTGCATAATGTATTTTATAATTAATTTAACAAAACCAAGTTAAGATTAAGTTTAATAATTACAAGTGATCCCATGAGATTGTCAAATATAAAATTATGCGTACACAAAATTTGTTGCTTATATTGAAACTTAGAAACTTAACTTACAGTTTAAAACTAATCCCATAACTGCAAATTAAAAGTTAAGTATTTCGCTTCCCAATGACACCTTACTTCTAAGTGATGTATTGTGGGGAAGAGAAAAAAAAGGAATATAAATAAGCAAATCCTTCGTTAAGACTGCCAATGTCCTTTTATTGCATTACAAAACTTTCGGAGCAATTTTATGGATAGATGTGCACGGAAAAGGTCGTACTTCAGAAAGACGAATATATACGTCCTAGTGAATTAAAGCTTTAGTTGTGGAAGACGCTTATATACGTCTATGTTAGTATAAATTCATATTGTAGTTTGTGACGGGCTCATCGCGTTTTCTACTAAAAACTCCCCTTGAGTTCTTTGGGGCCGAAAAAGGCAAACTTTCCAACCAAATCCAGAAGCGAAACGTGAACATGCGAATTAGAAACCTTTTAAATAGCACAAGTTTAACGTAAGCGTATGACCTATTGGTAAGTGATTACGCTAGTCTAGTTTAAGCACGTGAACAGAAGGAAGAGAAGAAAGTCGTCGTTGATTGTGAAGCTATCCGTGAGAGAACAATCAAGTCAAGATGGATCCACTTCCACGCGAGTTAATCCATATATATTGAGGATCCCAGAGGATTGCGATTAAGAAAGAAATTAAGGTAGGATAATTCTAGTATCCATTAGTAACTGTGATATAAACAGAGATTAGGAATAGAAGGGAAAGTGAAATATATAGTGGTTAAGGTCGCGCTTATTTGGTTATATGTATTGTGTGTTTTCTCACCTCAGATTCGCTAAGTTATAATATAAATATTGTTATTGTTAGTGTTTAAGTTAAGATCTTATTAAAAACATTTTAATGTCATGACAACGCCTGGTTCATCATTCAATCCCACACTCTAGATCATGAAGTTAACTTATAAGCGGGGTATCATCCACTGGGGAATACTTCACAATGGCGCCCATCCCGGTTTAATTTCCCTCACGCCGTGGTAAGAAGTGCAGCAGTGATAGGAGGTTTGCATGAGGTATATTTTTCTGGGTCTGAGAATGGGGAGGACTTTATTGAGGAAATCGATAATTAGATTAAACTGCTAGAGATAGCCAGTGATTTTTATCATATGCGTATTTGAAAGGTCATCTGCTGGGTAAGGCTAGAGACTAGTACGATATATTTGGGTCAACATTAGTGCAAAATTAAGTCACGGACTTCGCACAATTAAAGGCGTCTTTAACTAAGAATTTACATGTCGTCCTTAATAGAAAGGATTAAGAAAGCCAGTTTTACGTGTCCCATCTGAACAGGGATCAGGATTCCACAGATTTTTTTATGATCGTCTCAAAGTACAGAAAAAACAGGGACTTAGTATGCCCGAAGAAGCTTTAGTGAACCATATTTTTGTTCAGGTCGAACCATAGGTCCAATATTACGTAGAGGTTAGCATTCCGACAACAACAGTTCAGTTGTTAGAGGTATTATCGAAATTAGAAGAAATATATTCGTACTAGAAAATGCAGGGTTCGAAAAATGGCGGTACTGTTGAGCAACGAGGTTGAGATGAGAGTAGGAGGACTAATCATGACGAAAAACAGATGAATTGGAGAAATTCTTAAGTTTTACATAGCCCGAGTTATTGCAGAAATAATTATAAGGGTAATTACGAGTCTGGTCGTCAAAAGAAATCAGTGGTTCGAAAGCAGGATTGAACTGAGTACGGATGATCGAAGATTTGATAGATGATACAGTCGGGTAATAAAGTTCAAAGTGAAAAAATTTGTCGAGGAGACTGTAAAAATATGGGTTCGGGTACAAAGTTTTCTAAAGGTAATAAAAGGCAAGGGGCTGAAATTTATAATTTTAACTTCACTGCCAGTAAAAGTTATAAACGATCATGCTGCATTGACGTGTTTAACAAATGGTAAAAATTTGCCAAGTAGGATGATAAGGTGGGTTCTCAAATTAGCGGAATTTAATATAGAATGAGAACGCATCGTCCTGGAAATTATAATGCGTTGGCTGACGTTTTATCGGGGAAACTGGTTGAAAGTATAATAGGAAGAAAAGTTAATTGTGCAATTATCAGGGATTTGGTACTTTCGTCGCGTGAACAGTTAATCGAAGAGCAAAGAAAGGACCCGGGATTAAGACATATCTATAGATAGCTGGAAAACCCAGAAGATAGCTCGGTTAATGCGACAATATGTGAGAATTGGTGCCGAGATTTTAAGAATATTACGCGCTTGTTGTTTTATGCGAAATAGGCAACGCCGCTAGGTGAAAGGCGAGTATACATTCCAAAGTCTTTAAGAAATGAAATAATAAGACAATTTCACGACGAGCCCACATCTGGTCATTTGGGACGCTTTAAGACTTACCATAAAATAAGGGACATTTGTTATTAACCGTATATGAGAAAATTTATTGAACAATATGTCTCTAGATGCCATATGTGCCTGGTTAATAATTATAAAAACGCGTTAGCAGCTGGTCGCTTAATTCCGATAATCTCAAATTATCCAAACGAGATAGTAACGTTAGATTTGTTAGGTCCGTATCATGTATCCCGAGTAAGACGTTTTAGTAATTACGGATAATTTCAGCAAGTTGGCTGAAATCATACCCCTTAAAAAGGCTTCGGCTCGAATAATAGCTGATAGTTTATTCGATAATTATATATCGCGTTATGGAGCTCCAATAAATTAATAAGTGATAATGGTCCCCAATTTATATCCAATATTTTTTAAATATTTAAGTAACAGACTAGATATAAGGCATGTGAAGACTGTTGTATATAGACCTCAGGTGAATTGAACTGAACGTGTGAATCGCGATCTTGTGCAAATGATTGCAAATTATGTGAATGATCAACATAATACTTGAGACCAGTTTTCTATTTAAATGACAGAGAATAAAACCACAGGAAAAACCCCTTCAGAATTATTTTAGGTCTAAAATTTATTACCCCATTTCAAAAATAAGTGATAGTATCTGACGGGACTGAGTTTGCCGTAGGCCTATTGAGAAATCATTTGATGAAGCTAGACGAAACACTAAGGCGAAACACGAAAAGTGGGCGAAATATTATGATAGACGGAGGCGATATGTTCAGAGTAAGGCTAATGATTGAGTCCTGGTGAAAATGCATCATTTAAGTTCGGCTGCAAAAATGGTGGTAGCGAAGTTTAAACCAAAATTTAAAGGTCTTTATAGAGTATTACAGGTAAAACTGAATAATTTAATGGTCTGGAGATTGGGAAATATATATATATATATATATATATATATATATATATATATATATATATATAAATAAATATATATATATATATATATAAATATATATATATATATATATATATATAATATAATATATATATATATATATATATATAAATAAATATATATATATATATATATATATATATATATAATAACTGTCAATGTGAATCGTCGTAGGAAAACTGACGAGATGGAGGTAAGAACCAGTTTTTCTGATAAATTAGTTCAAGCTATAAATCGAATAATTTTGAAGGTAGGCAGCATAGATAAATGAGTCGCAGTATAGTATGAAGAATGAGTCAGGCGAAATGCGCGAGTTAGATGAAAAAGGAACAGGTTTTAAGAAGGATCAGGGTGAGAGACAAACAATTACGGCCAGTTATCGCAGACCACTTGTGGGATCATCACCGGCTCTTGGACAGAACCAGATAGAATAACAAAAAAGGTAAAAAAGTGACTTTGTAATTTAGAAGATTGTTGTAATCTGGATCTGGAGGTCCAGCGAGGAAATGTAAGAGGGATCCGAGACAGCAATGTGCTAAGCGAAAATTTTAAATTAAGAGTAATGAGTTACCCAATTTTTTTAAAAAGAAATCGGAGAGATGAAACAGTTTTTCCAAGTACCAGCGGCTACAACTTGCGACCAAGAAGAGGTGCAAAGTTGGAGTTCCGACCAGCCAATGAGAAGAGGACACAACAAGGAGGACCCGTTCGAGCCAGAGGAAGGAGGGAGAATCAACAGTACAGACCCTATACCGAGGAGCAAAGAATGTCAAGCAGCAAGAATACCTGAAGCAGAAGTGGTCAAACACATCATAGCCAGAAGAGGAAAGGAGGAGCGAAAAGCAACACATCCATCTGCCTAGAGGTCCTAGTAGGCGACTTCAACTACAAGTAATAAAAATCAGATTGTGTATGGTTTCATTACACATTTTTATGTCAGGCAGTCAGGATAATTATTGCTGCAAGAAAGTCATATTGGTTCATTAAAATGTTGTATATATATATATATATAGATATATATATATATAAGGCAAAATTTGACACTACAATGGGTGCATTTTTCTAGAAGATTGAAAAATAAACTTTTAGTCTTGTAAAATTTTTCAAAATTTTTGAGGAGAAAACAAATATATATGTACACTTGTTAAGTGCTTTGTATAGCTTCACAGAAATGCGGTTATTCTTTGGGTTATTGTTTTAAATGATTAATGAAAAATGTTTGTCATTCTATAATATATATATATATATATATATATATATATATATATATATATATATATATATATATATATATATGTATATATATATATATATATATATAAATGTATATATATATATAAATGTATATATATATAAATGTGTATATATATATAAATGTACATATATATATATATATAAATGTATATATATATATAAATGTATATATATATATAAATGTGTATATATATATAAATGTATATATATATATAAATATAAATATATATATATATATATATATAAAATATATATATATATATAAATGTATATATATATATAATGTATATATATATATATATATATATATTGTTGCTTTGATTCATATTAATATGCATCTGGTTTTGGGAACACAGCGTAGACAGATTATTAACACTAACACTAACAGCGCTGCGCGATTAGAAGGGAATTTTGATTAGAAAAACCGATTAGATGTATATATGAAAAATAGTTGTCATTTAATGATTGTATAAAAAGTATAGAATTTGTAAAATGCAATTGTATGGTGAGGTATTTAAAGAGTTTCTTTTTCAGGGCGGCTGCGCTTGATGATTACAGTAAAGCAGATACATTTTTTAGGTCTGAATTGTAAGCCCTAGTAGCTGCCATGAACAAACCTTATACAAATAAGTAGTGACATAGTTTTAAGCATATTTAGAAATATAAATTTGGTAGGGGTATTGTGCTGGGTTTTTTTTAACCAGAAACTCTTTGTTTTTTTTCCGGATCTTTTACCCGAATGGAATACCCCCTAATAAATATGTAAACGTGAATTTGAGGTGATTATACAATATAACTGATAATTTTGGTATAGTTATTGAGTAAAATTATTGTGAATCTTACGAGTTAAAGTTTAAGATAAATATTGAATGTTAAAATTTCAGAGGAATGTTTAAAGTTAAAACCCCAGAGGCAGGTTTAAAGTTAAAATTCCAGTGGAAGGTTTAAAGTTAAAATTCCAGAGAAGGGTTTAAAGTTAAAATTCCAGAGGAAGATTTAAAGTTTAAATTTCAGAGGAAGTTTTAAAGTTTAAATTTCAGTGGAATGATTAAAGTCAAAATTTTAGAGGAATGTTTACAATTAAAATTTCAGGGGAATGTTGAAAGTTAGAATTTCAGAGGAATGTCGAAAATTAAAATTACAACGAGTAAAATGTAGGATCGTAATTTCTTAAGAGCCATTAAGACCCTCGAATATATCACGATTTGCTTCTTGGAGGGGATTGTGACGGGCTCATTGCGTTTTCTACTAAATACTCCTCTTGGGTTCCTTGGGGATGAAAAAAGCAAATTATTTCCCTCCAAATCCAGAAGTGTTATGGTTTTTAGATATACTGATTTATGTCACAAAATTAAATTTCGATACCTGCAACATATTCTTTTATTTCGAGTGGGAATAATGGAAATGCTTTCGAATGCAATAACGTTTTAAATGCCAAGAAACTAAAAATGCCGATAAGAGTGAGGGAGTGAGAGTTATGTTAATGTCGTACTATAAAGCTGCATGATGGCTGTTGACAATGGACGTCGTAATTCTCCCCCATGCTCAAGTGATGAAGACTATACATAAGCTGGTATCCCCCTCTCCTAAGTTCTGCACCACACCAACGGGAAGACTTTTGAGCATCGACATATTTATCATGCATCGTCTTCATGGTGAATAAAAAACAGATGAAGTAAACATGATATTTAATATGTTTATGCTGCTATGCTTCAATGTAACTATCTTGCACACGATCCGATGTTATGATTCTTTGATAAATGTATTCATATTACGGTAAATTGCAGCTACATGGAGGAAATAAATTATTATTAATTGCACATCCTCCTACTAATATGAAAAATCTCAATGGTGAGGAGATATGGTGAAATGTAGTTTAAAAAAAAATCAGAATTTAATATTACCACAAAGGGAGAAGAATCTTTTTTTAAAAAATGAAGAAAATACCTTTTTTTAGTTAAATGATTTTCGATTCAGTGCGATTATTTTTCTAAAATATAAATAACCAAAAGTGATAATTACTTATAAATGAGTAGACTGAGTAGTGAGCAGCACAAAGTACTTCATAACATTTATTAGCCCGGATTTCCCTATTCACATCGTCGAATCAGTCGAATCCAAGCTTAATTCCACCTTTGGCTTTATCTGACTCTAATTTTGACAGTAGGTAGTTTTAATGATATACTAAAGAAGATGTTAATTATGCCTGATGTTTTTTTTTTCTTTTTCTTGGAAACATCTAGTATGCGTTCTCCAATCCCAACATATGATAAAATATACTAAAAAGCCTGATAAAATATACTAAAAATCCTTTTTCACTTTCATAAATATGGCTTCACCCTTTTACTATAAAAAGAAATTGAATTACCTAAATTTAATTTTCTATCGTGGCAGAAATTAACTTAGGAAGGTTCAGTACATAAACTTTTGAAAATTATCAATTTCCACTTATTTTATATTTTCGAAAAGCTCAAATATTTCTGTTTAAAATGATGTATGATATGAGGAAATACGATAATTGGAAGTATTTTCACCGCATCAAATGCACTGCTAGGAGCAGCTGTGTTTCCCCTTGCATAAGTTTCTGATGAGCGCAAATACATATGATATTTAAGTTGAAAAGTTAGAGTGTATTGGACTTATTCAAAAGTGTATGCGAATATGACTTTTGGATCTTAAAAATGAAAGAGAGGGGGGGAGGAAGTTATATGATGGAAAAAGCATAAGAGGTTGTAACCTACTCACCGACATTTTAATATAAAAAAATCAAAGAGAGATATTATAGTATGGCTATTAGAAATAATATCAATGACCTACACATCATAGAAACTTCTGTTTTGGGCTACTTATTTTCACCTTTTGTCTTCAAAAACAAGATGCCTCAACATGGAATGTATCCTGCGATTATAAATGTCTGGTGCAAGCCTCAAAAGACAGAAGCTGAATGTAACGAAATGCACTATGATTATAAACACTTACATCATAATGAATTAATATAAGCCAATGTTTAGAGTTCTAGATGAATGTATGTTATTAAGAAATTGTTTATATGGATCCCACAGAGCATTACCCATAATCCAAATGAGTCAGTTAATAACACCATAGGGTCAATGATTCCAACATCTACAACTGTGGAATTAAAAAAATCTGAAATTACGTGTAAATATGGCTATTGCACAGTTCAATAGGAGTAATGTAGCAAAATTAATGATCTTAAAACATTGGGATAATGAATCAAGTTATACTGCGTGTCATGCTTCTAAACATTAGATATACTTATGATTCATGTAGCCCAACGAAAGCATCTCAAGATCCCGCAAAAAGACAAAATTGTTAAAAATAAAGAAAAAAATAAAATTAGAAGAGTCTTTTGTTTGAGCAGAGAGTAAAAATAAATGCTTCATGTGCTTCTGGAAAGTATTAAAAAAGTAAATGCTCAAAAACTTCAAATTTACACTTTGAAGCCTGTTTTCTCAAAATGCAATATATATTTTTTTTTTATTTTATGTACCCTTTTCTCAAAAACTATTTACTATACAATTCTAAAATTTTCAGTGAGTAGACTTTTAACATGTTTAAAATTTTAATGGAGGGAATTAGATATATCTTGCAAACTTGTTTAGCTATGGCTTTTTAAGCTAAATTTTAGGAGGAAAATTGGACATTTTTTAAAAATTCAAAAATAATTTAATTTTTAACAAAAATAAAACCATTCGTTAAAGTGTTATTATTGTTAAACATAATCAACTGTAAGAAATGTAACTATGAAAAGTAAGTAGTTTCTGAGAAAAAGATACATCAACTTACGCAATTTAACATGGGCTCTTATGGACTTGCCGGACTCCCTTAAGTTACATTTATTTTATTTTTTCTTATATCTATATTTTCCACCTAAGTAGATTTGGGGATTTTTAAATAAAGTTTTCGATCCAACCTAATGCATATGCTTTAGAAAATGATTGATTTTTTCAGTTAATTTGGGGGGGGGTGCGAAAGTGTTTCGTGGGATTATTTTCAATGAAAAAACGAATGCTCAAAGCATAAAGATAGTTCTTTGAGATATTAGAAGAGAAGACAAAAATTACAATAAAAGTTCTGTGAAACACTGAGAAAATACAATTATAATTTCCGAATAATAACAAGAAAATAATTAAACTTTGTTAACTTCTGAAAACGATCCCGCAAATTCGTGCTGGGACATTCCTCATTCCAAGCGGGGGGAGGAGGCAAAAAATTTTAATTATAATTTCCAGTATCAATGGGGTCGGTATAGCATTAGTAACCAAACTAATATAATGTTTAAAGATAAGCATATCTAATCCTCATACACCGGCACGATCGTGTAAGTACATATTCTATGCTGTATATTTTAAGTACATATTGCATGAAGCATTATTTTATAATATGAAAATCATGAGTCACCATGCGCTTTGGAAGTCATCTGCTTTTATAAATCTAGGCAATTTTTGACCAGTGCTTTGCTTTTCTATTGTATTTAATTACAAGTAAAAAGTATAAAGCTGACTAGATGTAGTTGTGATAATTTAAATTTACTGCGTGGTGTATCAGTATGAAAACTTTCAAACCCACTTGGTTTTGCTGATGAAGAAATGCGAGGAAATGTAACAGGGATCATATATATATATATAAATATGGATGATACCAGTGCATGTTTTTGAAAAAAATGTTTGAGCTTTCAAATGGATTTCAATTCAACATGATACTGAACACTCCAACACTTAGTCTGAGAATTCACCCGCCTAACGATATATATATATATATATATATATATATATATATATATATATATATATATATATATATATATATAAGTAGTAGCTACATTTTTATCTCCCAACAAACTGAGGCGTAAGAGATTTTAAAACAGGATGCTGTAATCTTACGCTCCCTGCACATTCAAATGTACCTGAAAAACCTCTGCAGCAAATTATTTGATTCCAACAGCTTCCAGTTGACCAATACTATAAATGACTGATTTCTTGAAAGCAAACGATATCTTGTGACCTATGGCAAGTTGTGTTGTAAACTTTTTTATGTGATTAAATGAATGATAATTTCTAATTAACAAGATGTTTTCTGATATATTGTGCAGTGACAGCAACCGAAAAAAATTATAAAATTTCTTTCAATAGTAAAATTTCCTAAAACATGCCTGTAAATTTTGATGACACGTACACACACACACACACACACACACACACACACACACACATACACACACACACACACACATATATATATATATATATATATATATATATATATATATATATATATATATATTATACTTAAAATAATAAAATGAATCATTCCCAATTAACTCTCATAAAGTCAAAATAAAATTTGTAAAAATTCTAATGCAATTCATAAATTTACACTCAACCAAAAATAATACTCCATTTTCGCCAATATTATTCGTTTATTTACTAATCATCAACGAGAGTAACTGATGTTCGATGGCACGAACAGAACTTCATCTTTCTCACATACGCTATTTATGCAATATCTCATGAAGAAAATAAAAAGATATATTTCCTCTCTTATGAGGCCACTCCCTATCACTTACGTTTATAGAACGTTGCTGTTATATTTATGATGACTAGAATTCTTTTACTTGACCTTTATTTTCCCTTCCCACGTATAATTTAATCCTTTTGTGCACATAAAAGGGTTTTGCTTATGAATTTATTCGGAATGTTCACAATAATATCAGCACATTTTATCATGGTAGGTAATAAAATATTTATCGATGTGAGAGTTGAGCTAATTATGGTACTTAAGAACGAAGATTTTTTCACGAAGATTTAAGAGGTTGAATGTGTATAGAATCAATAATCTATTATTATCCTATTAAGTCCTCACAGCTTTTATCTTGATGAAAACCTATATATAAATTGAAATGTCGGCATTTACTTGTTATGGTCAATGACATTGGTTTTGGCGTTTTCCTTAAGGTGGTGAAATGATAAATTATGGTATACGTTTTCTTAAGGGGACACAGTACGAATTAATTGGCAAAAATCGGTCAAAAATCAAATCTAACTTTTTTAACCTAAATTTTTCTTTATATACTTTTTTATAACCTCAAAAAAATTGAAAGCACTAAACTTAAAAAAATACAGAATTGTGATAGCGTTTACGTTCATTTTTGTTCACATCCTTATGGAAAATCAAAACTTTAAACTTACTTATCTCAGAAATATAAAATGACTAGTTTGCTTAATGATAATAAGGTTTTAAATAATAAGGTATTTTTTCTATTGTTCCTAATACTTTGATTTTTTTAACTATTGCTAATTTTACATGTAACAAAAATTGGTATGGATTTTTGAATCAAAGCAATACTTATTTTTTTAAAAAAATAATATAATTCAGAATTTTATACATTTTTAAGAAACTTTCAATAAGCATTCATAAAAAGTATTGTACGTATACCAATCTTGTTATTGCTAAACCCATATCAACTTTTGTTTTAGATAGATTGACGTAATTGTAAATTAAATTAATTCATGCGTGCACGTAAGTGTTTGTAGGGGAGTAGTAGTATTTTAAAATCAAAAATTTTAAGTTTTTTCTAAAAAAATTAATGACTAGCTTTTTATGAAATTTTCAGCACAAAATCTATTTTCAGAGTATACAATCAAACGGGACAACTATAAAAAAAATGTGTAAATCGTACCATGTCCCCTTAAAAAAATTAAATTATCGCCCTATTAATGTATTTTATTTGTTCTAAAAAAACAATTAGACTTGGTGAGACTTATCCTTAAGTATTCAATTTAAAATATGAAATTGAACGTCATTCCTTTTTAATTAGGAATGTACGTCCTTTACTCGAAAGTTATTGCATAAATAATTTGAAAATATGATAAATGATATATCTCTGGCAGCTGTAGCACACAATTTTGAAGTTTACATTAAAATTGACTACGGAGCTTAGGATTTGATATTTTTAATACTAATACCCGAAACCAGCTATTTACAAAATCCCCCGCCTTTAAGGGGTCACATACCTTTTAAAAAGTTGAAAATGGTTAAAAATAGTGAGCTCTTTAAAGCTCTATAATATTTTTATTATTGTTTCCTGTAATGTAAATTTTGGAGGAATAAACAAATAGATATTACTTTACTTAAAACATAACCAACAAACACAGTGCTAATTAGGATAAATTTTTAATTAGATAATTACAAAAATAAATTTTTGTCTTCTTTTCGCAAGTGATATGCATTACGCGCAGCTTTATAAAAAAGTTACCAATATTTTTTGATGAAATTTTTGCTCAGTGTTGGAAATTGTGTTATCTTTAAAATGACGAAGCATGAAACACTGATTTAAAATTTTTAGTAAACTATAACAATTTAAAATTTAACTATAAATGTTTTAAAATATTTTTGCTATTTTATGTTTGAAATTTTAAATTTTTTTTAAAAAATTAAAACTGGTTCGTTATTTTAAGTACAGATATGATCAGAATCTACAGTAAAAATTTTATCATTTTCCATGGCACGGTTTTGAAAATATCATGCGCGTAATGAGTAAAAATGACGTTCTGAGAAAATTGACATCAAACGTAAAATTTACCACAGTTTTATATATATATTATTCTGGTTACTCAAACAACAACTAAATTTAAATTAAAGCTAATGTGAAGTTTTTTTAGTCAATAAACTTCAATTTATTAAAATTATTATAACTATAAAAACATATATTATACCAATGCAGTACAAGCATCGAAACGATATCAAAAGCTACAAAATAATCAAAATGCAACAAAGTGATTCATTTCTCCAAAATAAAGTTAAAAATTTATAAATATTACTTAAAAACAATCAATACCTTAATTAACAACTACTTATGATAAATATTAAATAATGTGTGATATGAATGCAGTGTATTACTATGATTCTAAAATTCGCCACATGCATATGATGTTCCCTCTTTTTCAGTTAATTTCTTACAAGTAGTTTTAAATTGCATTCTTTTAGCCTGTCGTACTTCTTTTGTGCAAAGATTAAAATATACTTCTGCAGTCTGAATTATTTTTATATCTACAAGTGTAACAAATTTATGTGCAAATGGACCAACAGTCAGACCAAGCGAATGCATAATTTTTCGTCTGCCTTGATTGTCATCATTAAAAATGACAATTGCCTCATTTGTAGATATATCAACAATCTTTCTACCACAACCTAAAGTTTTTGTGCATAATTTCCATATTAATAAGTTAATGGATTCATTATTATTTTGGGTTTTACCCCCTAGACATTTTTGTAGAAGTTTAGGTTGTGATAGATCATTAAACACATGTTTTATGGCATCCATTACTGCCACTGGCAATTTGTTACTGTGTCTAAAGGTTTCCACTCTGCCCTCTACTACTTGATTTTGATATTTCCACCAAGAATTGGGACCTACGGGACAAAATTTGTGCAATGGTTCTTCGTCGCTTGAACGTATATGGAAATATACAGCCCAAACAGCTTTTCGCATATCTGACAGGCATGTTTTATTTTGTCGGATTGCATTTCCATAGTACGTTGTAACTAAGTCGATCATTCTGTCGGTCAACCTTCCCTTTCCCCCAATCGACTTCCCATCACTGAGTTTGGAGCTCATTTGTTTTAATTTTCGCAAACGAGTTCCCATTCTTTTTTGAACATGTCCAACACATTCATTTTTTGAAACTGTGATATCTTCTCCATACGGATTGGATGCAGTAATAGATGAGAATGTTTTGGAATCGCCATCCCCGTTGTAAGATGTATATCTCACAGAACGATGCCTTAATGAACGCTGAAATATACGAACCATTCCCACAGTCTCCATGATGCCAGCTGAACCATTGTGGTTCTTCAAACATTCTTTAACGTGAAGAATTTTCCACTTTTTGTAAGCAGGTGACCCCTTTCTTTGTTTCCAAGAATCACATCCTTTGCAGAAAGAAGACATCACTTCCGCATCAATACACTTTCCTGTTTTGTCTCCTATAACAGCACACACACAAACACGAGAAGAATAGCCCCGGGTTTTCCATGTTCCATCTCCACTAATTATTATATCGGAAGAATTTGTCAAAGTTACCTCTTCCAAAGCTGCACTTTGCATTGAAGCTTCTGCGACTTCTTTACTACACAATTGTAGTTTGTTTATATAATGTTATTATAGGATTTTTCAGCAACTGGAGTAGGAAAGTCCATGGCACCAAAGAAAGTTGTCATTGCTGCATGACCCTGTCCAATTGTCCTCATTGCGTATACAAAACGTCTGTTTATTTCTGGAATATTTTTTCTTTTACCCAGCATTTTTGAATTTCTAAACGAACACAAGTTTTTACAGTTCTTGCATTCAATCAAAAAAGCATTAGACAAATGTCTAACACATTTTTCTGATAGTTTGATAAAACTATCATGTTTACAAACATTCAAAACTTTGCTTCTTGCAAAAAATGTGGTGGTGATATAGCCATCAAAACAGTCATCATGTTCAATAAAATATTAATCAACATCTTGCAGCCGAATCTTTTTTCCAGATGCACTGTTGTTTAGTGATTCATCCACACGGTGTACAGCTTTGCATCTCGTATGCATATTACCAGTAAACTTCTTTTTCTTAGGACGTTTACCAGATGGTCTTTTGGCAGATTCAGTCGAATTCATCTTTCAAAAATTATAAAAAAATATTTTTCCTAAAACTTATCTTATAGAATAAGATACGGTATGGAAATCAAAAACGAGCGAGTATAAATTCAAGATTCACTTTATCAAAACAAAGTAGAAGTAGAAGTTTATAAAGTTAGTAGAAGTTGTAGTTAATATTCAGAACAACAATAATAATATTTGAGGCTTAGATTCAAGCATTTGATAATAATTAGAATGAAAATATTAGAAACAGAGAAACGCAGCTGTCACTCTGGAGCCAAAATGTAAACAATATTAAAATCGCCTTTTCTACTCTTTTTATTTTCTTAATAACGTCCGTTCTATTGGGAATATCTGCATGCGGTTTCTTTTAGAACACTCAGAAATGTTTACTCTATAAAATAAAATAATAATAAAAAAATCGATTTTCCGGAAATTTTAAAAGGTTTATGACCCCTTATTTTTTCAGAATAAAGAAGTTATTGCTATATATATATATATATATATATAAATAATTTAGATGGTTGACAATAAGAGATATAGACTTTTAAATAACACTTTTCTACTAATTGGTTTCTAACTAAAAATGTATTTTGATAAATGATTAATAATCTCCCAGTTCTCTCATGTTTTGTCGGAAATTTTTAGCTATGGGTACTCGTATCTTATTCCTAGTATGTATACTTAGTATGCCTCTTATGTATCCCTAGAGCATGCATAATGAAAAGTATGCTACATGAAATGAATGTATTGTAAATATCATTTGAGAAAGCAGGTGTATTAAGAATGTCAGTTAATGTACCTCATATGAATTTGTTTCTTAAATAATATAAACGATTCAAATAATTTCTTCAAAATAAAACGTAATTGATTCAAAAAATTAATGGATGAAATATATAGCACTAAAGAAAGAAAAAAGTATTGGTCTGTAAAAGATCGTAAAATAAGTAGGGATCCAAATATTTATAAACATAACACCCTGAAAAAAAATTGTTACTCCTTCCAAATAAGTTTGGAGTATCTTTCCAAATAAAATTATGTAAAAAATACCCATTAAGAGGCTAAATCTATTTTTTGTGTGATGCATGATATAACACAATTTGAAAGATCTTACGTATCAAATATTATTATTACTACTTAGCATGACAATATTTGTTTGTTATTTTTTTATTTTGAATTTTTAGCAGCTTAAAAGTTTTTCAAATAGTTCTAATTATATGATTGACTTAGAAAATGGAAGAAGATGTAATATCTTCTGTCTTCAAGGGGAAGAAATTTTAATTTGCAGGCGAGTACAGCATTAAGAAAATGTTTATGATCCACCTTTATTTTATAGTTTTCTTCTTTGATGCCCCATCTTCTTCCACCTCTAAAGACTCGCTTAAATAGGTAATTTGTCACTAATCACTTCCATTTTTTACTTATAGACAAATAAATAACTCGCTCTCAATCAATATAATGAATGCAAAATGAAATCTAAAATCAAAAGTATTTTAATTTTACTATGTTTTGTTCTAAAGAACATTTTGAAATTTACCTTTGGATATATTACATGTAATTGAAAAAATATTGAAGAGGTCCATATAGCAATTGTGAAATATTTAGAAATACTTGTGATATGGAATATTATTAACAATATAAATAAATTCAAAAATTTAACATTTCCATTATTCATCATTTTTTAGTTTAAATAAGGAGATTAAAGTTCAAATTCATAAGTTCTTGATAAATAAACTCAAACCACTCTAATATTTTACACAATTCTAATTTTAAAATATTTTCCTTTTAACATTTAAAAACTATTAAAATTTATCTAAATATGTGAAAAATATAAGAAAAAAGAAACTTTTACAAGGTGGAAGGAGGGGTATAAAATGTAATTTATTGTGGTTGTAAAGTAAGCTTCAAGATAAGCAATCATAAAATCCATCTAAAAGTGGAGATATCTGTATAATAGTAAATTCATTAAAAAAAGGAAATGTATGAATTTTTGAAGACTACTCCAAAAAGACGTGTTACAATATCAAACATTCCAGTTATAAAGCTCATGAATAAAAAGTGCCGCTTATAGCTTAATAAAGTAAACCTTCATCTTCTTCCTTCTTCTTTGTGGAATCCAAAAATTATAGTGCAAAAGGGCCGAATGTAACAGATATGGTAAAAAATCAAGTGTTGTCTAATAAAATGTTTTAAAATTATTTTCGTACTATACCAACTTGTGTGAGGTATTATATTGTCCTGGGAAAGAAAAACTGCTCTTCGCAAAAGAAATGACTTTTGAATCTGTATGATGCTTCAACTTTCTACAAATTTTCATTATCATTTATCTCCACATGTTCAAAGAATTAACTAAACTATTTTTTTAATATTTACAAAATACCCTGCCAATACTCTTCTTCAAAATCAAGTAAAATGTTTGATTTTGTTTTGAAAGGAAATGTTTTCTTTTATTCCACTACAATACATACAACCTCTTACCCTAAAGTTCAGTGAAAGCTGTTAGAACCGCGGATCAGGCAAGACTGGCGAAACAATACGCTACACATGCGTTGAGACGATTGATGATCATCTTCTTTTACCGTTGTTTAGTTGAGTGTCGTTTGTTTTTTGTGTAAGATTTGTTTTAAAAAGTGCATGTTTAATTCTTAACTGAGTACAGGAAAATGAACGAACAAAATATGAATTTAAAGTTTTGTTTTTAGCTTGGCAACGCACCGACAGAAACTTATTCGATACTGTTACGTGTTTATGAAGATCATGCACTATCAATGAAGTGTGTGTGCGAGTGGTTTGCCAATTTTAGAGAAGGTCGAGATGGTATTTCTGATAATCCTCGTAGCAGAAGACTGGTGAACTCCATCAGTGACGAAACATTATGAGAGAAAATTAATCAAGAAAGATCTTCCATTAACTGTGCGCATGATAGATGCACAATAAATGCTGCGAGGGAATGAGTGAATATTAATGTCGCACTACCAGCTACACGAGGGATTTTGGCGATGGACCATGCAATTTGAACCATGGTTAAGTGACGTGGACGACACCTGAGCTAGCACCCCTTCTCCTAACTACCACACCACACCCAGGAGAGGACGTTTCAACATTCGCTTAACGTGCAACGCTGTCCTACACAGCGGGTCTTTAGTGGTCCTGGCTCGAACTCGTGACAAAGCCAGCCACGATCCGATAACTATACCACTCGGTTACTGCGATCACACAATGAATGATGCAAGGTACTTTGAAATATCGTCCCGTTTCATGAAACGTCTAAGCAGGGTGCGTACCCTGCGTAGATCGTCTTTTTGACTTCCGTTTCTAAATTAATATCCCCTATCGTTAAATATTCGATCATCCTTCTGAAATCTATACCTGCTCTGGAACCACTTATTTCCTTGACGGCTATTCTTGTTGTTACCCCATAATCACATCTACCATTACTCGGTCTACGCACCACTTCAAAATTTCTCCAATTTCTTCGATTGTTAACAACACTAGACATCCTTCGCTCATTCCAACCTCGTCCTTCCACATTATCACTATTTCTCGAACCCCGTATTGCCTTGCATGAATATCTTTCCTCATACTTAGCTATGACCTCCAACAATTGAACCGAGTTTTCTGGATTTCGAACTTCCACGTAATCCTGGACTTGTGGGGCAAGTCTAAGAAAAATATGATATACCATGGCTTTCGCTGACATCCCCAGTCCCAACCTTTTATGCAATTTTAATAAATCGTAAAAAAAATCCGTCGGTTCCTGGTTGGTTCTCTGTTGAGACGCGTAAAACCGGGTCTCTAAATCTTTCCTATTTTGGATGGCTGGGAATGTCTTCGACAATGCTTCTTTCAGCTGCGCGAAGTCCGTGGTGGTATTCTGCACTAACACTGATCCGAATATCTGATACCAATCTTGGGCTCTCCCCAGGATATGACCTTTCAAATAATCACACGATAAATCACTGGGTATCTCAAGTAATTTGATTTGATTGTCAATACCCTTTAAAAACTCGGTGATGTTCTCGGACCCAGAAAAGTACACTTCTGGTAAAACATTAAACCCTCTCACGTTTCTCATCTCGGGGCCATATAAATTGAATTTTGTTAGGCGCCATTGTGATATCCCCTCTTGGGAGAATATCTCTCGGAGTGTCAGCGTGAGCTAGACGTGTAGGATTAACGGAAGAACTAGAGGCATACACAATCTTAATATATATTTATTAAGATTTTCAACTTAAACTTCTTACAAATTAAATTATAATAATTAATGTGAGAGATTCTACGATAGCAAAATACGCAACATACGATATATATATCGATAATACCGACTTAACCTAACTCGGACCACTATAATTAACTGAATCGCCCCTAAAATTAATTCTAATACATTCACTGATTCTAATATTAAATATTCAATCCAACCTTGTTGCAGTCTGGAGAATCAATCACTAATATCCTAAAGGTAATCTTGTATTTACTTGCATGCACTGGTATGCACCTTGCTTCTCTATATATATTTATCAATTAAAACTTATAATCACCTCCACGCAACCTTATCCAAGCTTGAACCACGAAATATATTAACATTCCTCTACTTGCCATCAATTGCCTTAAATTGCCATCTCACTTACTCTAATTTTCGATATTGAAAAGCTTGCTAATTTGCATCTTTCATTCACACTTCACTTCTTGGATTTGTTTGTAAAAGAGTTGTAATTAATTCTGGCCCAAAGAACCCAAAGGACATGTTAGAGGAAAGACGTGTGAGCCCGTCACAAGTTCCCAGGACATGTAAAACAGATCTTAGTGGTACATAGGTATGTGAGGTGACTTTTTCGACGGAGACTGAGGTAATTCTCATTAATATTTCATTTACGTTAATAAAAATACAGCACTATTCACCGAAATTTAAAGTCTGAGGTTGTGTTTTCTTGGTTTATGAGTACTTTGTTGAGTTTAACTTTACTGAAAAGTTAAATTTCTCCTCAGTAATGCCCCACATGTCTTTTAACCTCTTAAGGGGCACACAGCTAAAATACAATTTTCTGTGATAAAGTACTGGATAACTGTAGTTTTCTCGTCCTCTATACACATTATTTAGTCACAAAGAATCTAATTGAGGGTTTTTTACAGGGTGGTGGTTAGACGTTATAGCAACTGCACATTTAAGACATGTTATTTTCCTTTTCAGGAAGGAAATAATGAATCATATCACAATAAACGTTCTATTAAAAATCATCATTTATGAAAATAACTATTTAAAAAAAACAATTAAATACAAAAGTATAAGTGTAATAAAACATAATAGAACAATTGTACAACTTATATACTAAACTATACATTTAAATTAGTATATTCACATTGTTGCACTTACTGGTAAACTCAAATTTTGGCAAATCAAGCAGTGAAATTTTTGTGTCAAGGAGGCATGAAGATGAAAGCAGTTTCTTAAAAATGGCTTTTAATAATAATCAAGGATAAAGTCAATGTGCTCGTTACTGGAGCGATCAAAAAAAGATAAGTTGACTAATAAAATCTTAGTTCAAAAATCAACATTACCAGACATCCGATTCGAAACGTCTTCTTACAGTCTAATATTGAAAACGAATTTATAATCTGAAAATGGTGATGCAACATACAGTTGCATTGCCAACCAGCCGCTCTCTCCCTCTAAGAGCTAAAACACTCACACACTATTTATATTTCCTTTTTCTCCTCCCCGCCTGAAAAACTAACACGAGCCGAGTTTAAATAGTCGCTCGATTTCCATTGCAGTTGCTGCCAACCACAAATCACGAAACTTGCAAAAAGATCGGGTTCGAATCGGTTTGTTTACTTTCATTGAGATCATGGAACGGGATTGGAAAAACTACACAAGGAGATCATTAAAATTTGGATCCGGAAAATATTTCGAATGGTTTTACTTTTTAAATGTCTAACACACATTTTATACATTATTTAATTATAACATAAAAAGTTAGAGTTAAAGTAATATTTCTGACGATTTAAATTTATTTTTTTACAAATTTCATAAGGTATTCACTGTGAAACTTTTAAAAACAAGTAGGACCAATTGTTTGAAAGTACAGTTATACGCGCAGAAAAGATATAATGAAAGATTTTCGAGCCCAAGAATCTCCTACTACATATTGTAAACAAAGTTTGTTTATACTCCCCACCCCCAACATAGTCACGTGATTCCAAATGTTCTCACTCCAAGAGGAAGATCGAAAATTTCCTAGTCATTTTTCTGTTCTATGTGGGCAGTGGATAAGGTTTCTATCATCATATAAAAACTTTAAAATCCTAAATAAATCCCTTTTCTTGCACATTAGTTTAGTTCATTCAGATGAGAGAAAAGTATACTTAAGACGTGTCGACTTTTTTTTTCCAAGATCAGAAAATTTTTTTATAGTAATCAGAATACAATTTATAGATTAAAACCCAGAAAACTGTTTTTAATTACCCATCAGAGGATATGAAATGAAAAGAAAATGGTATTGTACTGTCATACGTATTGATTTTTTTGCGTTTTAGTTTAAATTAGCGCATATGGATAGACTAAATATCCAGCACCCGCTTGGAGAAAAAAATTTTAATATGTGGCTAGATCTATTGGCCAACTGCCCAATAAAGGGGAAAAGTGACTTCTTCCGCAAAATTTCGTTCTTGACAAATTTTCACTTTCAGTCAAACTTTCAGACACGCAAATTAAGGCGTCTCAGGGGTATTAACTTTCTCTAGAGGGCTAAAAATATAAACAATATTCAAAAATATATAACTCTTTGAAATTAAAATTAAGTAAGTCAGATATGTTTCACATTATTTATAAATGACTTCAGAAAAGTATAAAACGTTTAAAATATAATCATAATTATTTTAAAAATGGTAAGCATATGAAAATAAGAAACGATTCTATAAGAAATATTAATTAAATTTTACATTGTGCATGCTATTTTCAAAAATTGTAGCTTTAATTAATAACTATAAGGTGATATTTAAAGTTAAATGCATCCTTATTACACTGTAGTTATTTTATACAAGTAGAAAAAAATATGTTTTTTTAAAAAAATAAAAAAATTACATTTTTAAAATCTTTTTTTTAAAAAAAAATTTCAATATTTTTCAAATATTTTGAAGTACAAATGACATATTTTCATAAAAGATGTAGGGTTTAGAGTATCATACATTTTATATTTCTATAAAGTTTTATACACATCATATGCTACTGTTTTAGAAAGTAACATGCACAACCCAAATATTATTTAATATTTATTACATATTTTTATATGCTTATAATTTTTAAAATTATGAATATATTTAAAACATTTTACATTTTTTGAAGCCATACTCCTTTATAAATAATGTTTAAAAGATTCGAATTATTTAATAGAAATTTAAAAGAATTATACCTGTTTCAAATTTACTTATATATTCACCCCTCGAGATAAAGTTAACACCCCTGACATGCCTTAAGAGGATTTTTAGAAAATGCAGTCTATATCAAATAGTTAATTGCAAACATCTATAGCTTATGTCCATTTATGACTAATTTAGTTGAATATTATTTCTTGAATAGCAGAAATAAGTTCACTAGCATGTTTATTTGTTCTCTAGTTAATGATAAATGTTGGAGAATTTGATGTAGTTTGAAGATTGAGAACTAGATTTTTCAATTTATTTACAACTATTTTAACAGTCATTAAACACATTTCAAACTTCAATTGCCAGAGTAAGTAGTCAAACTCCGACGAATATCAATAAATGCATTATTTACCATCATTGGAAATTTAATAATTATCCGCCATTCAGTGGGTACTAAATGTGTTAGGTGTTAAATAAATATATATAAGAAGAACAAATAATGTTAATTTAAGTTTTAAAAAAATAATTTTCCTAGTTTTTAAGAATAAATGCAGAACTATCAACTGGTACTATAAAAATGTTTTATTTATCATAAGATATCATAGTTTGTATGATATCATAGTATCATTTGTATCTCATGTTTGTACTGCAAGTAAAAATCATTTAAACTTTTTTTTCTATAGGTGGAAAATTTCCTATTACACAGCTTTAATATTGTACAGATATATCTTAAAATAAATAGTAAATTATTATTATTATTATTATTAATTGTGAAAAATTAAGCAGCAGTATGAGATGAACTTTTCTATGTTTTGTTAAATCCATCAAGAATTAAAATGATGTCATATTTAAAACGCAATAAAATGTGAATGAAATTTACTGTTATATATAAGCTACTTTACAAATAATTCCTAACCACTAATAAGAGCATCAAAAACACAGAGTTGGGTTTATATAATGTTATATACCCACTGACCGCCATAATGCATATAAATGTCAGTCTTACATAATATTCGCATTTTTCTTATCTCCTGATTTAAGCGAACGTTAATGATCTGTAAGCAAAATGACTATTGTACGTGAGGAAAAAAAAACATTTGTTTTAAATGAGAATTATAGAGTCTTCTCCAAAGTCCTGTCAAAACGTTTTTAAATGGCCACTTCTGAAATTATGAGCCACCTTCTTTTTCTGAAACCATGGTATTTTCTCTAAATGGAACAAGTAATCGAGACTATTTTTAGGGTTTTATGGAGTCATTAAGTTTTAAAGCTATTATCACTGAAAATGTTCTATTGCTTTGAACATGGAAATGACCTTAAGAGGAAAAATCATGTTTTATTTAAAAAAAAACATTCTTTACCCACGGAAGGTAACGTTCGATATGCAACTTTAAATCATAAACGTATCCTCTATATTTTAACGAGTCTTTTTCACTGACCTATGTTTATTTATAAACCCTTAGGGTGAGTGTTAGTGCATCGCACTTCAATACTACAGGTCCAAAGTTTAAGTCCTGGACTGTGCAAGGTCGACTCAGCCTTTCATCCCTGAAGTGGATCGATAATTGAATACCAAGCCAGCTTGGGAACTTGACACTGGGGCTTTGTGCCTGACTGTCCTCCTGACTAGAACATCTGTTCTTGCAGCTCAGAGCCCAAGGTCACGTATACTGAGATGGACATCGAAGGCCTTGGTCTTCATGGGCTGTTGTGCCCCTGAGTTAAGTTTTATGTTTATTTATACAATCTTAAATTTTATCTGTTAGTTTTAATCCGAAATACGCGAAAGATTTAAATCTTCCAATTTTTACTTACAGAAATGCAAAAGCATTGCAGTATTTTTTTTTACAAGACTACAGTTTTACTGACAGACTTACAGATTACAGACAGAGTTTGCTTAATCTCTCTCTCTCTATATATATATGATTAATTCTAAAACTGTATTACTCATGACTGTTTTTTTTTTAAATTATTTTTTAACTAAAGTTTGCTTTACGTAAATTATGAATAAATATTGGTAAAATAAGTTAGGTTATTTTTATTGCATGTCATGCATTTTAAACAGAGGAATAAAAGATGAATAAATGGTTCTATTTTTTCAATATGTTTTTTCTCTTAAAACTTCATGACAACCATTTTAGAAATAGGTATCTCTTTGTGTTTTCATTAAATAATTTATAAAAAACAAGGAACTTCAATTTTAATAACATATACTTTTATGTTGGAGAACTTCAGTACAGTCAATAAACTTTTCTGAGTAAGTAAAGTGAAAATGTTTATTTTAATCTAACATGATGCATAAGATAAATGAAGCCATGCTCTAAAGGAAATGGTTTCTATGAATAATTGGAAAGCGCATGTGGCGAAAATACAAACTAAAAGACTGAATAATTTTTTTCCATGAAAAAGACTGTATAATTTGTGAAATGCATGGATAGTTCCTTTTGACGGAAAAATGATTTATGGGGTGTGAAATATGACATATTATTCTCAAAAGACAACTACACGGATAGAAGAAAAATGTGAAACATAAATCGGGCAGCAATTACACGAGAAATGTTTCATCTATTTTTAAGAACCTTACAAACCCTATTACATTTAAGACAACGAAAATGTTTTTATTTTTTCAACACAAAGCAAAAAGTAATTTTACGAAAAAGAATTGTCAAAAGCTTTAGAATGTTTATGTATTATTTACCCAGCATTAAGAAAAAAATACTTAACGTAGTTTTCAGTTCCCTCGACATATATATCTAAAAGTACTTCAAATCTTGAATATTAAAAGAAGAAATATAAACATGGAAAATATAATTATGGTGCTATCTTAAAATATTCTAAAAGTTTTCATTTTTTAGGACTCCTTTTATAAAAAGAAAACTAGATGCAATATGATTTTCCAATTTCTTCCTGTCTCCAAAGTTTATAATTCTGTAACAAAAGTTAAATTGTATAGAATTTAGAGAAAAAAAATCAAGAATAGTACTAAAAATATTTATTATCAAAAAATTAATGCAGTTTGGAATATGACAAAAATAAATACAAACTATATTGAATTAAAAGGATTAATTTTAAGCACAATGAATACTAATCGATCATGATTTATCCGCAAAAATATATTGCATAAAATATTTTAATTTGTTAAAAATATTGTAATTTCAAAAACTTAAAAAAAGAAAAAAAATTAAAATATACATTCAAGTTGATATTTGTTAGAATACAGCTAATATTAATTTAAAAATGAAATTCTTAGAAAATCTTTCTCTTGAGATCACATTGTAAATGAAAAATTCTTTTTTATTATTATTCATATTTTAATATATACAAAATTCTGAGTTTATCATGGTTTAGATCATTGAATTCCAAAACTAAAACCCATCTTGGGAATCTATTTTCAAAATTAAGAATGTATCCTAGCAAAAATCTACCTACTCCTTAAAAAAAGGAAAACATATTGAAAAACAATATAAAATATCTTTAATAGAAAAACTAATAGCAACAAAGAAAAAATATTTCACAAAGGCATAAAAAATGATATTATTTGAAAGAACTTTAAGTAAACATAGACGGATATGAAATATATAAATTTCTAATTATGGAGTTCATTTGTATGTGTTTTACTGTATTTTATTCAAGATTGTTTATCCTTCCAAAATTCCATAAACAACCCCCCTCCAAATATATTTGATAAAAATAAGAAAGTTAAGAATATTTTTATTACATTTTACATCATTCAACTTTTATTTTGATATTCTCGATCATCCAAGAAGTATGATATTGTTTGTCACGCAGTTATTTTTGCAAGTACTTAATTATTATTTTTTTTTAAATGTAAAGTAACACATACCTTATAGTCAGTAAATCATTTTTTGTCTTATCGTTTACTAACATAACGAATTATTGACGTAATCTCAAAACATGCTAAGAGCAGTAGAGTGATATCTGCGTTGTGGTAGTCATACGCATTAAAATTTACACCACGTTTTTTACCACCTTCAAAAATAATTTTATTTGCAGTACTTTTTCTATAATTTTCAACTTCCTTTAAGTGAAATTCAAGCAGCTCTCATGGTGTTCAACACTTTTTGCACTAAGCGCTTAAACCCTTCAAAATAGTCAGCAACTGCATAACTATAACCTGAAACCAGTAGGTCACTCAAAGTCGCAATTAAAAACAATTTTCAGCTATTGGTATTTTCTTTAATCCTTTAGATTTTCTGCCCTTACTCCATACGAGCTACTGAGAGCTGTAAACAACCGGTTTGTTCATACCCTGTACGGGCGCTGATATTTTCTTCTATCTATCTTGATTTGCATATATTTTAAGTTTTTATAGTGACATTAATAGTGCTAGTGCTTTCCAGAGACGCAGTTTATCCATAATACTGTAATACTTCTCCTCTGCGATTTTCTTTTCGGTGAAGTCGTTAATTTTTTAATCAAGGCAGACTTTTATATCCTTGGAAATTTTTTATAAAGAACAGGGATTGCCAAGATAATGGGAAATTTAATGCTTGAGAAGAAATGAAAATGGTAAATTTATCGAAATAAAGCGTTGTTATATCTGTCCCCATTGCAATGTAAGACTTAGTATTGCCCAATATGCTTCAAACTCTCTCTCTATATATATATATATACACAATATCAAGAGGGTACGAGCATGAAATTATTTTGTAAGTATGGGAGAAACTCTTTAAAATATGTGAAGCGTTCTTCATTTCGTGCAAAGTGTGCTTATAAAATGTAAATATTTAGGGCTTTTGTACCCCACAATTATAAAATAAAAAATGGTGTGAACACTTAAAACTTGAAAATTAAAGTAAAATCCTTCCAATTTCACTTTTTGTTAAGTATTATGCTTAGTTCTATGCAATAAACAAATGTTTCTTTTCCGGTACATTTTGGGCCAAAAAATTGACTGCTTAAAGCAGTGATTCTAAACTTTCATTACTTGCGACCCAATTTCCACTGATAATTATTTTCGCACCCCTATCTTTTATTCAAACATTACCACTGTATTGAATTCAAAAATAATACATATTTTGACGTAAATCTACAATATGAATTTAAGTATAAACCATACCATCAAGAAAAGTATTTTTTTTACATAACTTTATATATGGTATGCCCATGAGGTCACCATTAATTGTTAAACGTGTATTGTTAACTTGATATTGTTAAATTATTTATCAAATACATCGCGCGGTACTGATATATTTATAAATATTTTATATCAGTGTAAATGTGTAATTTAATTTCATTATATCAGAATGTATTTTGTTTTACTTCATTTCAGCAAATTAACAATATTTTTAAATAATGTTTTATTTTCGACTTATTGATATGCTCGCGCCCCCCCCCCCTAGGGGAGCACGTTTCACATTTTGAGATACGCTGTTATACGAAGTTACAACAAACCTGATAAATATTTAGTTGACCGCTCACGACAGGTACAAACTTTATACTAAGTTTCTTCATAATAAATAATATATTTTTTATTATGATTTTTAATAAATAAAATTTAAATATCACATAAAAAACATCGTGATATAGATATTTATATCAATGATATATAATGTTCGAAAAGAATTCTGATAAATTATAAATGTTGAAAATGTAATACCCCACGTTGTTCTTGAATGCTAAATATTTTTACTTTGCATTCTTGTAAGATTTCTATAATATAATTATGAAGGAACTATTTGTGCTTATTAATTTCTTATTTCACATCATATATTGCAATAAAAGGAACTGATTGGTCTTAATTTTCATATATTTCATAATACCATTTTGTTGAGTATGTTGATTTGTGGAAGAAATTGTTGATTGCAAGTAGTATGTTTAAAATATTTCGGAATTGTAAACTTTAGTGCATGATGAAACTTTCATGAAGTTCTGGAAATTTTTAACTTTTTACTATTTCCAATTTTGTTGTTTTTTCTGGATTGTTCATAATAGTTAGTTGAAAATTTCAGCTCCATGAACAAAGATTTAATGATTTTCTTGCACACACAATATCATGATCAGTGATGATTTCAAGCTAATCATCATATCATTGAGAACATTGTTACTAGTTTTTCTGGAAATAATTGTCATTCTAAATAAAGAACATTTTAAACCACACAAATGACGATCTATGATAACTAAAATAAATCACTTGTGAGTGGGTTTATACATACAAGCATACACATACATATATATATACATATGTGTGTGTGTCTGGGTCTCTGTGTGTTGTTTGTGTGTGTATTTACTGTATATATTAAAATTTCATTCAGTGCCCATGTGGCAAGAAATAAACAATGCAGAACTTTAGTCTGATTTTGTCCTAAGCTCAACTATTAATATTTATTTGGGAGTACCATAAGGAAGATCATATAAATAGCAAAGTGATAATTTACGACAAAACATTTTAGCTAATTTATCTATTCCTCTTGTCATTCCAACATAAATTATTTAAGCTGGTAAATTGTTATCGTAATACTTTTAAATATGTAAATGTATCTATTAAAAGTATCAAAATAAAATTGTTTTTTTCATATAAGTGATAATGCAATTCTCAATTTCTACTATTAAACATATCGGTGGAGTCATATTCCAAAAGATCCAAAATGCTATACGCCAGTGTTTCTCAAACTGTGGGGCGCCCCCTGGGCGGCGCGGGCATATCGAAAATAAAAGATTAAACAAATTTATTTTATTTAAAAATTTTATTTTATTTATTTGAAGTAGAAGCTTTTATTTTTGATGACGTAATATTACAGATAATATATATATATATATATATATATTATCTGTGATATTACGTCATCAAAAAATAAAAGCTTCCTCTTCAAAACCTCATTTTATAGCTATCTTTGATACTGTAACCAAATAAAAAACATTTTATTTGATTCGCTGTAATCCCATGATGAGAGACTTTTTTATTACGTTTCCTTTTCAAATCGAAAATGCTACACTTTCCGAGAAAAAAAAAGACAAAACCCAAACCCATAATCAAAAAAATTTTAGGAAAATAAAAAGTTCATCACTGTTATATATTATTGCCATCAGCTGTAGGCAACAGAACGTATTTGCTGCAGCTTGACCTTCGAACTTACATGCACGGTTAGTTACGTCGATGCTCTTAAGTATTTGTTTTTTCATTTAGGGAAGTACTAGGCCAAGATTTATTTTAATGAGCTATCCCAAACATATAAAGCATAGTGGAAAACGTCTTAAATAATTTTTAGAACACCCATATTGTTATAAATACACTTTTAATCCGAGAGCGGTCACGCCGAACACAGAGTGCACGAAATTGATAATTCTGCAAAACAGTTTAATTGTTACCAATGGTCCTGATACTATCCTCATGTTTGACAATCTTAACGTGAACTAAAATATATATTTCTCACATATCTCCCTCTTTTTGGGAATACCAACCTTTTTTTTTTACAATCTTAAGGTACTTGTTTTGTCTGCGTTCCTGATGCGATAACTTTTTTTCCAAAATATATTCTGTGTCCTAGAAAGAAGGTGTGAGTATATTTTCTCTTAATTAAATTATTCACTGGAATTACGATTTTTATTGTGTACTATAAAAATAATTATTAAAAAAGGATTGGGGTGACTAAATAACCCCGCTCGACCATTAGAATCGAGTGCGCGCCTGCTCCAGGGTTAAAACATCTTGAAGTATTTTCGCTTTAAGGAGGTCACTTCACGAAAATCCATGAAATAATCGATTTTTCAATTTTGATTGAAACATAAAATACCTTTCTTGTTCTTTCTAATGCAGTTTAAAATTTTGCTCCAGCTTAATTAGAAGTATTTTAAATATTTTTTTTAAAAAAAGTTATTTACATCTGTCAAACCCCAAAACCGCTGATTACCACGCCCTCTCAAATCAAAACAAAAGACACATGCTACTTTTCAGACTTATCAAATGGTTTAAATTGATTAAAAGAATTTATTTTGATCAGCAGCTTATCCAGGAAAGAAGTGAAGTGAATAGTTATAGATGTTTTTTATTACAGCCTATTTTACCTCCTTAAATGCAACGGATTTCTGCGATCTTGTAAATAGGGTTTTCGATCAAAAACATTAATAAAACGTTTACAAAACGTTTTTTAAACTCTGTTAAGTAATAAAATGTTTAAAAACGAAAGAGTTTGGAAAGAAATGTACAACATTCCAAACTTTTATGGATTTAAATGTTGATAAGTCAGACAATTTCAACATAAATAAATCAGCTTTAAAATCTAAGTTAGGTAAGTTTAATAAAAGTATGTTTCTTTTTAGATTCATTTGAATGTTTCTGTGAAATTCTGACATTATACTGTTCTTTTGTGCTTTGAAACAACATTAATTACATAAAATTAATGTATATTCACATAAATTTTGGTCACCAAATCAGCTACAAAATTGTTAATATGTTGTGAATTTTGTGGTCTTATTCAAACATTTCTTAATACCAGGTTTTCTAAAACAGTAGTTAAACAAAAAAAGGTACAAAATTATATGAAGTGGACACAATAGAATTTCATATGCTATGAGGTATATTTAAAAAGTAGCAGTTGCAAAAAATATTTTGCGGAGTTATGCATTTGTCACTTACACCATAGTGGTTTTGTGATTCCATGCATACATTAAATAATGTGACAGAGAAAGTAACCAAAGTGTCTATTTAGCTGCTGCCGAAACAATATTTAATAATGGATAACCAAATGTACCAGTGGCTATCAATGGTACCTGGCTAAAAATAAGCCAATATATTTCTAAATGGTGTTGTTACGGCAGTTAGTTTGGACACTGGGAAAGTTGTTGATGCTAAAATATTATCGTAGAAATGTTTGTGTAATTTTGACAGCGATGTACATGGCAATGAGTGTTCGGCAAGTTACATTGAAAATAGTAGGGGAATGGAAGTTAAAGAGGTGCACTTTTTTTTTTGTATCTCTCATCACTCGCAGACATTACACCATTTACGATATACACAATATTTGGACTATATGGGAACTCTAAAGCATGCAAATCAGTTTTAGAATCAAAGATATGTCAATATTGAACAATTAGAATGCGTTAATCATGTTGAGAAAATGATGGGGACATGACTTAGGGCCTTAAAATTAAAAGACAGAAAGCTTAAAGACAAAACATCTCTAGGATGCCGTAATGGCTTTACAGATGCTGAAATAAACAAATTACAAAGTTACTATATTTTGGCTGGTTAAAACAACTCGGGAAAATTTGTCAGCCATAAGGTAAGGCGATATGGGCTATAATTTTTGATAAAATGTTCACAGGTTTGAATCTACGACACGGTTTATGCCCCATGGGATGTGACTCGTGGTGTAGATTTAATATATCCACATACTGAAAGGTTACACATACAAGCATAAACACGACTTACCTATTGTAATTAGGAATTGCATAAACAATGTATTTAGAGGTCACTAATCTTGAACATTTATCTGGATGCTTGCTTGATAAAACTCAAAATATTAGTGGGAAATAGTTTTTGGTGTATAATTCCAAAAAAATTGGGAACTTCAAAACTATAGTACATGAAGCTATATACTTATATAATCAAAGCTTCATTACATAATTGAAAGTTTTAGATGTATTAAACATTCAACACCTGAATTTTACAAATGTCGAGCATTGCAAAAAGTAGATCATCCGTGTATTAGGAAAGCAGAATAGTCAGTTTTACAATGAACCAAAGAAGCCAGAATTAAAAACAAGCAATTAAAATGTAGGCAAGAAGATGATCTTGCAGATGACACTAGCAATCCAAGTTATAGTTCTGGTACGCATTAGTTAATAGTAAGTTTTTACTTTAAATCACTATTTCTCAAAAGTGTAAATTTCAACACAAAAGGAACATTTTTGAAAAAAACTACTTATTTTAAAGCCTTGAAACTTTGCACATATGTTACTATATAAATAAATATTTTAATGAGAGATTTTGTCAAAACAATTATTCAAAAAATATTTATGGATTAAAATGTACAAGAATTTTCATCGTTTTAAAATGTTTGACGTGTTACTCCACATATGAATTTTTTTAAAAATAACTAATCAAAATTTTGAAAAATGATCCCATTAAAATAATAAAAACAATACAATGAATACACACAAAAAAATTCATGACTGTACAACCAGTCAATTTTTAAAAAAATGTTCCTTAAACTTGGTCATTTTTAACATTACGGAGATAGGGAAAATGCTGCGTGAAGTGACCCCCTTAATTATTAAAAATGATATAGTTATTCTTCATCGGAATTTTTTTATTGTTCATTATTCAACATAAATTCTAAATGCTAATTCAGTTCGCTTAAAACTAATTATAATTTGAGCAATCATTTAAAAAATAATTTCACATTTTTGTAAACATTGTCGCGCACTTGGCTTTACTCTCCTTACAATTCAGTGATTTTATATCAATAATATTTTTATTTTATTATAAATAAACTCGTGCAAAGAGTGGATACTTCAGCCGGTATAATTTTAATGTATCAGTGTTATACAGAGTATTTTATAACTAATTAAATAATACTAAATTAGGAACAAGTTTAATAAGTATTAGCGACTTCCATTGTCCTTACAGATCAAAGTTTTTCAAATGAATGCTTTGAATAGAAATTGACCATCTGAGTTATTTTTCTATATTTAGCTTATATCTATATTTTGTCTCCTAAGCAACCACCGCATTTTGCAATATGTTCTAATTTAAAAATTAGAGAGAGGAAAAATAACATAATAATTATCCTTTTACTTTTTTTTTTTTTTTGCTTAAAAGTAACATATACAAAATTTAATACTTATGTCATGAATTAGTACGGTTTATAATAACGAGCGTTGCTTTAGCATCAAAGGGCATTATTAATGTAGAAGGGGGGCGCGATAAAAATTGTGATTGAAAAGGGGGGCACCAGTATTGAAAGTTTGAAAAGCACTGCTATACGCAAATAAAACCGATTTTCAAAGCCTTACTAATGTTATAAATGTGAAAGTTTGTGTGAATGTTTATTACTCTTTCACTCAAAAAGAATTAAATGAATTTTAATGAAACTTAACAATAATATAGCTTATGTATCAGAATAACACATGGGCTATAATTGATAAAGATATTGTGTGAAGTGTTCAAAACTAACGATAATTGTCAAGAGCATAGGTAAAATTCTGTTATATGCAAAAAAGTCCTCGACAGCATATATATTTCTTTTATGTATGTAAGAAAACTTTGCATTTTGTTTTGGCTACGCCAGACACGAGGAACTGCGAAAGCTTGAACAGGAGGAGTGTGAGGCGAATTACAATTTTAACATAAAGTAAATACAACTAAAAGTAAAATTAAATTATTACACTTCCAGATATAAATTATTTATACTATATTAAGCGTTCATACCACAAAATTTGTAACAATGCACTACTTTTGCTGGCAGAGATCAGCGTAGTAGGGTGTTTTCAAAAATCAACCCACAAGAGAGTAAAAAAAAAAATCTTTTTTTTTATCAGCTATTAGATCTGCAGGCTTAAAATTTAACAAACCTTGTATTTTTTGTTCAGCTCAGATATGCAAAAGGTTTTTTAGTTTAGTTTGCAGTTCACGTAAAATGAAATCATTTAAAACTTCTTTTCCATTCAATCTGTATTGTTTAATTTTTCAATTCACCCATGATAAGAACGGACATAACAGCTAGGTATATAATAAAAATTAGTCACTGCTTGAAAAAATAAGTTTAAAAAAATTTAAATAAATTCTAGAAGAATATTTAAGTAAGTATATTAAACAATGTCCAAATTACACAAGATCAAATATTTAGTGGAATTAAATATTTATTCACAATTTACATAAGCAAACATTACAGAATTTCACATTTATTTTTAATTTGTTCTTAAATGAAGAAAACATTAGTTTTGCTTAAAACGAAATAGAGTGTTAATTTGCATATTTAATCACATTTTAAACATAAAAAATTTAATCAATGTCTCTTTAAAAACACTTCATTGTACATTTTTCTCCATGATTAAATTTTTTTCGGGTGTAGAAGAAGAATTTTTTTTTCTCTTTTCGTATGAAATATCTATTTTAGATTTGAATCTTAGGTTATGATTACTCTTGATTCTCGTTTACTTTATACACAGTCTAGTCACATTGATGTGGCCAACACGTACTTTTGACGTCGACAATAAATAGCCAATCACAGAAGACCGGTGGTTGCACAGTGCAGCTGAGATTATATAAAGGGTGTATGACGGCTTCAGAAAACATTGCAATCTTTTGCGTAATGCAGAAACAGAGCGATATATCCGACATCGGAAAAGGTATGATCATTAACTTTCGAGCCAAGAGTGGAAGCATTTGCGAAACGGTTAATTTTGTGAAGTGTTTGCGTGCCACCAAGATAAAAGTATACCCTGAATGGCATAATGTGTTTGTCCGAAATCAGCGACGCGGCAAATGCGATGCACAATGATCCATAGATGACAGAGGTAAACGACGGTTGTAAAGATGCGTTCGGGCAAATAGAGGTACTGCCGTTGAGCAACTGATCGCCGAGATGATCCAAGGGGCTTTCAACAATGTCTTTCAAACTACTGTTCAGCACACGTTGCTGATCCTGAGCGTCTGCTGCTGACACCTGCTTCATACACATATGCTAACTGCTGTTCTTCGACTTCGATGGTTGGAATCTACACGTCAGAATCACAACTGGACGTCGACTAAATGGTGACGGGTAGTGTTTTCCGATGAATGACGCTTTATGCTCCATCACATAGAGGGGTGTTTGGCGTATACGGCATGAAACACCCTGAAACCATTGCCGAAAGGGTCCAGGCTGGAGGTGGGAGCATTATGGTTTTGAGATTGCTTTCCTGGCATTCTCTGGGTTCAATCGTCATCGTGGAAGGCATGATGGATCAATACAAGTAGGCATCTGTTCTTGTGGAACATGTTTACTCCTATATGTGCATTGTTTTTCCTCTGGACTTTTACATCTACCAGCAGGATGATGTGGTGTCATATTGCTGGCAGTGTACGTGCGTGGTTCAAAGGTCAACAGTATGAGTTTAATTGTCTTCTCAGCCCAGAAAACTCACCTTACCTAAACCCAATCTATAGTCTGTAATTTCTCCTCGAACGGGTTAAGTAGACCGTGGATTCTTAACTGCGTAATCTAGCACAGCTGACCACGGCAATGGAGTCGGCATGGCTCAACATCCCAGTAAACACCTTCGAGAACCTAATTGACCCTCTTCTTGCACGTCCCACCACAGTCCACTCTGAGAAAGATGGTTATTCTGGTTTTTGACAGATGGACACATTAATCTTGAGGGACTGTGTATCTTGTAGTATTTAAAATATTATACGAATACTAATTTATATTTTATATATATTTCCTATTACTTTATAAGACATGAAGTATTTCAAGTTACTACTATTGATTTAAATAAAAACAACTATAAAAATAAGTCAATTTCTTACATACATTACTAAAAACCTTTTTAGCCAGATTTCCATCAAATATTGCAGAAATATTTCATTTTTAATTCTTAAATATTTGTTCAGCCGTTTTAAACCTTAAGTAAATACAAAAATTACTTTATATTTTACATAAAAAATAAATTTTTATAGGAATCGATTGTAAATAAAGTAAAATACATCTTTTGGTATATAGTTTCTATAAGAATTTTAAAAAAAAATAGGTTCAAGCAATTTCACTAAGAATCCATTGGGCGTTTTTAAAATACTAATAAATGTACTTCAATAAATTAAGGTGAGCTGTATGAAAAAAGAAGTAATTTTATTTATTTATTTACTAAAAATACCTAAAAAAACCCCCCAAAAAATAAGCCAGTAAAATATGCATAAAATACTTCCGATGATATATATTTCAAAAACCATTTCCATAAAGAATTTTTAAAACGTATTCACTCCTTAAGGTGATAAATTTAATTTGTTCTGTTTATACATTTAGTCGAGGCATTCTATAAGTTTTCTTTCAAGAAAGGTCGATTTTTTTTATTTGGTAAAGAGAGATTACAGAATCTAATGTGTCAATTGATTTTAATGAATGGTCTATAAAGAAAAAACCACAACAAAAATACTCTTGCAGATTTTGTGAAGGAAAAAATGTTTTTCCATTACAAACTTCTTCTTTTATAAAAGAAAAAATCTTTATCTTGGTAATTACTAGTGAATTCAGAAAAGTGCATTGATTTAAAATTAAGAATCTACCTGTTGAAGGAAAAAGAGAGACTAATTAAAGATTCAGTTTTTTAATTAATGAAGAAGAGCAAGCAAGAAACTTTTCTTCAAGGTTTTTGCCAAACTTAACACTTTTCTTTCTCTGATATTTAATTAAATAGTTCAAATTGCCAATAATAGATGGCAGTTGAGATTCTTAAAAAAATTCTTATTTATATATCTCTCTAGATGATATAAATGGTATGCCATTTACATGACATCTCTCTCTCTCTCTCTCTCTCAATTATGTATCTTTTTAAATTCAGTATTGAGATTATTCATGACTAACTCGTTTTAAAAAAGAATTTTAATTAAATATACAGTCGGACCTCTATGTAACAAAGTCTCTAAATCCCGGAAAAAACAGTTCGTTATATGAAAAATTCGTTATATAGAGGCTCATTTTTTTAATATATTTTATAAACCACATAAAACAAATTTTAAATTCATAAACACTATATATATATATATATATATATAAAGGCGTTTATCTTCACCTTTTATTTAAAATTAACATATGTTTATTTTATTTATCTTGCCCACGAAAAAGAAAGAAAGAAAATTTGTAAGGTAAACAAGAAAAAAGAATGTCGAAGAATTCATAGTGTTTTCAATACAAAGAAATTAATTTTATACTAAAATAAATGAACTTAAAGGACATCTTATAATTTAAAGCATATAAGTAATATTTGACACATATTATTTTATAATTAGAACACGTGGACAACTCCACTGAAGCTATAGAGATTATCGAATATGTTTCTAGTGAACTGGGCAAAGGGGGTTAAATTTGCACTTCTTGGATCAAACGTCCAGAACTTTATTGCTCTCAGTGAGTTAGGATCTAATAAAACCAGTTCAGTATTTCTGACTACCATAAAATGTGTTAAAAGAGAATAACTTGAAATTGTTTAGAAATACTTTAAAAAAAAAGAGAACAAAAATTGAATCACAAAAGAAAACGTTCCTTACATAGGAAATGCATGTCGCTATTGAGAGGTTATTTTACGAAGAAAATCATGGAATGTGCAAGTTTCCAGGAAAAAATTCGCTATATTGAAAAATTCAAACTGTAGAGTTTCGTTATATAGGTTCAACCGTAGTTAATTATTGTAATACAATTACATAATGCTTAACAGTTTTATAATTTTCATTTACCAACAGTTTGCCAATATATTACTATCACTATTTAACTATGAACTATACCGTCTCCTTTTAATTTTATGCATTGTATATCTTTAAGATTTATATATAGCAGGTGCTCCCCCCAACATTTTGTTTCATGGATCCCTTACCATGTTTTTTGGTTTGGGGTAATACCCTGCTTACCTAATATTGATTTTTTGCAAATTTATCATTTTAAATATCTTTTTCACAGATGGTAAAAGCACAGATGTTACTTACTTTCATATCTCCATCAGTGCCAATTCTGATCAGATCATTTTGTAATATGCTATTTTTTTTCAATGTGACCATGTCTATTTCCTAATGTTGTATTACAATAGCTAAAACATTTTCAAAACAAGTTTGAATGAATGACATTTAAATGTTGAATTAGAGATAAAACGCTCTGAGACAGAGTACCTGTGGCAAATTACGAAATTCCCCTTCCCTCCAATATTATACTCTTATTATTCTGGAGAAAACACTGAAATTGTCCTTATTTAATAAAATTTATGCTGTCACCTTGAAACTGCAAATTAATATTTAATTTAGTACATACATATGTTAAATAGGTAAAATATTGTTTCCGCTTGATTAATTTTTTTAGAAAAATTAAAGTCCCGTTCTAGTTTAAGGAAAACCACTATTGTAGACACCCGTTTACACCTCATGGAACTCCAAGTTACTTTTTTCACTAAAAATTACCCCTTGTACGTTGTCATAGACACTTTGGGTTCCATATAGACCACTTTGGGAATCACTGATTTATAGCATTTTACTATATGACAAATAATTATAGATATATTGTTACGAATTTTGTATACAATAGTGTAAATAATTTGTCTTTGGATATATTTATAATGTCTTTACTTATTCTAAATTATATTTAATTTACGTTAAACGTGTAATATTCACAAGCAACATCGTCCCTTAAATTAAAATGATTATTCATTGGCAACATGGTAAAATCTTCGTGACAGAGCCAAGTTGGCGTCATTTTTGGAGACCAGTAGGTGACTTCGGCAGCTTGGTGATCTTGTTGGTGATTTCGGAACCTGCTGGAAACTTCTAGAAATTAGTAGAGAAATACACTAAGTTCAAGACCTATGATGCAAGCATGTATTTCTTGAATTATCCACGAGGAACATAAATAGAGAGATGCTTGCCGAAAGTCAGTTAGTCTGATTTTGACAAGCGATCAGTCAGTATTGATCTGATTGTTAAATTGATTAGTAATTACTTCAGCTGTTGAAATAGCTATTGCTTGTAATTAATATTTTATATACGTGTATTTTAGACACTTATAATTGTATCTGAGTACTGTAGAAAGTGTAAAGATATTCTGAGATTTATTCTACAAATATTGCTGCTGAATCCTGTATTTCAAGGATTGAATTTTCGACAATAAATTATCATCGCTCATAAAGAGATGTCTTTTTCTTTTGCGACTGATTTGCATAAAATCGCCGAACCCTCGATCAAGGTAACAATACACACACACACACACACACACACACACACACACACACACACACACACACATATATATATATATATATATATATATATATATATATATATATATATATATATTTCATAACATTTGATCAGAATCTTTATAAACAGATCAAAGGATTACCTCAGGGTGGTCCAGCTAGTAATTGTTTAGCGAACCTATATTTACATTTTTTTGAAATAGATCATGATGTAAATGATTCTTACTTAATTTATCGTTATATAGATGATATAATAATTTTTGGTAAAAATAGTGAATACAAACCAAATATTACATTCTACCTTGATTATCTCAAGCTCCTTAAAACTAACTCCAACTCTAATAGGGTGGAATTCTTGGATTTAGACTTGCATCTTATTAACAATATTGTAGTCAGTAACATTTTTGACAAAAGAGATTCGTTTAAGTTCCATATAATTAAAATTCCCGCATGGAACAATAATTTACATATATCAATTTACAGAAATATCATTTTGAATTTTTTATTTAGAAATGATAACTTAACTACCCACAAAATAGATAAATACAATAATATAAAAAAAAATTTTCAATGTTGTTTAGATCATGAATACCCTTTTAATTTCTTGAGATCTTATATTCATCACAAATACATTAACTGGCTTGCTACTTCGAATTCAAAATCCACCAAACAACAATAGGTTTTCAAAGTCAGCATGTTAGTGGTCTTGCTGTGAAGATTATATCATAACACTCATATCACAGTTTACATTTTTTCCACACACATCTTGAACATCTTACACATTGTAGACAACCAACCAAATTAGAGCCTAGCAAATTTACATTTTTAACAATCAACCAATTCAAATTTTACCATATTTGATTGTCGTCATTTTATACTTGTCTTTTCTGGCTGGTATAAAAGTCAGCTCAAAAGATGTGGTTATGTATTTTCGAATTTTTTAACTTAGTGAATAATTGACTTTCATTAATGGCAAGACGCTTGTTTCTCTTCGTAAAAGATTTGTGAGTAAAGGAATTTTGTTAAATTAATTTTTGAATGATACTTTTCTTATGTAATTGTTTTGGCATTTTTCTACTTTTCTTACATAATTATTTTGTGATTTTGTGATTTTTTCTGCATTAAGAGTTTTGGGAGAGTTTGTTACATAATAGTAGTGATTGGTTTTATCATGCTCTCTGAGTTATCTATACTCTGAAGTTTTGTTTATTTTATTTTATTCGGTTTTCCTACCGAGTTGCAAAGGGAGAAGGTTGGCGTCTTTAAACTAGTTTAACCCCACTTATTCGGTCCTAAGTCCGAAATTGCTTTCTTACTCGCTAGGTTCTGCTTTTTTGTAGTTCTTTTATTTCTCTACAATTTTGTTCTTCATGTTCAGCTTTTATATTTGTATTATGCTATTTCTTGTTATGTTCTTTATCTATTATTTCTTGTTTTTGATAAATAATACATATTTCTTATATATATATATATATATATATATATATATGAAGTAGACGACGCTACGGCGCTACTGCAAGCCCCCCTTAGCATTCCCTTCGAGGTGGTTGCGAAATGAAACTTAAGGCCAATGACTCCGAGGGAAAAGAGAACTAGAGATAAGACGTTGAGACCGCAAGGGGAAGCAGACGCATATCAGCAGAGCCGTTATATCTCTTTAAAAATAATGACAGCCAATTAAGCAAAGACGTTTAAATGTTTCACTTAATTCATTAATATATATATATATATATATATATATATATATATATATATATATATATATATATATATATATATATACATATAAAGGGGTGTTTTTAGAGGTATAGAACTTTAAAATGCAATAAACCAACGATGTATTATTCGATTGACATGAATTTTTTTATTGGAAAGATAATCTTGTGGCATTACATTTTAAATATGCTGGCACGGCTGGCTCAGATGTAGTCCAATCTGGATGTCCAATTTTCGATGACTTTTTCCAACATTTGTAATCGTATATCGGCAATAACACGGCGAATGTTGCCTTCCAAATAGTTTGTGGCTTATAACAGCATTTTTAGCTTATCCACATAGACAAATGACTTTACATAGCCCCACAGAAAATAGTCTAGCGGTGTTAAATCACAAAATCTTGGAGGCCAATGCACAGGTCCAAAACGTGAAATTAGGCGGTCACCAAACGTGTCTTTCAATAAATCGGTTTTGGCAGGAGCTGTGTGACATGTCGCGCCGTCTTGTTGGAACCACAGCTCCTGGACATCATGATTGTTAAATTCAGGAATGAAAAAGTTAGTAATCATGGCTCTATACCGATCACCATTGACTGTAACTTTGTGGCCTACATCGTTTTTGAAAAAGTACGGACCAATGATTCTACCAGCCCATAAAGCGCAGAAAACTGTCAGTTTCTCTGGATGTAACGGTGTTTCGACATACACTTGTGGATTAGCTTCACTCCAAATGCGGCAGTTTTGTTTATTGACGTAGCCATTTAACCAGAAGTGCGCTTTATCGCTAAAGAAAATTCGCTTATGAAAATCGGGAACAACGGCAATCTCGTTTTGGGCCCATTCGACGAATCTACGCCTTGCTTGATGATGGTTTTGATGAATTGCCAAACCAAACTGAGAATAAATCACTTGACAGCTGTTAAATCGGTCGCCATCTTGGAAAGTAATGCCAACTTAAACTTCTATATCTGGAAAAAAACTCTTTATATATATATATATATATTATATATATATATATATATATATATATATATATATATATATATATATATATATATGCATATATATATATATATATATATATATATGAATATATATATATATGTGTGTACGTGGATGTGTATTCAATAGGCTCGATTATGTTAATTTTTCTTCTCAAGAACAGCTATTAGAATCTATTGATGTTGATTGTGGTCCTCAGAGATCTAAAGCAGCGGCACGTAAAAGGAAATAAAAATTCCTTTTGAAACCTTCAAAGATTATTAACTAAGGAATTAACTTAAACTTTAGCTGTTAAGCTTACTCAAACGTTCTAAATATTGAAGTTCGAAGTTCTGCAAAGAAAAGTTAGAGATTAAAGCATAATATAGAAAAACATAATTTTTTTGAAGAAAGACCAGTTTGCCGTTTAAATTTAATAATCTTTTAAATAAATTAGAAGTCAGGAAATGGAATATTGGCATGCACTCACAGACAAAAAAATTACCACACCTTAAAAAATAAAGGAATCGTAACGAAACTTGTCATGGAGGTACTTATCGGGGAGATGTACAAATGATTAGAAATGCAAAGTGATTGCACATTAACGAATAGCCGGTAGAGGGCGTTTAACGTCGTTATCCGTGGAGTATAAGACATGTAACTAAAGCTTGTTTGAGAGTGCTGAATCATTTACAAACAAAGAGCTGAGGTAGACATGCGATTGCACCGTTTTCGAAGACAATATGAGCAGCTGTCATCGTTTCAGAGGGGGACAACCATCGGCGTAATAGAAGCTGTGTGGTCAAGAAGGCGAGTGGCTTATCAATTACGCCGCTCTGATTGTGTTGTGAGGAGGTGTTGGGACCAGTGGGTCCTAGAGATGTCACTTACGCGAATAACTTGCTCAGGATACCCTCTATAGACCAGTCATCGAGGAGAATGCCACATTGAAAGTAATGTACGCGTACAGCCGACTCCTTTATCAGCTGCCATATAGGCACATATAGCACCTTCATTAGATACCCCTGTGTCTTCTCGAACCCTGAAAAGACGCCTAGCTGAAGAACATTTCTGATCGCCGCACCCATTACGTGTGCTGCCCTTCATGCCCACCCATTGACGCCTGCGTTTGGTTTGGTGACACGCACAATGAAACTTTACTGCAGCAGAATGGAACCAGGTCTTTCTGGCTACGAATCCAGATTCAATCTCAGCAGTGATGCTTTACAGCGACACACCGCTCCATCAGCCTATGTGATGGTATATAGGGTGTCATTGCCTACAATACACGGTCACCTTCGGTATTGATCCATGGCACCACGGCAACCCACTGGCATGTCCATGACACCCTACAACCACATGTGTAGCCCATCACGCAATGGCCCCCAGGAGCCATTTTTCAACAAGGCAATATTTTGTATCGCATGGCAAGGCTGTCATAAGACTATCTCCACGCTGTAACTACCCTTCTTTGGCCTGCTTTATCCCCAGATTTGTCTCCAATCGATCATTTCTGGTATCATTTGGGATGGCGAGTTTGGTATCCAATGAGTTTGAACGAACTAGAGGTAATGTAACAGAAAATATGGAACGAAATGTCTCAAGACATCATACAGAACTTGTATGCATTAATGCCCGATTTTTATTGCATCGTGAATTCGCACTATTGGGGGTTGAACAGGATATTAAAACCTCCGTTCTTTTGCTTTTTTCTCTGAAATAAATGATATTGTTTGATTTTCTAATCATTTACTTATATGAAAGTAGTCGTTACGAATGTAAAATTTCGTTTCACTTTGACGACGTTTTGTGTGTGTGTGTGGTGACCTTATTTGTTTAGCCCATGATTGTATTTTTAGAAAACTTTTTAGAGAGGAAAAAAATATGCCCTTAGAAAACGATTTGAATATTTATTTTAAGTGGGAAACGTATTTAATTAATTTTTCAATTGTATCTTTAGTGAATTGACTAGCTTTAACGGATTAAGTTTCCCCAAGTTCTTTATTTGGTTTATGTATATCTCTAAAATTTCAATGTAGTGATTCATAAAAATATTGAATGAAAAAAACTGCAGTAAATCATAATGTGGTAGATAAAGGGTAAATCAAATAGGAGATAGGTATTCGGAAATGCTTAAATGAAAGCAGATGTTAGCTTATTTAATTTATAACATACCAAACTTTTGTTTTGAGATAAAAAATATAATGAAATTTTGCAAGATTATTAATTAACATTGGATAATTTTTTGCATTCTAACTTTTTTAAATAAAAGTAAAGTATGGTAAGTAATACATAAGTAATTAAAGTTAAAATTATATCCTTTAAAACAAGACAGAAGAAAAATATAAACAAAAAACGCATATATCAATTGGTTTTAATCAAATGATAAACATACATCATTTGGAGTCATATTCACCAGTTGTAAATACAGAATATTTTTTATTGTAGAATTTCGATTTTTGCAGTCAAAATAAAATGGATTGTATGGTTCTGTGAAGTAAAAGCTGCATATTCATAAAACGACATTGGAATTTTTAAATGCGTTACCTCTGTCTGGTTATGAAATTTAACCAGCGAACACAAGGAAAATTCAGAAAATAGTGCTAAGGATTTTCTACGTCAGGTGGATAATTTGTATATGAAATAAAAGTTCGAATAAAAAACTTTGAAAAAAAGCAATTGGTTTCCGAGAATTGTTTGTTTACAAGAGCTAGGAGGGTAAATATATATTATTTATGTTGACGATTTAGCTGTTTTGGGCTGTTATGTTACAAAAAAAGTATGAAGTTATTTTAACAAGTATTAAAAGCTGGAGTTTTGGAACTTAAAAATTGAAAAAAAAATAAAGTGTATATTATAATGAGAATATAAAGATAAAATTATAAGAAATGTGTTCTATTTTGATTGTTATGGATGGTTATTTGAAAAGTAGCAGATAATCTATGAAAACAGTTTCTTTCAGTTATTACCTGGAACTTTTGTGAAGTCATTGAATTCATGATAAATGCCACCGGGAAACAAAAATATGTGTTAGTAAAAAGCAACTTATCCATTGCACTATAAAATAAGTTCGTCAGGCAATAACAAATTGGAAGTGTTTTATTTTAAAAAATTGCATTCAATATAGCTTTCTTTCGGAATTCAAGAGTGATTATTTTAGTTGTAATGTAAAAAAAAAACCCAAGTAATATACATATTTTTTAGAAATTCAATTCCTAATTAGATCAGCAAAGAAAAATTTTATTTTAGATACTTTTTATCAAATAATTACAAATAATATAAATATGTATGTACATATGACAGAATCCCAATAGAAAACGATTTTCCTTTCTATATAATGTGTTGGACTATTATTATTGTTTGTTACCATTCATTCATTAATTAAATGTAATTAATTAGTATATATATATATATACAGGGAGATTGTGAACTAATAGTAGGAATTGGAAAAATTCATTCCTTTCAGGACAATGAAATAAAACAATAAATGATAATACATTTTCAAGAAATTTATAAGCACACAGAATTTTCTAAATTAAATAAATCATCATAAAATTATTGATTCAATATAAAAGAAAACTCTTCAGCAAGCTATAACTTCACGATCCATTCTTTACAGAAAAAATATAGACATTGTTTCTCATTTTGTTCTAGTTTTTGAATGTTTTTCTATGCATTGAGGACAACCTTCACTAACCAGTAGTCTTATATATTATGACTATGATATATTCTACCTATTACGCTATTTATTTAGGTTTGAATTTAGTAGCATCGAGCCCACGAAAATTTCAGTGTTATTTTCAAAAATTAATTTGTCGTTTTTATACTTTCTAAATTAAACATATTATCCTTAAAAAAAAGTACTGACATTCTGCTAGATTTCTCGTTGTTGCTGTATCAAATTTTATTTCTGTACTTTTGAGTGAGGAAAAATTTAAATTGTTAAAATTTGATTTTTTTGGCTGTGTTGGAGAAGAATAATTAGACTCGTTCTCTTTTTTGACAAAAATATCTGATTCTTTCACTTATTTTGCTATAAAATCAAACCAAGTTTTTTAGACTCCAAAATCATTACATTTCATGCGTTTAATTTCAATATATTTTCCACTTCTCTTAAGTTAATTTTCCATTTTCTTAACTCGTTTAATATGATATCACGAATGACAGCAAAAAAATGATAGTCTGAAATCACTTAGCTTATTTTCTTCAATGTTTTACTCGTTAGCTCTGTTTATGAAAGAAAAAAAATATATTCCAGAGTATTATTGTACTTTATTTTTGTACTTTACCTTCGAAATATTTCTTAGATAGCCACTAATTTGCAAAATATATTTCAGATAACGATATATCTTCTTTAGACTACTTCCTGGAACCTACGTTTTATGATAAATCCAAGTAATTAAAAAATCACAAAGCATGTTAATTTACAAAAATTAGTAAAGTTCGTATCGTAAAGAAAAGCTTTTATTCATATATTTAAAAGCTTTTATACATATATTTTATATATATATATATATTCGACAAGATGTTTTCAAATCAAAGAGGATGATATTAATCATACTATAAACTAGAAATCTTTGGAAATACTGCTTTCGGAAAAATATATTTAACACAAAAGCATGAATGTGTACTGCAATTAATATCAAATGCATACTTAGTATAGACATTTTTCTAAAAGGAGTTTTGTTTGTTGTTTTATTGAAACTCAAACTAAAACTACAATTTGTTTCAAATTTTAAATACACTCAGGGACATTGAAAATAGCGATCCAAGAAGAAAGCACCGGATTGAAATGAAATTTATACACATAATGGCACAGATGAGAAATTCACTTGATCTCAAAAACAAGACAATTAAACGAATACAAGGTGTGCAACGACACAAATACTGGGCAACTTCCATAGCGCGTTGGACCACCTCCAGCTGCAATACATGCCGCCACATGGTCCGGCATTGAGTTGATAGGACACCTTGTTGTCCTGAGGCAGATGGGCCCAAAAATCTTGAACGGCCAACTCTAAATCATTTACAGAGTGACACGTTGGCATCTGACGTTTTAGCTGATCCAACACGTGCTCTACAGGAAACAAATCGGGGAGCGAGCTGGCCATGGCAGAGTCGAAAAATGACGTAGGAAGTCTTGGGCTCAACTCTTGCTGTATGACGACGAGCATTATATTGCTGGAAAATTGCCCATGGGAGACCATTTAGGAAAGGTCCTACATGCGTTCGAAGAATATCATCAACGTAACATTGGCACGTTAAGGCTCCACGCATCAAAATTAGAATGGACCGGCTATCATAGGCTATGGCCCTCCAGACCATTACACCAGCTGTGCGGGCCGTGTGACGTAGAACAGTGGGGGGGGGATTGTACCGCTAACCAGGGCGTCTCTTCACCCGTACACGGTTATCATCTGTCCCCAAAACAAACCGGAATTCACTAAACACAACCTTTTGTCAATCTGTGACATTCCAAATTGATCTGCCTTGGCACCACCGTAGACGCAGTTGCCGATGTTCCGGTGTTAAAGGGAGTGCACGGAAAGAGCTCTTGGATTTAAGATTTGCTTCTGCAAGGTGTCAGGAAATTGTTTGTGGAACAATTGCTACGTCTACGTCTGCTCATATCGTTGAACGAGTCACTGTGGGGTCTACAAGTGCTTGCCGTACGATCCTTCGAACCTCTCTCTCTTCGTGGTTTTCCAGGTCGCTCCAGAACCGGTTTTCTGCGCGTGGGTAACTTCTCGTGTTCACTGCTCCCAACAATTTCTAACGGCACACTCCGAACGATCCACCTGGCCAGCAACACGGCGCGTCGACCAGCCTGCAGTTTTCATTCTTATGATCAGTCATCTGTCAAACTCGCTTAACTATGAAAAATGTCTTATAGCACGTTTACCTGCTATGTTTCGCTTACCAAAGTCTTCCTGCAATCGGCGGGTTATCGGCACGTTTATAAATCTTCGAATTTGCGCTGGCTTATATAGCACCCTCTTCCTGATTGTAGCGCCACCTTGGCGTGTATGAGTATTGGTACAAAACTTGGATCATTTGCATATCACATTAGGCTGCACTTATTTGCAAAGTTTCGAGATTGTACTTAGCTTCCTTCTTGGGTCGCTATTTTCAATGTTCATGAGTGTATATGGTATATTCCTATTATTCGTTTATATTTATTTCAGCTTAATGCCTAAGCTTAATGTAATTGTTAACTGATTGTTTAAGATTCCCTTATATATTAAAACAATGCGAATGAATAATTAAGGCCCAGTGGTCTAGTGGTAGCGTATCACGCTTCCACACCACAGGCTCTGATGCTATTCCCGGGCTGGGCAAGATCAACTCAACCTTTCATTCCTACTGCAGGGGTCGATAAATAAGTACCAAGCTTGCTTGGGGACTTAAACAAAAGGGGTCTCGCTTCAGACTGACCACCTGATCGGAAGATCTGCCCATCAACCTCAGCGCCCAAAGGGCACGTATACTGGAATTCGCATAGTAGGTCTTGGCCCTCACGGGCTGTTGCGCCATTGAGTTTGAGTTTCAAATGCATTTATACATAATATTTATATATTAGCCGTTTTATTAAACTGTAAATTAAACATGCGTTATGATTTCTGATATACACTTTATTCGGATTTACTTAAGAAATTTACTCGCATGCAAATTTCTCTATTTTTAATTAATTTATGTAAAATATTATTGAAATAAATAATTTAGCTTTTTCATAGCCCTTTAAGGCACTTTTTTCAAGCATCAAATGATTAAAAAGGAAAATGTATAAATCAAATAAATTAAAAATATCAAGAAAATAAAAAATGAAATACGAGTATTTCATTTCAAATGGTAAAATACTTTAGAATGTGAGATTTACTATATATTTACATTTTCTTCCATTTTTTTACATATACGAGTTCATTTCTTAAATTGAATATATTTATTGCAAATGTAAATCTATAGTAAAGGAAATTAAAAATCTATGTTTTTTTTAAAAAATACAATTTTATGAAAGAAACATCATCGTAAATAAAATATATTTATGTTTATCTTAAATGCAACAAACATTAATCTTTATTTTCTTATTGAGAAATCACACCTGTTTAATTTTTGACTACTTATCAATTACTGTGAGAAAGAGTTTGTTTACATTTTTTCCATCTTAAATGGCTAAATACATTTGTTAAATAATACATATTAAAATTTTATAAGAATGATTTTGCTTGAATAAAATCAAGGCAATTTTTTTTGGTGATGTAATTTGATAAATGGATAACTCACGGCAATTTAAATAACGTTTATTTCAAAGAAATTAAAAAAAATATATAAATCATTTGCAAATAGAGTCTAATAAATCTAATTTTGTACTTTAAAGATAATTTTTTGTACATAGCAATGAACAAATTGTTTTGAGTTAAGTATACAAATGCGTTGCTGAAATTCAATTTAAACATACCTTATAATAATTTTCTCATATAATCTAAGTATTTTTAATTGCTTAGTTTGTACACAAAGAACCATTTAAAAATATCCATATATTTTTAATCTTCCTTGTGTGCACTTTCAAAGTTATGTGTATAAAAATATTTTTTTTAAATTATAATATACAATTTCGTTGCACAGAAATTCATCTAAAAATTACTTGAATGTCAAAACTGTTTATGTTCATTCAATTCAACTCATTAACAGTTCGTGCGCTCTGAAACTATTGCTACGAAAGAAAATTTAAAGCTATTTTGAAGGACATTGTTTTTCAAATTTTCAAAGTACTGTTGGTATTTAATTAATTATTTAAATAATGATATTAAGTTTTGATATAATAGACATCGAAAGCTTATTTGATTATTGTGCTAGAACATAATAATAATAATAATTTAATTTTTGTTTCATATAACAAAAAATTATTTTTGGTTCAAAATCTTTAGAATGATATTCCTTTTTAGCCCTTAATTATAAAATAATACAAATATAATTTACAGCGTTTCTTGGAAAACTCAGACATTTTATTTATTTATTTTAAAACTCAGCATTTTTACTGCTTTTTTTCTCAGTTGTTAACATTCAATGATGCTATGTGGGATTTGGATTTTTTAAATATCCAAAAGGCATATAAAAAGGCACACTCTACTGTTCGAATTAATTGAGATAAATGGAGAAAAAAATCTATTTTTTCAAAGACCCTTAACATTTATGATCATTACATACTTTATAAATAGAATAAAAATCTCTAGATTAGTACAAAGTATGTCCTCCTGTAGCACAAAAAAACTTTTCAGCACGTCTAGGCATCTATTCCTCTAGTGTAGAGCACGTGTTCTTGAAATCATCATTGTGAAGCCACACTTATATAACACTTTTATAATTAGCTCTGCTGTCGTGCAATTCATCTTATCTAAAAGATTCTTGATAATATGCCATATGTTCTCACTAGGATATGGTTCAAGTTAATTACAAGGCCAATCAAACACTTCTGTATTATTTTCCCGCCTAAGTGTCTGAAATAATTTCGAATTAGGGCAAGGAGCTAAGTCATGTTGAAATGTTCAATCCAATGTTTCCATAAATAGAAAATCCGCTGCGTAACATTCATATGTACTTGACAGAATTCATCCTGCTTATAAGAGAAACTAGACTTCAAATGCCATTCGTAGTGAAAAAAAATCAAAACATCTGTTTAAAAAGGGGATTTAAAGTCCATTGGATATAATCTTGCAGCAGAGTTTATCACCAATTCTTCTAATTATACTTGATTTGTATCCCTGGACAAATTAATATGCTTCATGACTAAAAATCACCTTCAGTCGTAAGCAGTTCATGATTGGTATTTTTTGCTCCATGCTAAATGTTAATTTCATTCCTTTTTTGTTTTAGAAAGTGTTATTTTTTGGAATTGTTGCATTACAGCCGACTTCTATAAGACTTTTCCGTACAATTGATATACTCATTTCAACACCATGGCCATATAAATTCCTTCGAAGGTCTGTGGTTGCCTTTCTTCGATTTATTTTTCTATTCCTTACTAGAATTTTATTTTTTCCTGGAGTATTTTTCCATTTGTGCCAGCCTTTTAACTTTTTTTTTCTTTTTGGAGACAAAAATCTGGAATCCTGAAATGTTCTTAAAGCTCTTGAATCACTTGATTTGTCCAACCAACTGCAATAGATGTATCTTTCACAGTCATAGAAGTGTGTTCATTAAGAACTATTACATTTTAGAACGCTTCTTCAGATTAATATATATTGTTCAACACAAGCAAATGTAACACGTGTTACATGGAACGCAAAATTATAACGACCAGTTTCAAGGCAGAACGCCTCACAACTGATCTATCCTTACACTAAAACCAAACAGACATGTAAATTTTAGTAATATTGATCATCCATACTACTTCGAAGGAAATAAAATTGGGGTGGTTCGATGCATGACTGGTAATCACATAGCAACTTAAACCAGAAAAAATATGTTTGTTTCTATTAATTCACGAACACTGTAGTAACATGAAAAAGTATATTTAGGAAAGTGGGAGAGTGTCGTATACTTAAAGCCTGAAGCAGAATGTTGCATAAAAGTAATGAATTAGCTGATATTTAACCTTAAAATGATGGTATTTTTTAATGAGAGAGAAGGGAAAAGTAGGAAGGCAATGACTTACTTTAAGAAATTTAAGAAGTAACTCGTAGGAAATTTGTACAGTAGCAGACATTGGGAAGATAATTGCTCAAATCTACGTTGCATGCAGCGAAATATCCTTAAATTTAATTCATCATCTACCTACCACTGTTTATATTTACAATTGCGTACAATATTCTATCTTTTTATTTGTACACAGTATCGGAAAAAAAACTGAACACTCAAATTAAAAAAAAAAATCTCTTCTGCATGTGATACAGAAAATGCAAAAACGTTGTTTTTACTCTATCTAAAACTTCTTGAAACTAAAAATCTATACAACTGTTAAAAACAAGGATGAAAACAAGATGAGGAGCTAATAAATAAGGAATAAAAAAAAGATAATTTAAATACAGTAAAACCTGTTTTTGTGTGGTCCTTTTTTATGCAACTTTATTTGGAGGCTATTTGTTCGGTGCGGTTTTATTCCTGTGCAATTTCTTCTGTGCGAGCTTTTTTCTGCGGTATATTAGTTTCAATGGCCTCATCACCATTGCATTGCCTTGTATCAATGAATCAGTGGCATAATAGATAATTTTTGCCCTCCCCCCTGCAAAGTCAGTTTTTGCCTTTAATATTTTATAAATAAAGCAAATATGTACAAGTCGTCAGTCACGTCCTGGGCCCCTTAGAGTACCGAGTAGTACGTTAGGTCACTGCAATGTACGCATTAGGGATTGCAATACCGGACTAAAAGTTCAATACTGGTATTCGGTATTTTTAGATCTTAATATCGGTATACCGGTTTTAATACCGATATTAGAAATTTTATATAAAACACAGGTGTTTCTTTATTTTATTTGCTAGTTTTGTTAGAGAGTGTAAATATCACAAAAATAATATAAAACTTATAAATTATAACAGCAAATAAAGTTTTTTAAAAAGTAAGGAACCATCGTATTTATTTAAATCACAAAAAATGTAAATATCTTTATTCAAACTGTGTTACTATTATAAATTTTTGAAATGTGATCTTAAAAAACATAATGCATCAACTGTACTGTCATTAAGCCTGGAGCGTATATTTTTTTTCAAAAATTACTTGCTGTCAAAAACGCTCTTTTGTCATCTACGCTAGTTATTGTACTGTTACCAATGTGCGATATACTTTTTCCATGTATTTACCACTAAATACTTCATCCTTTCAAATAAATGGAATTCTCTTCGGATGGTTTTTGGATATAGCTGTTTTCTGTATTCTATTTTGTTTGTGGAATTTTTTATAGTTTCCTCTAATTCTAATTCAAAAAACAATTCATTTTCACTATCGATATTAGTGTCATCATATCTTCAATAACTGTAACGAATTTTTCTGAATATGAATAGGTTTAAGGATAAAGAATCGTAAGAAAATTTACTATGTAAACATGACCATATTTAAATTAGTTAGTCAATTTTCTTTCTTTTCATTTTCCTTTTTAAAATCATTATAAGTATGATATGCAAATACAATGTAAATAACAAAGACACCAATTTAAAAATTTCAAAATATTACGCTCTTTCTTCACAACTACAGCCTTGTTTTCACAAATACGAATATCAAAGTACAAGCAGAATCACTCTAAACTGTAATAGGATAGTTTTGGCACGCCTCCTTGGATGATTCACTTATTTTATCACTTCTTGATTGTAGGATGCAACTTTATATTCACTCTCTAATTAATTTCGCCCCTTAGGGTGACATAAAAACAAAAATTTAAACTATTTTGCTATGTTTGTGATCCCTGAACATATAGAGGAAACAATTTAAAAGATTTCTAGCAAATACCTAAAAACAGGTTTTTAAACTTGTGAATACCGGTATTCCAAATTTGTACAGATAACTGAAAATACCAGTATTCGGTATAACGGTATTGTAATCCCTAGTATATATATACACTTCAAGACACTTTCTTTATTTGTTATAAGCAGTTTGTTGACAAAGCACGCTTAGTTGCTTTCTCTTATCGCGCCAACAGCCAGCGCTTGATTGAAGACGAAACTTTAAATGGCTGTGACATTATGAATAATTTGATAGATTGTGTAAACGGACAAGAAAAATCGGATAAAATATATGCAATGATACAGCTTTCCAACAAATAGGGAAATCATTTTCTTAAAATAGATACAAATTCCAAAAGAAGTAGGACATTTCAAAAAAGCTTCGATCACGCATATCTAATTATTGTGATGTTTATAAGGAACTGATCAACGAACCTTCGTCTCAAAAGCTTGTCTCTTACTTTATGATGCCGAAAAATAAATCAATTGAAATTGTATTTTCAAGTGACGAAAGCGATTTTGAACTAATTCATCAAAAGAAAATGAGTGCTTTGGATTACAATGGGCAATAGTAAATTATGTATGTGCATTTTGAAAACTTCTTCATGTGTACAATGTGAAACTAAATATTTTTTAAAAATTTTCCATTTGAAACTTAATTATTTATTTTATTCTGTAAGTACTTTCTCAAATATTTCGTTAATGGTTGGCGTATTTTCTAATTGCGATTTCTTTATGTGGTTCCTCTTCACCGCATAAAAATATGTCATATTTCGACGAATTTGTTTTTTATATGTTAGAATTTATGAAATATTTTCGAATATGGTTTTTTTTGTGTGGTTATTCTTATGCACTCCCTATCTACCGCACAAAAACAGCGTCTTCTGTTATCTATTAAGTAGATTTTGTGTTGGAATAAATAGCGCTGAATGACACACTTTTACAAAAATATGAGTTGGGAAGTTAAAGAAATTTTCACTGTTTAAAAAACATAATTATTTTTTCTTAAGAGAGACAAATTATGTTCCATAAAAATACTTACCCACACTAATAAACATATATAAGTGTATAATATATTCATAAAATTAGGACATTTAATTTTTCTGTATTTTTACTATGAAATTAATAAAATTATTTAACATATTTATCTTTTTAGCAAAAAATAAGTTATTTATAAAATATATGCTCTAAAAATAAAATAATTTACTTAGAATCACATTTGAATTCTTTCAAAAACTAACTTTGTTCATATCGGACTATTATTTCACAAGTACATTAAAATTGTTTGATTAATTATAGCACATTCAGAATAATTTATGAGCAAATAGTTTTATCAGACATTATAAACTTATTTCAACGTATAAAAGCTTGTCTTAGAACTAAAAAAAATGGAGATATTCATGAAAGTAATTAATCAGAATAAATTCTTTGAAGGAATTTTTGTTTAAGTCTCACGAGTTCATTAATAAAGGAAATTATTTTAGTTTCTAAAACAATAAGTGTATCTGAAATTAAACATCGCGCTATTTCTTTCATTATTTAAACATGAATTATTCATACTCTTCGAGATGAAGCCGTTTTTAATTCATATTTAATTATGAATTTCATTGAATCCATAATGAATAATATTTTCTACCGTCTCTAATTTATATAGAATGTTTTCATTATGTATGTAGCATTTTTTTAAAGTTTTTGATTCGCTTCTCTGGTTAATAAAACTTAAGTAGAATATTAAAGAAATACACAGATATTAACAACATTTCTTTTTAATCGATTCAGAAACATATTGAAATGTTATTGATTCCTTCTCTTGGGGGAAAAAGACATATTGTCATTTTTCCCAAGGATAATATAGTGCATGGATTAAAGATAATCAATTGTTTGTTTTATAAAATACTATTTTTCATCATAGAATCATTCATAATAACCTATTTAAGAAAATAAAGCCTTGTCCAATAGGTTTCTTATGGTTCTAAAGGAAAAAAATGAATTAATGCTATAGTAGGAATATCGTTCCTTAAAATCCGGCGTATACCGCGCATATATACTTTCATGCTGAATATTTTAAATTTTAGGTATATTCGCCGTAAAACGCCTTAATATATATTAATTATATATTGTGTTTCTTAACTTTCATGAAATCGATTTTTCAATTTTTTTCTTGAAAAAAAAGTAAATTTAATGCTGATTTCAAACATGCATAACAGGTATAGGTTTAAAGCTTAATAACCTAGTAATTGCATCTTTAAAATGTAAACAGCAGCTATTTGGATTACAAGAAATCTCGTGCATCTGTAGAAAAATACATTTACAAACATATCCTCCCAAAACTAATTCTAGTTAAAATTTAAAACATAATTACAAACATATACATACTTTTTAAAACATATATTTAGAGACATAGCTGCGAAGAACTTTTACTAAAATGTTTGCATGATCATACCTGGAACCCAAATGAAACCTTCAATAGCTGTGTATGGAATCGAGCTTCAAAAAACTCGTTTTTGAACAAAAGAAAATCTGTACATTGGTATAATTGAAGCAGTGATATGTTTTATTGAAGGTGCACATGCAAGAAGAAAGGTATTAAGAGAACTGAAATAAATTTCGGGATTCACATTTGAGAAGTCCTGCGAATAATTGACAAACTTGGAATTTGTTGAAGACGAGGTGACAATTCAAATAACCAGCAAAGAGGCCAGGACAATTAAAAGACAAAAATGAAAGGAATAAGATGCTTTAGAATAGTTCTAGCAAAATGAATACAAATCTGGTCTCTTTTAAATATCAAATTTTAGTAAGCTATTGCTTTTTTTTAATTCAGTTTTTTTTTCATATTACTCAAAATGTGTTTTTCTAATTTTTAGGTACATCCTTAGAAATCTGTATCTTATGTTTTGTTGAAACTTGGTATGAGCTTTTGTATAGTAATAATACATTTAATGCCTCTAATTTCATTTATGAAATGTTAGTATTTTTGTTTTTACTGCCAATTTTCTAAAAAAAACTTTAAAAAAAACCCGCTTTTATTAAAATTTACGAAAGTTAAGATTTTCAATTTTTTAATACAAATTTCTAATCAATGAAAAATAAAAAGAAACTCGAAAATTTAAATAAAGGTATGTTTGTGTAACTAAAACAACATGTTTTATGGTTTTATATGTTATAAAAGGAAAAATGCAGGTACCCAATCCGTTTTGCCTCATCTAGAACGTCTCGCTTCTCCTAAGCCGTGTGATTACTCTTCTAATTATTTACTGAGTGCATTTACTATCTTTGGTTGGGTTGGGTTGATTAGGTAAAATATATAAATAAGTGTTAATTTAGAACTTGTTACTGCTGAGTTTTGTTCGAACCCCCAAACATCAGCAACCACTAGTCGGTTGTTACAACCTCTACACTACCACGACCACGAAATGGCATAATACGTCATCTTTCTTCTAAATTATAGTAATTTGATCAATGATTATGTACCACTTTTCTTTCAACATAAAGTAAGCATATTTAATAAGATTTCCGAATATTTCAATTAATATTTATTTTTAATATGGTAGAGTGGTTGCCAGAGAAAAAAAATATGTGAATTGAATATTTATTATTATTTCATAGTTATCCTCATGCATTAACTGTTTTATTAAAATTATATTAATTGTAATACAATTCAATTGTTTAAAACGATAACTATCATTACGAAATAAATATTTTCTTTTTTAACTATATCCATTAGGTCCAATCCTGATGATTTCTTTAAAGAAATATATAAAGCGACATATTTTAAATTTTCAAGGAAAGGCATTACTAAGAATAAGATCTTTAAATACTTTGTTATATTTTTTTATGTTAAGAAAACGTAATTTGGATTCTTGAAGTACTTTTCGATCGTTTAAACCATTTATTTTCTCGGGAATAAAAAACAAGATTTTTCCATTGATCCATCAAAACATTATCATAATCACACATTATCCTTCAATGCATATTTTTTTCAGAAATAGAATATTTAATGCCTTATTTACTTTACTATAATTACAACTAAAGTTTAAGAAAGAATGAGTCTCTTGAAAAAGAAACATTCTTTTATACTAAAATTTAAATTTTCTTTCTCGAGTAAGAACTTGATTACTTTGAAAATCTCATGTTGATTATGACATTAGAATGATATATTTTCTCTTTCAAATACATTCCACTCAAATATACTAAAATGAAAGGGATTTTTGATTTTCATTTTGAAAACGTCTTCTGAAATAAAATATGATTTTTTTTCGTCAAGGAATATTACTATGTTTTAAAAAAAGTAATACATTTTCCAATTGTGATAATAAATTTATTTCTAAAATGTTTTTTTCTCTGAGGAAACGAAAGTTTGTTATATTATTAATGTCTTTGTTTTTCTCTTAGCTCGGATAGTTTTATTTTTAAAAATAATAATAATCAGGAATTAAACATTATGTTTACTTGCATTTAATTAGAAGTTTAGTTAAATGTATAATATTAAGTAATTTAAAATTGTATGAATTATACTTAGAACACTATATGAAACTCTTCAAATAATGCTGAATATACACATATATACACTAAGTTGCCAAATTATTATGACCACATATTCGATATAATATTGAACCACATGTATCCATCAGTACTTCATGAAGACGTTCCTGGAATGAACTCTTTGATATGTTGGGAGGTAGCACTAGAGGAGTCTTAGATTATACCTGATAACTTACATTTTCCATTGATTTTAATAGAATGGGATTGAATCCAGTAGCTTGATACCTCATACGTTCTCATTCCATAGATTTTAATTTCGACTGATATCTAGTGGTTGTGCAGGTCAACTAAGCAAGATATAATTTATTCTGTGTTTTTCGAATTATCTGTGAACAATGCCGGCTGTATGACAGGGATCATTGTTCTGTTGAAAGTATCTACACCCGGCAGGATACACCATTAACATAACGTACTTGATATGCTAAAACACTTAAATATTCTTAGACATTCCGTTTTCCTTCCTCACGAATCAAAGGAGTAACACAATGCCAAGAAAATATCTTTCAAAATGTATAATTAACCAACTTGAAGATTTGAGTCAACGCAGGAAGGCATGCTTTTTTGTTCTCTTTTTTTCATATTCGCAGCTTGTCGCCCGCATATTATATTTAAAAATGCGATTCATTCGTTTCCTTCATGCGATCATTCACTGTTTTCCAGTCATCTAATATTTAATCTTTTTGCTCCTTCGAGAACATGAGATATTTGCTCTTGTTCAAGGACGTCGATAAAAATGTACAACAAACTGTCCATTCTGTAATGTTCGCTGGTTCATCCTGATTAAAACTCTCCACGATTTGAAGTATGGTTTCTCTTCAGTTAGATTAAACTGGACAGCTTTCACAATTCTTCTTTTCTAACGAGCTTTCAGTAGCCAATAACAATCACAAGTCTGACTCTAAGGCATGGTTTTCGGCTTGGCAATCCTGTCTTTGGGAACATTTCCACTGCTTTCGAAAGCTTCACAAATGCAGCCATTTTAGTGATATTGGTTCCGATACTTTGACAACATGCAATCATTACGCATACAAAATCAATAAAAAAGTAAGTTGTCTCCCCACTTCTTCTCAAGTAACAGTGCAATTGATGTTCCATTATTTTTGCACTGTCATTTAATAGTTATTTAGCCCCTTAAGAACAACAATGTTAAGATATGGCCGATCTTTGTATAAGTGCTATGAAGTCATACAAATCTGTCCATTTGGTGCATACGTAAGCAATAGTCCATTAATGATATATATAAATAATTTCTTAGAAAGTCTTTAAAATTTACTTTTTCATTTTCATGTACAGTTCGTTTTTTCTGAAGAAAAATATACATATAAGCTATTATTTTACTAATCAATTACGTAAAAGAGCTTACAAATCACTATAAAAATATTTCGAAAAAGGTTTTAAATTGTTTTATTTTTATAATACATGGTTATTTGCCATACTTTTTTCTTTAGATCAACAAATTCTAGCCGATATTTATCAGAATATCAATGATCTACACAAGATATATACTTTTTAATTCCCTTTTAATATTCTATTTTAATTAAATTAAAACATCCCTCTATAAATCACCTAAATGATTTGATACTTTCATAATTTATTTCAGAGATAATTAAGCGAGAGATGAGCAATGATGCTAAAACAGTTTCCATTTCTTTCGACTAATGCAACAATTCACTCATTCCTTGAATACTATATATCATGGACTGTAAACCAAGGGCACGCGTGTCATTGATGACACACGACACCAAACCAAACGGTTTGCATTTTAATTCAAAGTAACAAAGTTCACTATGAAGTATTACGATAAAACGCGAGTGATCGATCGCGGTGCGTCGGGAGCACAATCGTTTCTTAATGTTTTACAATCCTAATATAAGGTATTTGTCATCTAATTCGTAATAACAGAAATCATACTAATAGTACTTTAATTTAAAACACACGTATTACAAAAACATTTACTACAATACATGTCAAAAATATGGTTTTTCATAGTAAATATTTGAGTTGTTAGTATTTAGAGTGTTGTTATTTTCGCAATAATCACGTCAAAATTATTCTATGGCACGTCTGCAGCTCATTAAACATTTCTTCAGAGAAAATGACGCCCTGATTCATAAAGGTTCGCCACCCCTGCTATATATTCTCGTTGTTTGTCTTAAATAATTTGTGTATAATTTAGTTTTTGTTTCAAGTTAAGTATGAGTTGAATGACATATCACTTCCTACTGATTTTGTATTAACCTCTCTATCCGGGTGAAAAAATATCAAGTTTTACACGTATTGGATTTATCAATCTATTTCATAAGACTTAAGAAAAGTATATTTTCTCTAATTCATTTCATACATTATTAGCATCATGTAACACAAGACTATTTCAATTCACTTATAATCTGTCTCAACCTTGTTTTTCTCAGTTTAACTCCTCTTCAACCAGTCTTCATCAAAAGACTTTCAAAATATTAAAACAATTTTCATTATTCATACATTTTAGTTACAGTTTTTATTCGGAAGTTGTAATTCCATCCTTATTGATTGTATTTTTTATGTGATAAGCAAGTTTTACTAACTAAAAATACTAACGTGTTCATTGCAAAAGAGTGTAAAACGTCTGATCTCGGCTTTTTGTATTTTACAGGACATATTTCTTTACTTCCTATTTATTTTTTTATTTCACGAAAAAATGATTACTAAAGTGTACTAATATGATGTTTTTAATATCCCAGCCAGTTAAAAAAGTATATAATGTGAAAACATGATACTATAAATCACATGTTATTAACAAAACTTAAAATACTGTAACGAGGTTCTTTTCCTTGACATTACTACACACTTCATAAGCATTATTTCCCCCATTTTATCGATTCTATTTCTCCCTTTTTCAAGCATTCATTTTCGAGATTTATTTTCACAAATATCAATGCAACTAAAATAAATGGTTCCTAAGTATGTAAATGGGATTATTGCATGCAATAGTAAACTGATATATATAATTTGAATCGCTGTTTTTTTTTTCAAAAAGGGATATCGTAAGCCGATACAGTATCAGTATTGTGAATTCAATGTGAAAAGCAAAGACACTAGTGCTCTAATAATTTTCCTTTCACGAAGTTCTTAGCAGACATCTATTTGATAAAGAAAGTTTCATTTTTATTCCAATCAATTATTTATATATATATAAAAGTATAATGATAACGGGGTAACCAATATTATACTCCTGCGTTATTTCGTACATGAAATGATTTTGTGATATTACTCCGCTAATAAAATAAGTGTCATCGATTATTGTTACAAGCCGTGGGAATTTTACTTTCTGCGAAATCTCGAATTATATAGGGATCATATATTTGATGTTACATACGACTTTATTGGTAGAATAAATCTAAACATATGGGTCATCTCACGCATCATGCAAAAAGAATGATATATAATAAAACAAATAGCAATCATTTAAATTAAATCTGTGACAAATAAACATGAGGACAATAGTAAAAATTTAAACAACATTAAAGAAACTAAAAAGGTGTAGTATTTACAATGAATTGATGAAAGCTATGCCATTTCAGTAAAAATTGCTTTTCTCACCACGTTTTGGGCACATGAGCAAACTATATTGGACAGGGAGAAAGCATTTAATCAGAATTATTCAAAGAGCTTAGTCCCTGTAGAAAAATTTCCATTAAATGTTTCGAGTTATAATTTCAAATTTTGTTAAACTAAGTTAATCCGCACACACACAAATATTATTTCCCGATATTAAAAGGGAATAATATTGAAATAAACTATATCAGCAATGAATCCAAAATCTATATCCAATAACCAGACAGAAAGTTTTTGTAAAGAAGAACTTGTACTTTATTAAAAATGAAACAGAATTATTTTGCGTAAAATGAAACATTAAAAATGTTTCAAGAGAAAAATTAAGCCTCCTAAAATTTCTTGGCATTAAAAAATATAGAAAATGTAAAATTATTGTTTTTTTTTAAAGTAAGACCTGTGTAAATATGATTGATTAAAACAGTGCTTCTCAAACTTTCACTATTGGTGACCCAATTTTCAATAATACTTTTTATCGCCCCCCTTATATAATAATATTACGCTTTGGGGGGTGCTAAGGCTACAATGCGATCTTAATTAGAAACCGTACAGATTAGAAAGAGAAGTATTAAATTTTGTATATTTGTTACATTTAAGCGATATTTCTTTTAAGCAAATTACTTTTAAGTAATAGGATAGTTATTGTTATTTTTCTTTACTCTAATTTTTAAAGTGGAACATATTGCAAAATGATGTTTAATTAAAAATTTATTTCCTCCATCATCCATTTCTAAGAGTATAATTGTCATCAGAAAACGAGTTTAGTGTATGTTGCTCTCTATCATATCCATCAAATTTGGCATTAATATTTAAAGCGAGAAGACTTCAAAATGTTTTAACCTGGGAGTGCAGGGCGGCAATCGATACTAACGTTTATAAGTATTCCTCTTCTTTCTACAACTAACAGCATTTCAATAATAATTACAGTAATGAATTTTTTACCTTTCTAGAATTTTTCTCTGGGTCTGAGTTTCTCTTTTTTTTTTTTTTTTCTGAAAGATTAGTATTTTAGGTTTAAGAAGAAAACGTAATAAAAAAATCTCTCATCGTGGGATTACAGCACAGCAAATAAAAATGTTTTTTTTTATTTAGTTATAGGATCAGATAATTAATGAACGTATCAAAGTGGAAACTTTAGCTGTTACAGCACAGCAAATAAAAATGTTTTTTTATATAGGATCAGATAATTAATGAACGTATCAAAGTGGAAACTTTATCGCCAGCTGATATATATAGATTACATCAATGTAAATGTGTATTCTTATATGTCAGAAAATATTTTGTTTATTTCGTTCTGGCAAATTAATTTTGTAAACATTTTATTTTCGATATGCTCGCGCCCCCCTTTTTAGGGTTATCATGCCCCCTAGGGGGCGTGCCCCACAGTTTGAGAAACACTGGATTAAAATATGAAATGCTCAAACCAACACGAAGATCAGTACAAATCATCCACCACTCAGCACATTGATCATATATTCTAATAGAGTTTACTATTAATGGTTACTGTTAATTTATGCAGATATGTATAGTTTTTCATAACTTGCTATTTACTACTATAATGAATCATTTCATTTAAAAAAAGATTCGAAGAAACGTACTATGTCATAAAGGGCATAATACGTGCCTATTAATGCAAAAAAAAGATCCTGCTTGATGCCTGAAATGATGAAATGTAACGATCCAAGAACAAATGGATATTATACTTTTAACATGATAATTGAATTAATTAATGAAAGGTATAATGACATTTTACAGTAGATGTAGTGCTAAAAGAATATTTTAAAATATTTTAAAGTATAATATAATAAGAGTTCGTACAGTAAAATTTCTGTTGTACGTGGTCCATTCGGAAGCTAACCTCCGAATCGCTGTAACAAAAACAAACCAAAACAGAGGGGAAAATTTAGTTACATGCCAAAGGTACAACTCTCCTCTACTTTTCAACATAGTCTACCCCATTATCCAATCACTTGTAGTATCGTTTTAACATTTTACAACTTTCTTCTGTATAAAAAGTGGCCGTTAGCGATTTAAAGCAATGTGTTGCAGCGTTTTTAAGACACGACGTGTTCCCGTGACTGTTTCATACAGAATTATACGAGAAATGTGTGTGTGTTTGGAAAGTGTTCTGAAAGTTAAGATTTTGTGATGTTACAGAACAAACGAATTTTTCCATCGATTTCTTTGAAGATATCAGCGCCCACTCCGTGATTCCTATTGGATGTTTGTTTTTCCGTCCTTGAAAAATCGTATCCATTGACGCGCTACAACTTAACACATAATGTTTGGCCCGCATACGTTACACAATTCACGATGGATATATACTACTGACAGTTTCTTGAGACAAAGAAATCTTATTACTCCTCGCATCTCACATTTCGAGGGATTTTCTGTGTGGGTGTGGCGACACACATTTCGTCAAGTTATAACTACCAAACTCTTGACTCTACGACAGTGCTTATCAATCTTTCAATATTCGTGACCCAATGTTTGATCATTAGTTTCATTGCGCGCCTCCTCCAAACAATAACAATGCATTGAATTCAATAATACTATAGTTTGACACTAAAGCTACAATACGACTTTAGCCTCTTAAGTGCCACTGGCGTATATAAACGTCTCGCATAGCGAAAGTATTAATTTTCGGGATGTATATACGTCTTACCGAAGTACAATCTTTTCTGTGCACTGCCATCCATAAAACTATTCCGAAGGCCTTGTTATACAATAAAATGACTTTGACAGTGTTTGCGAAGGATTAACTTATTTCAGAGGATTTGCTTAGATATTACTTTTCTCCGCCCCCGAAAAAAACATCATATATGAGAATCTACGTGGGAAACAACTGAGGTATTGGGAAGCAAATCGTGTAACTGTTATTCGACAATTAAGGGATTAATTATAAACCGTACAAATTATCAAGATAAGTTTTAATACAAAACCATAAGGACACTGGTAATTATCAAACTTGATTTTAACTTAGAATTGCTAAATTAATTATAAAATGCATTGTATAGACTCAGTAGCACACGCAGGAATTTTTCAGGGGGGGAGGGGGTTCCAGGGTTGAAAGGTAACCATTCTTGTATCATGCTCCTTTTGATTTTGTCGATTTTAGTTAACAAAAGACAGTAAACAATTAATTATTGAATACATAATTAGCATTAATTAATAAAATTAATCATTAATAACAAATACTTTATTAAATTTTACGTACTATATACTTAGAATTATAATCAATCGTAAAAAATCAAGAGATTGGGGAAAGGTCTGGACCTCCAGGACCCCCTCTTGTGTGCGCCACTGTATAGACTGATACATTTATAAGTGTATTGTATCAGTGTAAATGAGTATTTTATTTTTTACTATGTCAGAATGCATTTTGTTTGTTACTTAAAGTAAATCAATAATATTTTTAAATAATCTTCTGTTTCCTACTTCTTAATATGTTTGCGCCCCCTAGGGGCACGCCCCACAGTTTGAGAAACGCTATCCTACGACACTTGCACTCACTGACTGGAAGCTTACTGAATCAAAAATTGCGCATGCATTCAAATGACGGTTCCCGGAGTGGTACTTCCAGGATCACGCCCAAACGGTGGTTAGTTTCTGAATTGCCCTCGTATATTGGACGGCATTTTCTTGAAAATAAAAGCTTAAAAATAAATGTTAGTATTACTGGAAAAAGAATTAAATATTCTAACTATTCACACAATCAAATAATTTGCATAATTATTACTAAGCAATCAGAATCATTAACTGTTCTTTTATTTCAATAGTTTAAACATGAATGTAAAAATTGTAATATACGTTCGTGAGTTTTTTCAATTTTGTTTTGGGTTTCAAATCTAAGTTTTAACAATAAAAAATTAAATTTTGAACTATCATATTATATTCCACTTAATTTCACTTTTAACCACAAACTCCTTTTCTCCTAAATATTACTTAAAGAAAAAGTTTAAGATATCTTTCCGAACAATGACTTTAAGTACTGTGCAAATTAATTGGGACAAATATACTTTTTAAGAAAATTATTTCTTTTGGGGGTATTTTCTGCCTCAAATAGTCTCACCTGCATTTTCTTGCAACATCCTACTCTCTTTGACTAGTCCAATCTGGTTGGTCCACGTGATCACGACACGTCGAAAATGTTTCCTTCAGTTGCTGAAAGAAACAGTCGCTTGTGTAAATTGTCTCCTGACATGTTTTTAAAAAATGGATATAACTCCCGGGAAAAGGACTAGAATTGTTACTCAGTCAGCATACTTCTGTGACTGTGAGAGATATTGTTAGCAGCAGTTGGAAAATGTGGTGTTTCTAAAATTATTAGTCAGCAAAAGAATTTTGGGGCAGTGTCTCCAAAACGAAATAGTAAATGTGGATGCAAACGTAAGTTCCTATCTCAAACAAATTTCTTGTACGAAATAGTACAATCAATTCTCACAAAACAAGTAGAGTTCTTCAGATAGAATTATTAGCTACAGATATGAGAGTGGATCCCACGAAAGTTCGACAAAGGCTTACTAAAGCTGGAATATTTGCAAGAAAACCAATCGAAAAACAATTAAAACCAGCAATGAAGAAAAAACGTTTGGATTGGACTAGGAAATATCAGTCTTGAACTGCATAAGATTCGAAGAAAGTTGCAGTCAGCGAGACACATATTTTTTGTGCAAGGATTTCGACCAAGATTGGTCATGCCAAGTGGTGGAGAACCCATCTGGGAACTACATCTTATTGAAACAGTTAAGCAACCTCATTTACAAATGTTTGAGGCTTATTTTACTTCTGGAGGACCTGGCAGCTCAGTATTAATTAAAGGGGTGATGGAACTTCTAAACAATACATTTTTTTTATAATAAAAATTTAAATTGTGCCTATGATGCAAAATTTCGCTTTTAGATCTTACTTCATGCCATTTTTTTACGCTAACAACTAATTTTTTTTAAACGAAAAAAAACGGCTTTGGATTGGCCTGGTGATTTTCCTGGTGTGCATCGTACACAAAATGTGTGAAGGCTCTCTCTATCATAATTTACCATTTTCGTTATAGTCTACAAAATCTATTTAGCACTACTAGTCACAGCTGTAAAAGTTGACTGAAGCTTTTCTTCTTTAAAAATCATTAAATATTCTTTAAAACTGTCCAAGTGAAGAGGTATTGGATCATTTTGGTTCATATACTTTCAGTACAGAGAAAGATATTTCATAAATTAATTTAAAGGAAACTATTGGGGAGCATAGAAAATGATATATTTTATTTATGTTTTACTTAAGGGAAAAAAATATATAATACATGTAATTAACATGTTATTAGCTATTTGGTTTAAAAATATGATGATCCTGGAGGCGCCACTGAGTACGTGCTAATTTACAATAATTCTGTAAAAGCCTCCCGTTAAAGAGGTGTAAAAGGTCGGGGAATAGTGTACCTAATTAAGTGTCATTTTGTTTACTGGATTTAAGTCCTGGGAGCAAAATTACAAGGTTCGTTCAAAATTTCTCTCGAGTTACTTTATAGTGATGTGCTCATAAATATTTAAATAAATAAAATCTCTCAGCAAGATTTTTAAAGTGTTCAAAATTATAAATACTATAATTATTGATAAAATATGCGTTTAACTGAGACTATATTATCTTCAGAAGTGGCACACACAGGGAATTTTCAAGCTAGGGATCGAGGGCCGAAAGTCCACCATTCTCGTACTATACCTCAATATGCTACTAAACATATACATTTGATTTTGTCCATTGATGGGATAAAAACAACGGTAAAATATTAATTATTGAATAAATAATTATCATAAATTAATAAAATAAATTATTCATAAAAATATTTATCTAAATTGTACGTACTATATACATACGATTAAAGTCAATCGAAAAATAAATCAAGGGGGATGGAGGGTCCAGACCCGGGGACCCCTTCCTTGTGTGCGACACTGATTTCCAGCAATCAGTAGGAATGGAGGATGTTTAATGATCATATCTCATTAACAAGTATCCCTTACCTATATTTTCTATAACTCTAAACCAGCGGTACTCAACCTACAGCCCACCTAGCCTTTTTAAGTGGCCCGGTCATTGTCCATTGCTCTTAAAAATTCACTTATTTAAGAACAATATGTTAAAAATTTGATGTCAAGAAATCAAATATATCAATTTTGCTGTTTGCTGTTGATGACGTGTGATTGAAAATTGAGATTTTATTTATTTCTAATGGTCACGGTTAGTGACAACCGACAGCAGTGGAGTAATGACAATTTTATGTGTGTATGGGCGGAACTAATTTTTAACTATCTGTCATATCTTGAAACAAAAAACATATGTTTGCGGCTCGCGTGAAATAGCCAGCATATGTAAGCGGCCCAGCAGAAAAATGTTTGAGTACCCCCGGTATAAGCAAATACCTTCCTTAACAAATTTGTCTAGACTAGATGAAAATAGAGAATATATCTATTGAATAGCCTTTGCGAAAATTTTCTAAATCCAAAGATCGACTTTTCAAACTTAATATAAAAATCATCTACCTCCAATGTTATTAAAGTCATTCTGTGAGTGAGAGTGAGAAAGATACTTAGTTAAAATTCACATTTTCAATTTACGAATCATTTATAGTTAATATTGCCTTAATTTCTATAATATTTGGGAATTTGAAGCACGAGCATTTTTAAACATTAACCATATTATATTAAGTTTAGATTTATAAGATATTTTAGGACTTGAACAAAAGGACAATTTTTAAAAGTACTTTGATGAAATGTTCTGTGCTTTCCATCTGATTATTTTTTATAATGTATCTCGCCAAGTGTTTCTTTCACCGATTTCATCTTTCGAAACTTTTTGTCTAAGTCTCACATTATTTTTTTTCATACAAAGACAAAATCTTACTAGATAAAAATAGGTTTGAAATCGAAAAATTTAATGTAATATAATAATTCAATAAATGTATATAAATTATCGATGTAAATTTATTTTTTTCTAATTAAACTCGTATTTTTAGTGCATAAGCGCTGAAAAAGAAATATCAAAGTCCAAGAAACATTTTAATTAAATTTGAAGTTATTCTGATTTGAATAGCAATCGAGATCTTAAGAACTATTCGTTAAAAGAAATATAAAGATATGAAAGGGATATATAAGATTAATTTGTATCTTGAATTATTTTTTAAAAAAAAAAATTTTTACTTGAAACACTTTAAAACTTCTTCAGTTGAGAAATTAACGTTTAAAAAAATTGTATGAAATCTTTTGAGATAAAATAGCAGCCAATATAAAGTAAAATACTTATTCCAAAGAAACTTAATATTCAAATTTGATATTACAGTTGAAAATAGAAAAAAAGAAAGAAGTAAAAGCATTAATATATATAAGCTAAATTATATATATTTATATATATATTTTAAAGATGATACCGTATCATTATTGCAAGATTTTTTTTTATACTAAATTCAAAACGTTTTACACTATTCCTATAAATGACAATTCTTAGGAAATATTTAAAAGTAAAAAAGTTTCTTCTATGATACTCAAAATATAAATTTGAAGTTTCTTAAGTATTATTAAAATAGCTTTACTTTTTTAAGATCTTATTTGAAAGATTTGTTTTTTTTCTATATGTTTTCCTCTTCGTTCAATAGTTTTTTTTTTTTGAGTTAAGAAAATCATTTAACTAAAAATACTAAACTATTACTTTAATACATTTGAAATGTTTTTCTTTAATTTAAAATATTATTATCATCTTTAAAGGAATAAAATGATTGTAAAGTGTTCGGTGAAAATCATTCTTCCAAAAATGCAAATATATATACATTTGTCAATTAAAAAATACAACTTTTAGCTAGTCTGAGAGATTAGGCAGAATGTCTTATTTAAAATTTTGCAAACTTCCAGGAAAAGTAGGCTACACCGAAACAACTTCACACTTATAGTAAGGGTAGAATCAGTATAGTAGATCACATTGTGAAACCGTAGTTATGCTTCAGAAAATTCATTTTGTATATATATATATATATGGTAATTGTAACATGCACAATTGCAGGAGTATGACACTTTCACGTATATGGATCTTATGCATGGACTGTAATGCTTAAGGGGTCATATATCTTTTAAAATTTCCGGAAAATCAATTTTTTTATTTTATTTTATAGAGTAAACCCTTCTGAGTGTTCTAAAAGAAACCGCATGCAGATATTCGCAATAGAACGGACGTTATTAAGAAAATAAAAAGAGTAGAAAAGGCGATTTAAATATTGTTTACATTTTGGCTCCAGGGTGACAGCTGTCATGTCGCTGGTGACAGCTGCATTTCTCTGTTTCTAATATTTTCATTCTAATTATTATCAAATGCTTGAATCTAAGCCTCAAATATTATTATTGTTGTTCTGAATATTAACTACAACTTCTACTAACTTTATAAACTTCTACTTCTACTTTTGTTTTGATAAAGTGAATCTTGAATTTATACTCGCTCGTTTTTGATTTTCATACCGTATTTTATTCTAAGATAAGTTTTAGGAAAAATATTATTTTTTATAAACTTTTGAAGAATGAATTCGACTGAATTTGCCAAAAGACCATCTCGTAAACGTCCTAAGAAAAGGAAGTTTACTGGTAATATGCATACGAGATGCAAAGCTGTACACAGTGTGGATGAATCACTAAACAACAGTGCATCTGGAAAAAAGATTCGGCTGCAAGATGTTGATTAATCTTTTATTGAACATGATGACTGTTTTGATGGCTATAGAGTGTTTGATAAAACTATCATGTTTACAAACATTCAAAACTTTGCTTCTTGCAAAAAATGTGGTGGTGATATTAAACTTTTAGAAAAATGTGTTAGAGGTTTGTCTAGTGTTTTTTCGATTGAATGCAAGAACTATAAAGACTTGTGTTCGTTTAGAAATTCAAAAATGCTGGGTAAAAGAAAAAATATTCCAGAAATAAACAGACGTTTTGTATACGCAATGAGGACAATTGGACAGGGTCATGCAGCAATGACAACTTTCTGTGGAGTCATGGACTTTCCTCCTCCAGTTGCTGAAAAATCCTATAATAACATTATAAACAAACTACAATTGTGTAGTAAAGAAGTCGCAGAAACTTCAATGCAAAGTGCAGCTTTGGAAGAGGTAACTTTGACAAATTCTTAGTGGAGATGGAACATGGAAAACCCGTGGCTATTCTTCTCGTGTTGGTGTGTGTGCTGTTATAGGAGACAAAACATGAAAGTGTATTGATGCGGAAGTGATGTCTTCTTTCTGTAAAGGATGTGATTCTTGGAAACGAAGAAAGGGGTCATCTGCTTACAAAAAGTGGAAAATTCTTCACGTTAAAGAATGTTTGAAAAACCACAATGGTTCAGCTGGCATGATGGAGACTGTGGGAATGGTTCGTATATTTCAGCGTTCATTAAGTCATCGTTCTGTGAGATATACATCTTACATCGGGGATGGCGATTCCAAAACATTCTCATCTATTACTGCATCCAATCCGTATGGAGAAGATATCACAGTTTCAACAATTGAATGTGTTGGACATGTTCAAAAAAGAATGGGAACTCGTTTACGAAAATTAAAACAAATGAGCTCCAAACTCAGTGATGGGAAGTCAATTGGGGGAAAGGGAAGGTTGACCGACAGAATGATCGACTTAATTACAACGTACTATGGAAATGCAATCCGACAAAATAAAACATGCCTGTCAGATATGTGAAAAGCTGTTTGGGCTGTATATTTCCATATACGTTCAAGCGACGAAGAACCATTGCACAGTTTTTGTCCCGTAGGTCCCAATTCTTGGTGGAAATATCTAAATCAAGTAGTAGAGGGCAGAGTGGAAACTTTTAGACACAGTAACAAATTGCCAGTGGCAGTAATTGATGCCATAAAACATGTGTTTAATGATCTATCACAACCTAAACTTCTACAAAAATGTCTAGGGGGTAAAACCCAAAATAATAATGAACCCATTAACTCATTAATATGGAAATTATGCACAAAAACTTTAGGTTGTTTTAGAAAGATTGTTGATATATCTACAAATGAGGCAATTGTCATTTTTAATGATGACAATCAAGGCAGACGAAAAATTATGCATTCGCTTGGTCTGACTGTTGGTCAATTTGCACATAAATTTGTTACACTTGTAGATATAAAAAGAATTCAGACTGCAGAAGTACATTTTAATCTCCGCACAAAAAATTATGACAGGCTAAGAGAATGCAATTTAAAACTATTTGTAAGAAATTAACTGAAAAAGAGGGAACATCATATGCATGTGGCGAATTTTAGCATTTTAGAATCATAGTAATACACTGCATTCATATCACAAATTGTTTAATATTTATAATAAGTAGTTGTTAATTAAGGTATTGATTGTTTTTAAGTAATATATATAAATTTTTAACTTTATTTTGGAGAAATGAATCACTTTGTTGCCTTTTGATTATTTTGTAGCTTTTGATATCGTTTCGATGCTTGTACTGTATTGGTATAATATATGTTTTTAGTTATAATAATTTTAATAAATTGAAGTTTATTGACTAAAAAAACTTCACATTAGTTTTAATTTAAATTTAGTTGTTGTTTGAGTAACCAGAATAATATATATATAAAACTGTGGTAAATTTTACGTTTTATGTCAATTTTCACAGAACGTCATTTTTACTCATTACGCGCATGATATTTTCAAAACCGTGCAATGGAAAATGATAAATTTTTTACTGTAGGTTCTGATCATATCTGTATTTAAAATAACGAACCAGTTTGAATTTTTAATGAAAAAATTTAAAATTACAAATATAAAATAGCAAATTTTTTTTAAAAATTTTATAGTTAAATTTTAAATTGTTATAGTTTACTAAAAATTTTAAATCAGTATTTAATGCTTCGTCATTTTAAAGATAACACAATTTCCAACACTGAGCAAAAATTTCATCAAAAAATATTGGTAACTTTTTTTTATAAAGCTGCGCGTAATGCATATCACTTGCGAAAAGAAAACAAAAATTTCTTTTTCTAATTATCTAATTAAAAATTTATCCTAATTAGCACTGTGTTTGTTGCTTATGTTTTAAGTAAAGTAATATCTATTTGTTTATTCCTCCAAAATTTACATTCCAGGAAACAATAATAAAAAAGTTATAGAGCTTTAAAGAGCTCACTATTTTTAACCATTTTCAACTTTTTAAAAGGTATGTGACCCCTTAAACAATAATATTATGCCCAAATATACCATGTGTATAGACGACACTTAAGATATGCCATCTGTGTACGTTTTCTGTGTTTTTTTTTCAAAAGGATTATTTCGACCGGAGCTCACGAAATTTTGTGAATGCTTGACACACCCACTCACCCAATATATATATATATATATATATATATATATAATATAAATATATATAGATAGATATATAGATAGATATAGATATATAGATATATAGATAGAGATAGATATAGGTCTCAAAAAAGTAATCTGGTTGCATTTGGGGTAAAGTATTGGAGAATAATTATTTTCTAGTGACGTAGTTTTTTTTTGCATTTAACCGCGAAGCCCAGGAATCACAAAACGGACATAACAAATTAGAATAGGTAGTAATACATCGCATCCAAGTTACTCTGAGTGAAAGTAGGTACTCTTTTTCATTAATGGGAAACCTACATCAAAAAAGTACGACTGTAAACTGCTTTAACCTCAGTGGTTGAGAGGTTTTAGGATGCCATTTAGTGACATCAATCCTGTAAAATAAACGCATTAATTATAAAAATATTGTAAAATTATTTATTTTTACTATAACCATATGGATTTAGGCTCATATACGGTTTAACTGAACTCAGTGGCGCTAGAAACCATGAGGGTCGAGGCTTATGTTCCTTTCTCACCATACGTGACCTTATTAACTATGGTGGAAGTGCAGGTATTCCGCTCAAGTGGTCAGTTTGACGCGAATCTATATACGCAAAATTGTTAACTTCAATAATATTAAGAATATCTTCGAATGATTCTTCCTTCAGGACTATCCCACAAACTTCTTGAAAAGATATATTCTACACAAATACATTAATTGCCTTTTATCTTCTGATTCCAAAACCACCCAACACTGGTATCACAAAATCAGTACGTTTGTGGTCTTGAAGGAAGATTATATTAAAACACTTTTCATACTGTTACATTTTTCCTACACATTCTTAGGGTATCTGACTACGTTCGGAACCCTTATTTAGCAAAAGCATATAAATAGATAATATTAATGATATTTAGTGTCACTGAGATTAGAAAATGTATATAAAATTGTTTTAAGAATAGTATTACAATAAAAATTATTTAAGTACAATATTTTGGCAAAAAATAAACATAGAATGGCCCATTTTCAAAATGATCTCCTTTCGTGAAAAATGCTTCTGTTATAATAATGTTCCACCTGTATATAGCTTATATCTCTGCATAGAGGCTCAACTAGAATTTTTGAAATATAAAACTGAGAATTGGGTTTATCCATGTTTTACGACAACATAAGGTATAAATTTTAAGCAAAAAACACCAATAATTATTTCAATTGGTGGTAACTTAGCAAATGATGTGAATTTTTAAGCAAATCATAGTTGAGCCTCTGTACAGAGGTCGTAACTATATACAGACAGAATATTATTATAATAGAAGCATTTTTCACAAAAGAAGAACATTTTGAAGAGAAGGTTATTCTAAGTTAATATTTTGCCGAAATATTGTATATAAATAATTGTATGCATGTATTATAATCTAAGTGACACTAAGTATCATGAAAATTATCCATTATTGCACTTTTTTAAAATCCCAGTTTGGAACGTAGTTGGATATATAGAAAGTTCCGAACCGTGATTTTAAAAAAGTACAATAATATATAATTATATTTTAGACTAATTTTTATATGATTATTATTTTAATGATTTTTTAAAAGTATATATATATATATATATATAATTTTCTTAATATCGTATCGCAATTAATTTTATGTGGTTCTGCTCTCACCCCTCGTATTTGTTGGGAACACATTACTTGTTGATGCACTCTCGGCCATCGTTTACACTCCGAATAAAAGTAGGTTATGTTTTTGTTCATATGTTATTTAGTTTAATGATTTTTTAATATTTAAATTCTACATACATAATTCTTTCCTTTCCTCTTGGTACACAATATGACAAATTACAGGTGAAGGTTGGTTGGCCGCAAAACATGTTTAAACCTGCAATCCTGGTTCCTAAGTCCAGGAGTTTGTCATTATACTACTGTGCCTTCTACTTATTTATAGTTAACTTAGGCTATAACTATCTGTTTATTTTTATATTTTCGTTTATATATTTGTGTATATGTGTATATATGTATAAATTTATATATATATATATATATATATATATATATATATATATATACATATACATATATATATATTGAATTTTTTATATTGAATTATATATATATATACCTTAAACATCTTATTCATTTAAAAATTTCTATATTTTATCAAACAACCAAATTATAGACTTGTTAGTTTCATTAGCATCATTGTTTTCATCAGTTTTTGCATGCTGATATAGATGATGCGTTCTTAGATAATTTGAAGGTTTACCTTGATGAAAAAGTAGCTTTATATTCACTTCAAGATTATTTACTTATAATTGCTAGCAGAATTGAAACACAATATATTATTATGCAAATTGAATTTATTATCTATATTCTATTTGGGTTTTAATACCGATTCGCAAAGGGTTGGTATCATGAAACAAGTTTAACTCTATTTATTTTCTGAAATTGCTGTCCCGAAATTGTTTTTTTACATACTAGGATTCTTTTTGAATGTGTTATATTGTTTTTCCTTTCTTCCTTTTATATATTTATTATGCTGTTTATGAATACTGTCTTTTGTTTATGTTGTTGAATTATTTCTTTACTTGAATGAATAATAAACATATATAACATGGATTTTATTACAATGTTTAATTATTTTTTTTCATTAATTATGATATAGAACGGAATAATGTTTTTGCCATTTATTCAATATTTTTTACTTATAGAGTGCAGAGTATAAGGTAATAAGAGACACTTTTTTTTCTATCCTACACATTTCTGATTTGGCGTGTTTTCTACTTTTTCCCGTCCTGGGTGGACCGATATTAAGAAAAGAAATATTTAAGGCAATGACTTGTGCAATATATTTATATAATGTAATTAATTTAAATTACTCTGAATGCATTGCGAAAATTTCAAATTTATTACTCGATAATTTAAAAAAGACCACGTTACAAGCTTTATCACAAATCACGTGATAAATTTCAATTTCAGTAATGTAAAGGCGAAAAAATAAATCGTTTCGTCGTGCATCCTAAAATGGCTTTCCCTTTCGCCTTAATGCCGTTTTGCTACTGCAGAGCAATGAGGTGCATTTGACTTCAGTGGTTACGTTCACTAGACACGAAGCTAAAATAAAGTATTCACATTACAGGAAAAAGGAGTATAAAATCGCGTGTATATAGCCTATGACAGAATTTTCTTCTCTTTCGAATTAAGGAAATAAAGATTCAGAATGTTTCTCAGTATATTGGGAGCGCCACTCGCGACACTAAGTATAAATGCACTGATTTTTTTTAATTCTATTTATTTATTTATTTTTTTATGGCTTGCCAAAGGCAATGTTTATGGCATTGCTCAGAAAGTCGCAAATATTTATGCGAATACTAAATATTTTTATGTGTGTTTATAATTATATATGACACTGATTTTTGTAGAGAGAGAATCCTTATCTTTTTACTTGAAATACACATATATGTATACAGTGAAATGCGTTTAACGCGAATACACTGATAACGAAATATCGGTTAAACCGAAATAACACAATGGTCCAGATAAACTACTATGTGTTTTTAATACATTATTTTCTCTTAACACGAATTGAAAATTGGTTCACATGAGAAGATTTCTCTCCTGAAAATGAAGATATGGGGAATATAAGCCCTGCAGACTAGGTTTAAGAGGGATGCAAAAAAAAAAAGAAAGTTGGTTTCACATGTTTCGCAGAAAGCATGCTAACTTGCCTTTGAAACGCACTCGGAATAGTCTATTATATGAGTCAATTTTATTTATATAAGCTAATTTCACCTTCCATCCCTACAAACATCTCATCTTTTTTCTGGTTTTGAAATTTGGTGACGAGTAAATCGCAGTGTACATAAAAGTCAGGAAACTTGATCCGCGAAGATTATTTTTTCTATTTTAGAAAAAAAAATTGCAAGCACAATTGCAAAGAGCTCAGGGAGAAAGGAAAATCCTACTTTGCTTAAAATAAAGATGAAACTTTTGCAGGCTATTGATCAAGAGCAGATGACAAAAACGGAAATCTGTGCAGATCTTGCTATTGCTTACTCTATTTTATCAGCAATTATAGAAAAACAAATCGAATTACGTAATTGATTAATTTTCATTAAATGCTTGCAAATGCACATATTTATGTAAATAAAATGAACTCTCGCGTCAGACCTGGCCGGAACATCTGCTCATGCACGTCAGGGCTAAGTGTCACATATACTGAGTCGGGCACAGTAGGCCTTGGCCCTCAAGGGCTGTTGCGCCACTGAGTTAAGATAAAATGTACTCTAATAAAATTAATTTTGTTGAATATAGTTTCTTTTTTTTGTTTTGTAATATTCTTTAACACACAAATACTTCTAGTATCATATTAAACGGTTTTTACTGTAAATGTACAAATAGAGTCTCAAATAGAATGTAATGAAATTTAAAACATAGATAACATAGGCATACGTAAATAAGAGAAAATATTTAGAAGAGGAATTTTAACTCAGTGATTAAGTTCAGAGGAATTAGCATAAAGCGCGAACCTCTCTCGAGGCGCAATCTGACAATGTAAACGTTCAATTTAATTTTAGACATTTTTTGAGGAATAAAATTCATATACTCTCAGCAATCTTTTATAAAGTGTATTCAGATGAAGCTATAGCATATCAAAGGAACAAATGCTCTGATCACATTCCTTATTTTCTAGATGGTTAAAATAGTATGAGACATTGTAGGATAATGAATCAACTGGACATTTTACGTGTCTTGTCTGTTGACGAACGCTTTTTAGGAAAGAGATTTTTTTCTTTTAATAATCTTTGAATAAAGTGTTTCAAACTGCCCTTAACACATATGCAACGTGTTATTGAAACAACAATGTACCACCGATGAGTGCTTAAAAAAACGTGATGTCTTGTCTAATGGCCAGTTAAGTCATTATGCCAAATTGACGAACGACTTGAAATTCAAGAATAATCGTGAGATTGACTTAGTTTTTCTGAAGACTTCAAAATTTCCCTCAAATAAATTGCCCAATTTATTTTATCATGGCACGATTATAGTATTTCATGTCAATGAGATATCATCAATGACTGTTCTCGTAAATGACAGCTGGTGTGCAAATCACTTTATGCTAATTTTAGTAAATCTGTTTTCTCCTACACTCGAGCTTCTGAAGTTCACTGCACATTTTCAAACTGTCAATAGTAAATAAAGGCAAAGCTAATACCACAGCATTTCGGTGGCTTATATCTTTAGAATGTGTTTGATGCTTAGCTGGTTTGTCTTGGTCTTCTGCAACGATTTACATTTTGTTAATGGATGCACCTTATAAATATTAACTTGCAATTTTATTGATTTCTACTGATTTACCATATCTGAGTGCATTTCCACGGCGATGCGAATGAAGTAACGATCAGCTATATATAATACTATAATTTGATCGCTGTTAAAATTCTCATTTCTTTTTATGCTTTCGATGTCGTCTCCTAAGCATACCTTAATCTACATGTGTGTAAAACCTCTCCAAAATTCTTATTTTTAGCTGACAAATAACTACTGATGGTTTTTGAAGAAATTATGTTGATTTACAAGTGTTTAACAAAGACTTATTAACTGGTATGCAGCACATAGAGGATATATTAGATCCTTATAGGGATTTAAGTTATCCGACTACGTTCGGAACCGTGATTTTGCAAAAGCGTAAATATTGATAATATTTATGATATTTAGTGTCACTTAGATTAGAAAATGTATATAAATATTCTAAGAATAGCATTGCAATAAAAAATTGTTTAAGTACAATATTTTGACAAAAATTGAACTTAGAATGGCCAATTTTCAAAATATTCTAATTTTGTGAAAAATGCTTCTATTGTAATATTATTTTGCCTGTATATTGCTCAGACCTCTGTACAAAGGATCGACTAGAATTTTCGAAATATATACCTTAGAAGTAGATTTATCCATATTTTACGACAACAAATGGGAGAAATTTTAAGATAATAATGCAGATAATTATTTCAATTGGTTGTAACTCTGAACATAATGTGAATTTTTCAAACATCATAGTTGAGCCTCTGTACAGAGATCTGCGCTATATACAGGCAAAATATTATTATAATAGAATCATTTTTCATAAAAAGGAGAACATTTTGAAAAAAATGTTATTCTAAGAAAATTTTTAGCCGGAGTATTGCATTTAAATAATTCTTTTGTCAAAATTAACTTAAAACATTTTTATGCATGTATTCTAATCTAAGTGAGACTAAATATCATGAAAATTATCCATTTATGCGCTTTTTTAAAAGCATGGTTCCAAACGTAATCGGATACCTTAATGGAAGAAAGACCCCACCCTTTCCTCGTAATTTAGCTGTTCGACAATTACTTAGTTTGTGAGAATATCCGAAGCATGGATTAGGCAGCTATATATCTTGACTTTAACCCTATAAAGCAGGTCTAGATCACTGTTGAAAGTGTTATTTTGTACATTGACATCTCTCTCTGGGAACCATCTTGAATTTAAAAGCTGCATTGCTGCAGAAGTGGCAATTACTGAAATCAGGACACCTGGTTTTTCTCCTGTACTGAATGCATTCACTGTATTAAACCCGTCAGACTATAAGAAAAGATTGTATTCTATATTAATTTTTAGTTTGATATTGCATTAAGAATACTGAACTTTTTTAACGACGTGTAAATAAAATGCCTTTCGAATGACACTACATTTTATCTGTTATAAACGAATAACCATACAAAATATCATTACACTTTGCCAGATAGCCTTTCTGAAGTTCGGTATAATGCTTAAATTTTCTTAATGTTGCACTGTGAATGGAGTGTACAAAGCACGATATATACAAAAAATAAATATTAACAAAGTTGTACACTATTTTTAATCTTTACAAAACTATCACAATCATATTTTGTTCAGATTATTTTTAAAACTGTTTGTCTCAAGGTGTTAAGTTTCCTGATTAAGTCATTTTAAGGAAATGTGCTCTTAATTTCGAATATATTCTTGAAAGCATAAATCTAGGAGAAAATATGAAAGTAACAAAATAATTAAATATTCTAGATTGCTCCAACTTATGTATTAAAATGTTAAATGAATATAGTACGAAGTATAAAACTTACAATTACCTTAATCATATTGCTCTCGTGTGAACTTAAGTGTTCAAAGACATTGTACAAAATTACAAATATATACACAACAATCCACATCAGTTACTTCGAATTTCATTTGGACAATGTAGACAGCAGCTATGTATCTCTTTCTCTGATGCTTAAGAAGATTCTGTTTCGCTTACGCTTCTTAGTTTTAATAAGATTAGGGATTGGAAACCTGTGATTCGACAAGTTATTCTAAGAATATATTGCAGGAACATTTCTGCAATTGGTGTGGTTTGGCCTGGATTATATTTATTCGAGAGTTAAAGTAAGCAATTAAGTTTGAATTTGTAACTAACTGTTCACTTTGTTTAGTAATACATTTAACTTAATTTTAAAAATTATAATCCTTAATTAATAGTAGTATGTTTGTTTGTATCGACTTTTAGGAAATATAATACTACATTTTCATGTTTTCTAATATAAAAGTCGTATTTTAGCCATTTAAATGTATTTTAGTATTCTTATTTTCATATTAAAGTTCATGTAAATCTTTTTTTAAATAAAAGTTTTGGGCCGTATTTTTTTTCTTGATTGAAACTGTCTCAGGATAGAGCATTTGAGTTTAAGAGGCGAACTTGAAATAATACAACAAACAATATCTTCCGATGCTGAATTCCTAACATGCTTTTTATTTTTATATAACTACCTGGTAAATCATTGGAAATAATTTTATCTATAGAAAATGTGCAAAATGTCTTATTTAGGTAAAAACAACTCTCCTTAGAACCGCAAATGCAATTACTTACCTGCACAATGTGTAATTAACGGCGAGCGAATGCTTTTTCCTTCCATTCTCAAAGACGGTGTTCCGCAACCCCCGGTCCGCGGACCGATAACGGTCCGTGGATCAAATATTTCCGGTCCGCACAAGTAACATTAAATTATTTTTCTTTTATTTACTGATGTATATTTTTCTTAGGGTACGACTACTTTTTATGAAAATAACTTAATATTCCTTGTTAAATATATTTATATTCATTTCTTTGGTGGTGTGGTTATATTTTATTCAGAAGTCACGATTAAATACACTTAAATTAAAATTATTAAATCAAAACGGTCTAAAATATAAACCATCAACATTCTCCCCCTCAGCGGGCCGCGGTAGAATTAACATACGTTGACCGGTCCGCGGCGATAAAAAAGTTGATGAGCACTGCTCTATGATATAATTAATTTGTGGTTGAAGAAAACAACCAGTATATTTCATTTAATATGATCATGGACATTAAACCGTTCTATTAGAATATTATGATAACTATTTCATAAAATACATAATTAAATAATGATCTTATACGGATCTGTGTTTACCATAGCAAAGAAAGATAGAGATCTAAAAAGTATGACCTATCTAACCAAACTAAATAGTTTGTTTTCATTCGTGTTTTTTGTACATTTATTTTAGAGAAGAGTACATATAAATTAGGCCCACAAGTTATGTTTGTCACCCTTTTTGCCAGACCTTTAATTTATTGACAAAAGTCTTTAGGGAAAACTAAAAATTCCTTTTAATATTAGTTGGTTAATTATATAATTTTTTTTTCAAATTTTACTAGTTTATTTTGAGGTATGTATATTAAATATGTGCTCGGAACCTTAATTATATCTTCTATATCAGTGGTCTATAGGATAAAGTAGGATAATGGTCTTTAGGAAACTTATAGAACCCTTAAAAATATAAAGTGTTTCCAAAGAATCCTGCAAGCCATAGAAGAGTGTTTGATAAGAACGTTTACACTTTTTTTATCGGCGTGTTATAGAAAATTTTAATTAAATGCAATTATAGTAAAATAGTGCATTTCTTATTAAAAATATCAATGTATTTTATCATTAGTAGCATTAATTCATGAACCAGATATCATCTATCATTGCAAAGTATTTAGTAACTGGAACATTTGGTCATTTTTACACAAATGCTATCAAAATCTGTTGAAGCTATCAGAAGTTACAATTTATATTTTGCGTAAATTTGCTTCTATATTTGGTTTTTGTTGCCGCATACGTTGATAAGTATTTTGAACTTAAATATATATTATTTAGAGTGTGTTTAAAATGTTTATCACAATGTGATAAATTTGAGTGTATTCTTCAAATTTGCAACCTAAAATTTAAGAATTGTTTCTGCTTAAATTTAGATTTTCACGTCGAATCTGTTGATATGTCATTAATTTGTTTATTCTTCGTTGGCCAGAAAATAAATTTATCCATTCTTGCTTGATTTTCTGCAACTCATTTACAAAACACTTTTTTATAAACGTTTTTTATTCCTTGGAAAAAATTAATTACAACATTTTTTTTTCTTTACAAAAGAAAAAAGATGGCATAATGTTTAATCTTTAGCATCATATAAATATAATTTCTTTTATTCTACTCATTTAATTTTTGCAAAGCATTACACTAAATAACATGAAATTATTTTGTAGAGCACATGATCATAATCAACTGAATATCCACAATCCAAGTAGTACATATAAAGGGAAAAACCCGCATATTAGGAAACGGCTTTTGAAATGTGTGGTCATTAAAATTCAATACAGAACTTGAATTTATTCTGCATGAACACTAACAGTTTTATTTGAGAATTTTTACTTTTACTGCTGGAACCCCTATGTATGATTCAAGGAAATGTATGGTTTCATGGAGACAATTTTGAAGACATGTGTTATATATACTAGATGACCCGATAGACGTTGTCCTGTACACACATCTTAAATTCCAAATAAAAGATTTTTGAATATTCGATACTGCGATCGTAGCGGAGTCTGTCAGATCCAATGTAAACATTCCAAGATCAACAATTTATAAATAAAAATTTTATTAAATAAACATTTCTAGATCCATTTATAAATCTAAACCATTGTCGAGTCCACTGGAACAGACAAAAACTTTCATCAAAATCTGTCCAGCCGTTTAGGAGGAGTTCAGTTACATACAAACGCACTGAAGAATTACATATATAACGATTATTTTAAAAGATATTAATTAAAAACTGTAAAAAGCGTGAATCGTCTGCATTTTTGTAACAATAAAGAGCGGGTTTCTTTGGCCAGTTTGGCTGAAAATCAATTTTCGACGCCCACTTACGTTTTTTTCAATTCCTACTATTAGCTCACGATCTCTATTCATATTTTATTTGTTTGTTTGTCTATTTATTTATTTATCTGGGTGGAATTTTCAATCGTTAATAAAATACATTTTATTGCGCTCAATTGAGCTGAAATGTAATGTACATGATTATTTTGGATGGCAATACAATAATTTAATTATAATTAATAAAAATTAGTTGATTAAAACTAATTATTTAAAAAAAATTACAGATACAGCCACGTTGGCTACTTAGCGACCCTTTTGGCGACTTATGTCAAAATTTGAAAATGTTTTTTTCTCACGTGTTTAAGAATTCAATTGAAAGGACATTTTATATACACGATAGTTTTGGATAACAATACGATACTTTAATGATAATTAATAAAAATTAATTACCACTGAATGTTGTGATTCTGTCATATGTATATATATATTTATATTAATTGCAACTATTTAATAAAAGTAGCTAAAATAATTTTTTTCTTAATTGATCTAAGTAGGAATTGATTAAGGGGTGTTGGAAAGTTAAAATCTTTTTTTTTCACAATTTGAGATTCTTACATTTTCAAATTGTATAGATTTTAACCTTTCTAAAAATACCTTACTTGAACCTCTGGGGTATTTAGAAGCCTTTAAAATGTATTTTTAAATATTCGTTGAATTTGGGCCACGCCCATTTTAATGACGAAAATTGTAAACAAATTACTTTGTTTTTGCTTAAAAGTGTAACGATTGATATAAACCAAAACATGTATCTTTTATTTTAAATTGAGCCTTTTATTTTTATTTCCCAGCCGATTAGAAGTCTCACTGTATACATTAAAATCAATTTATCTCAAAATGTAAATTTTAATGTGCGATGTACCTTTTCTGAGAAACTACTGTTCACAGGTATGTAAATTTTTTATGAATTATTTATAATCATATCTAATATATACCAAAATGAGCTTTTTTTAAAACACTCAAAAATTTAATTTTTACAAATTTTTTTAAGCAAAAAATGGGTCAAATTTCGCAATGTTTGATAAAATATTTCATAATTTCTTAAAAAATTCAAAATTAGCTAAAAGCTCATTTTAGTATAATAAAAGAGATGTACTTTAATAGTATGAAAAATTTCAAGCATGTACATAAAACAGAGTTTGAGAAAAGGTACATCGAAAACAGCCAATTTAACATTGTCAGTATAGAGAGAGAAAGAGGTTTCCAACTCCCCTTAAAATTTTTTTTATATTACTTGTTTATAACAATAGCGTTGTTACAACAATGCGTTTGAATGATGATTTATAATTTTTGAATGTTTTTAATTAATATATTTTTAACTGATTGCGATATCGGACCGAATTGTGAATCTAAACCATTCTCGAATTTACTTGAACCAATACAAAAAAATTTCATCGAAATCGGTCCAGCCGTTTAGGAGGAGTTTAGTGACAAACACACGCACATAAGTTTTTATATATAAAGATATATATAAAGATATATATATGCAATTTATTAAACGTAGAAAATAAAATACATGTATATGTTTATCAGCAGGGATGGTAATTACTTTAGATGGACCAAATATTTTGCATAAAAAGTCCATGCAAGCTTTCTAATTCTAAATTTTATAAAATAACATACAGAAATAATGAATATACTTCTATTTTTCTGAGAAAAATATCTGCAATTCGATACAATTGTACGGAAACAAACAGATTAACCATCATTTTTATAAGAAATATTTTCCAAGAATTCAGTATCAACAATAATTCTTTTAATTCTGTAACATGAAAACCGTGTGAAAGAACTTCGGAGAACAGATGCCTTACAACCGTTAGGAAAATTAGATTAACTTACGCTTCATATCCACGTATATAATTCTTGAAATTTTTTGATCTTTTCAAGGAGAAACAAGTTTCGTAGAAGCATTGTATTGTACATCATTACTTTTTTGATAATAATTGGTTCTCTATTCAATAACAAAAAAAATATTTCTGAATAATGTAGGAACTCATGCATGAAATGATATTTTTTAAAGAAAAAATTAAAATTTATTTCGATCATATTGCTTCCGTACAATAAAGACGAATTTTTGAAAGGTGTCATATTAAGAGCTTTTAGGACTTATAAGTTGCAATTTTTATTTAATTTTCTGAAAAAAAATATTTGTTAAAGCCTCAACAATGATACCATCATGTTGTTGATGCTATGAAAACTTCCGAAGTTGTTGAGAAACAACTAGTGAAACTTAATCAAAAAGTTTTAGCTCGTGCACAGAATTTCTCAGAAAATATTCATACTATCAATTTGAAATTTCATACACGTATTCAAAATAAGACATTTCATAACTTACACAGCAATTTTAAAAAAAAAAATACAATGATATTTTTTAAATTTATGTTTCTCTTAAAATTTTAAAATTTTCGTTATAGTTGTATTTAAAAAATATTTTTTTCTCTAAATTTGTTAAAAGTTAGTGTAACTTCAAAAGTGAACATTTTTGTACCAAGTAAAATTTCGTTTGTAAATTTTGATAAATTTTGTCCTTCAGAATCCTGCGTGGTGTGTACAATACTATTTCATATTTTTGAAAAATTGTGTGCAACTTATATTTATTTATAAATTTTTAAAAAGTTTTTCTCAAATCTTCTGAAATCTTGGGAACTAATGTAAATACATTTGATCATGATGTGGTAAAAATTACAAATTATTGTTTTGCTTTATTGATAAGTTACATTGATTTGGAGAAGGACGTTTTTTTCGATTGCATGAATATCTGTTAAGGTTGCTGGGACTTCTTAAAGGAAACTGTATCCTGCTGATTATAGTGAACATGTTTCTTATTCTTTTGCAAGATATTTGTTTTAAATACGATAACACATGCGTATTCATTTAGTGCATGTTCTCATTTGCTATATTTCTTTATACGTTTATCTGGTTAAGTAAAATAATCATTAGTAATGGATACTTAGTGTCATTAAAACACATTGAGTCGTAAGAAAAGCTATCAATATAGAAATAAAATCTAAAAATGTAAAAAAAAATAACCTTCATAAATATATACATTCTGAATTAACACAAGATATATATATATAATTTTTTTTCTTAAAAAAAAGTTATTTCTTTAGATTTTAGTACTAAATATATATATATATATATATATATATATATATATATATATATATAAATATATATATATATATATATATATATATATATATATATATAAATATATATATAAATATATATATATATATATATATATATATATATATATATATATATATATATATATATATATATATATATATATATATATATATATATATATATATATATATATATATATATATATATATATATATATATATATATATATATATATATATATATATATATATATATATACAAATATTTTAAAATTGCATAAATGAATTATTATAAAGTCTACACAGTGCTCTTTTTCAAAACAAAGCAAAAGAAAGAAAATTTGGAGACATTAACAGGTAAAATAATTCATGTTTAATATTCAGGTTATATTACTAACTTGATACTGATATTAAAAATCAGCTTGGTTAGTCATAAATTTAGTAAATTAAAAATTTTTGAAGATTTTCAAACTTTTATAAAAAGTTCAATTTTTTAAAAATTATTCAGTCAATTTAAATGTTTTACGTTTCTTAGAGTATTGTAAAATATATTTAGTATAGATTTTAAAATCTGTTCCCTTGATGATTTTTAGTCATTTTTAGCTAAACCGGTTAAAAGCGTGTTTTTTTTAATTATTTTAACTTCAGCATTTTTTTAAGAAAAATTACACAAAGATCTCTCTTTCTCTCTCCTCTCTCTCTCTCACTATATATATATATATATATATATATATATATATATATATATATATATATATTATAAATATATATCAGACCGAAACCTATGCTAACTTTTATGGAGCATACGTTTTGGAGTACATAATACAAATAAACGAATAACATAGAAAAAACGTTTCATAAGCAAATTAAAAGTAAATTAAAAAATAGGAAACTAAAGTAAATACTACAGCAGTGCTTCTCAAACTTCAATATGGGCGTCCCCTTTTCAATCACAATTTTTATCGCGCCTCCCTTATTAATAATGTACTGAATGCAATAATAATGCACTTTGACGCTAAAGCAACAATCCTTATTATAAACCATACACATAAATGACATAAGCATCAAGTATTGTATATATTACTTTTAAGCAAAAAAAAAAAAAAAGTAATTGTATAATTATTATGTTATTTTTCCTTTCTCTAATTTTTAATTGGAACATATTGAAAAATGCGGTGGCTGCTTAGAAGACAAAATATAGATATCAGCTAAATATAGAAAAATAACTCAGCGAGTCAATTTCAATTCATAAGCCTCACATATTTAGCATTAAATTTGCTGTTGAATAATGAACAATAATATAAAATTCCGATGAGGAATAATTATATTATTTTTAATATTTAAAGCGAAGAGTCTTCAAAATGTTTTAACCCTAAAGCAGGTACGCACTCGATACTAATGATCGAGCAGGATTATTGAGTCATCCCAATCCGTTTTTGTATCATTAGTTTTATAGTACACAATAAAAATTATAATTCCAGGGAACCCATTAATTAAGAGAAAATATACTCACCTACTTTCAAGGTCACAGAAAATATTTCGGATAAAAAGTTATCACACCGGGAACTCAGACAAAACAAGTACCTTGAGATCGTAAAAAAACGTATGTCACTGCCAAAAAGAGGGAAATATGTGACAAATATATTTTAGCTCACGTTATGACTGTCAAATAGAATGATAGTGTCAGGGCCATTGGTAAAAATTAAACATTTTTTGCCTGAATTATCGAATTCATGCACTCTGTGATCGGTGTAATCGCTCCCGGAATAAAAGTGTATTTATTATAATATGGATGTTGTAAAAATTAATGTAAAAAGTTTTTTATTATGCTTTATAAGTTTAAAAATACTCATAAAAATAAATCTTGGGCTAGTAATCCTTAAAAGTGCTATCTGTGCTTTTCGAAAAATCATAAAAATATTTTACAAGGAAAAAGGCGCAGCCGAAATAGTTTATTTACATTCTCCCTAAATGAAAAAAAAATTCATAAGAGCAGGGACGTAACTAACGGTACAAGTAAGTTCGAAGGTCAAACCGCAGCAAATACATTCTGCTGCCTACAGCTGATGGCAATAATATCTAACAGTGATAAATTATTTATCTTCCTATTTTTTTAATTATGGGACTGGGTTTTGTTTCATTTTCTTTGAAAGTGTAGCATTTTAGGTTTGAATAGGAACGCAATAAAAAAAATCTCTCATCATGAGATTGCAGTAAATCAAATTAAAATGTTTTTATTTATAGTATCAAAGATAGCTAAACAATGAGATTTTGAAGTAGAAGCTTTTATTTTTGATGACGTAATATTGCAAATGATGTATATAATTTATATAAGTGTAAATGTGTATTTTTTATTTTGTCAGAAAGTATTTTCTTTTACTTCATTCCAGTAAATAATTTTTTTTTTAAAAATATATAATTTTCGATATGTTTGCGCCTCCTTGTAGGTTTATTTCTCCCACCAGGGGGCACGCGCCACAGTTTGAGAAACACTGTACTACAGGAAATTAAACGATTATATCAATAAAAGTAAAGCAGGATAAGATATCACTAGGTATATTATTTTTATATTTAAATGATTGTGTTGCATAACTTAATCAACGCTAAGGAGTCTTTGATTACATGATTAATGCTAATTTGAATGTAATAAGTGTTTTTATAGGCTTAATGATTGTGTTCTTTTTCAATACATAAGAATGTCAATAATCGTGATATAAAATGTTGGTTTTACACCATCAATTTTCAAACTGTGATGTGCACCCCCTAGGGGAGTGATAACCATACACGCGGGTCAGGAACATATCGAAAGGTAATAAACATAAGATTATTTAAAAAATAATAATTTACTGAAAGGAAGCAAAAAAAAACATTTCGATACAATAAAAATTTAAATACACATTTACTTTTATATAAACCACTTATAAAAGCACCAGTACTGCACAATGTATTTTATAATTAATTTAACAATACTAAGCTAAGAACAAATTTAATAATTACCGGTTACCCTATGGGAATGTAATAAAATTATATACATCATTTAACACTTATCTTGATAATTTGTAGAGTTTGTGATTAATGTCGTAATGTAGCTTTAATGCAAATTAAATTATTATTGAAACCAATGCATTATTATTGTATGGATGGGGGAGATGAAATGTATGATTAAAAATTGGGGCCGAAACAGTTTGAAAAGAACTGTATTAAACCGAACATTTCACTATGTTTCCCTAAAATATTACAAAAAGTTGATCTATGAAAAACAATGTAATAGCTTTTTTAGTACGTGAAATTGTTTTGAATGCAACCATGAAAAATATTAACAATGCATTTTTTTTTGTGTTTCTAAATATTCCTAACTGAAAACAGAATTTTACAAATATTTCTTGAAAGAAATTAACTCTATTTTATCTTAAATATTTTGACCACACATTTGTTTTAAGATCGTTTGTTCGTAGATAAAACATTTATCAATCATTTTCGTTAAACAAATCTTATATCACACTTGATTGAGCTAACGGTAATCAAAAATTGGTTTGATTTGCATAATCATCATTTCCTACTTTTCCGTCTAGTAAGTTTCATAATCAATAAATATAAATCTTAGGATTTTATATATGGCAACATTATACCAGTACAGAATATCGTTGCTTTTATCTTGATTGAAATCTAAGATTGATGCTGAATGGTAACTTCTATCACTCTTTGTACAACGACATTGCTGTGGGTGTGTCCAGCCTATCGAGTGATTTGTAACTCAACATAAATTTTTCTAGTCATTGCGAGTTGAAAAGAAATTGAATACATTTGGAGTATAATATCCTACACCTACTGGGATATATATGTTTTTATAATAGGTGACATATTACGTAAATTAAACTTGAGTTTCTTTGTGGAACTGTCAGTAAATTTACTGTAACACTTCTGTCTTTCTTTCTCAACCTAAATTATCCTTTTGATAAAGAAGCCTAGATGAATCACATTTTAAAAACAGAGATAGAACTGATGTCATATATTTCTATCGATAGCATTATACATGAGTTAAACATTTTCTACCTTTTTTAGTCGAATTTTACACAACAATTTCAGAAGTTCAGTCAACATAACAAGCAATATATAATATGTTTGCAGTTAACAAATTTTTAAAAAAAACTCGAAGAAAATATAATAATTATTTTAGATAAACAAAAGGAACTTGAACGTGTATTGTCTATTATTTTACTTTGAAAAGTACTTTGGTTTTGATCTGTTTTGAATATTTCGTAAACATAATAAATTCTTTATTCTTGAATGAATCAAAAATAAAGATTTTTAATGATTTTATTAACATCAAAGGATTTTGAGTCCATTCAAATAACATTGATAATTCACGATTTGGGTTAAGTAAGAAAATCTATATATATTATCCCTTATTACAATCTTGTACACTTTAGTTTTGTTATCCTAGCTGTTGGATATTTTTACTCGTATCGGTTTATTTAATTTCCCTTCAGCGTCCATGTACCTGGGCTCGGATCATTGACATGATGAAATAAGACCAGTCATGAACTTGTGACTATGGTCACTTGACTACTGTGAACATATTCCTAGCTTAAATATAAGCTAAAAATACTAATTTTTTCTTCAAAAAACTACTTAAATAATTGAGTTGTATAGAAAGACAGTCTTTTTTTACTTCTTTTATATGACTTCCAGACTGTTGTGAAGAACATTCAAAAGATTTTAAACTAATCCGCTACCAAAGATCGTTGGAAGAGCATTCTGGAGATTTTATGAGTCTTTATTAAATATCATTCTGAAGAACATAATAGAAATTAATATTAATCATCTCTTGAAGAATTTCTGGCTTGCACTTTTCATAAGAAAAAAATAAATGAAATTTATATTACAAAAGTATTTTTTTTGCACCGTACTGTATATGATAAATACGAAAGTTTTAGATATATTTTTAAGATTTTTTTGTCTTAATCTTGATTTATTTTTCTTTAGAAAACAATGTAATTAACAGTTGTAAAATATGGCTAATATTTAAGCCTTTATTCGTTAAGAACATTTTTTTTACAAGCATTCAGCCGTAGTAGCCAATAGGTTATGGTCAAAAACTCGTTTAAGGAGGGTTTCTCTTTTAGGAAATAAGGCTACTTCAATGAAATAAGTCTACATTAAGTTATCACAATAAATGTTAAGTAAAAACTTTGTGATATTTACGGTAAAACAAAAAAATCAAAAAAATGTTGTTTAATTTTAAGAAACGGTTTCATACAGAAACTGATTTTTCAAATGCTAAAAAAAAGGAAAACTTATTCTAATTAATATTTATGCCAATTGATTTTTATGTCTAAAAGAAATATTAAAATTGCATGCTTAATTTGTAGAAAAAGATACTTGATCACAATTAATAACTGACGATAATGATTGCAACCTTCAATTTTTTTTTTTTGCAAATAAAGTAATTGGATCTTAAAATGCTCTGATTAAAGAAATAACAATTGAAATATATTTGAGAAATTCATTGAAGATAGTCATCTTGTGTAGAGATAAATGTTTCAAAATTATTTGTATATTTCTGTTCAGATCTAAGCAAATTTTTCTAGCCATTTGGGATTAAATGGAAAATAGCAATATTTATAATTATGCCAGCGAGGATAAAAAACAAATGCCATAAAAATTATTATAAAACTACCCTCACAAACATCAAACATTTATTTTATTTTTAAATTTTCTGTATGCTTTAGTAATATTTCCGTCACCTAAAAACTAAAATCTCTGAAATATATCAAAAATGACTTCACATACAAAACATTAAAAAAACTACTCTTAAGCTTTAATATATATATATATATATATATATATATAAATAGGAAATTCTCCTAAAAATGTTTGGATTTTCTAAAATAGTTTTAATTTATTCTATACATTCAATTCAAGGAACTATATAATTTCCATTAAATTAAAATTTATTTTAACATATTTTCATTAAACAAACGATTCTTAAAACAAAATATTTTCAATTTCAAAAGCAATTGCTTAAAAGCTTTTTAAAAGAAATTTTCTTATACTGATGTATTTCATTCATGTAACAGGAAACCCCCAATTAAGCTGTGAAAAATAATCCATTCGAACATAAATTAATTATTTATTTACTAATAAAAAAATTCAATGTTTCTCTTTACTACTTCATTTAGTCAAAATAACACATCCGCAGATATAATCTTGTTATTTATTTTTAAAATGCGTGTTTGTCTTTAACACATTCTTTTAATATTAAACTAATAAAGCTATTTTTCTTGATTAGTTGCCAAATAAAATTTATTTTATTTGTAAATATTTCATTAAATTAATTAGTACTATATGTAAGTTAACTATGATTTAATCTCTCATTAATTTTAGAAGAATTATTAATTAAATCGATGTTCTATGAGATTCTGTGTATCTTGATTATATTTATTTGTTTTTTGGTAAGTGACTCGTAAACGATTTAATCAGATAGTTAATTTATATCTCAGTGGACAAAAGGATAATACCTAAGAATTTATTCCCATCGCAATTAATTTTTCATATAAATGTGAAACATAATACATAATTTAATCATTAAATGATTTTACTTTATTTTGTTGATTATAATTACAATGAATACTTTTCAAACGTATTTTCTATAATTGTACATGTGCAAGCAAACATTTTTAAATTTAACGAAGCGTATTTAAAGCAGAAATCTCATGAGGAGATGGGAATTAATTTTTGTCACAATAGAAAGGCTGTTTACAACATTTTGGGAAATATCCCCCTGTAAAACCTCAAAAGAAATTAATTATATTTTTCAATGAAATGTTCTAATTTTAAAAATACTTATAATACTCATTGTTATTTCTTCGTTAATATTTTCATTTCTTTAATACATCAGAGCAATAAATTAATAATTTTATGTTAGAAATGGCATGTTTGAATGGAAACGCACACTGTTTATTTCTGATTGAATATAAAGTTTAATAGTTTTTATCTGCATGTTAAATTAAAAACAGTTACTTTAAGTATTTGAAATACAAAACGAAATTACATTCTTTCAAAATAATCTTGTTAAATTTCTAACTATATTTTAATAGGTTTGCTAGACTGTTATTTTACATAGCAACATATTGATAAGGTCTAACGTACTTTTCAAATCAATTACAAATAATTGTTCAGGGTGAATGTTCTGCATGAATCATTTGCTGTTTGTGCATTTATTGTAAATGTATACAGTAAACTATCACGAAAAGAAAAAATCTACTCAAAGTTGTCAATAAAAAAATATATAATTGTCATACATTTGTTTCAGAAAGTATACAAACATGTACATATTGATTATGAGATAAAAAAATAGACGAGAAACTACCCTTGCAAAATCTCTCTTTGACGTAATAGGAATAAAAGATATGTTATTTCTTTGTTTAATTCAAAATGTCTTACATATGGTGCATGATGGTATAACTAGTGGCTTGTTTTTTTATAAGGTGGCCGTGTATATATAAGAGGGTCGTGGGTAGCCTAGTGGTTAGAGCATCGGATTCCAGACCGGAAGGCCTGGGTTTCATGCCCCATGCCGCCAAATACACTCCGAGTACACACGGTGTACGTACTCGTTAAATCAGTGGGTTCAAAAGTCTCGTGGAAGGAATCACGAGTACAGGTGACTGTTGAATATTCCCCTTCCCTTCATTTCTATGCCAAAATTGTGGAGGGGAAGATAAGTGATTGCGCCATCTATCGTCTATTCAGGAATTTCCCATAGCTAAATCGTAGTGTCAACTGTATGGTCCTCAAGGCCAAGGCCAACCAATGGCGTACTTCTAGCCCCTTGCCACAATGGATTTCGTTGGCATCCATTTGACTGCGCCAGACAAGTGGTATTAGAAACAAGAAAAACATTAATCGATCAATGTTGTTTGACGTCTTTCCAGTTGCACAGATAACCCTTCATCTATATTCCAATCATGTTGGCTACGACTAGAATGGTGTCAGTCATGTTTGACGAATAGTCCAACATGGCTTTATTAGTCAAATTGCTATGCCAATTCATCAGTGTACTGAAAACTCTTTCACTGCCAATGAATAGGATTTTCTATTGCTGACAGTTTCTAGGCTTAGAAAAAATCTACAATATTTTTCCTAGTAGAAATAAGGATATAAATGTTGCCTTTTATCCAGGTTAATTTCCCTATATCGTACCCAGTATGTGGAAAAGAGCTGCTCATTTCACAAAATTTGAATTATTTTGTAAATTGAGACTACCATGAAATTTTATAGTCTTATATTATAATCCTAATTGTATAGTAACTTCTTAGCTTTTCAATTTTAGTACTAAATTGTGAATTTAAAACATACTTATATTTGTATTAAATAATTGTAAGATAAATAAATATTAACTATTGTATCAAATGTTACGTATGTCCATTTTATGACAATTTGCAGAATTATCCGTATAACCACCCTTAAACTTCTAAAAACGAAAAAAAATACCATAAAATCCATTGTATAATGCGCACTTTTAACACAAAAAAATAAGGCTGAGATTTACGGGTGAGCGTTACATGCCGAGTATAAAAATGAGTATGGAAAAAATTACACCTCTACATATATCGAAATACTAATCATTTAAAGGAAATGGCATTCCTTAGGAATTCAAAGGGTGTAATTCTAGAAGTACGTTTTTTTTTAACTTGAAATTATACTTCGCATAAATGACTTCAAAACATTTAAGAATATTGTGAATATACCTAATAATATAAAAAGCAGCTTGAAATATAGATTTGCATTTACTGCTGCATTTTACAGTAATTCTTAAATTTATTCGCTTAATATTCCAATTTCAAAGAGGAATAAATTGACATCAAATGCTCGAAAATAAAGTTGGGTATACTAATGTACCTCGGTTAACAACGAGTATAAATTGAAAGAAATGTTCGAAGCAATCCTGTTTCTGGCAAAATGTAGATTTCTATTTTGATTTAGTTTGTATTTGTTCCAGACAAATGTTACTCGTATTCCATCAACAAAATAATTGAAACATTTGCTTAAATGCATTACTACGAATAAACATCAGAAACACGTAAACGTATATAATTTATTTACTCTACGAACATTACTTAAAATTAAATAGAGTTTTCGAGAGAATACACATACAATGTTTATGAAGTGCTAGAGAGATCCCGAGTTTTGTATGCTGCAATTATATTAAATATACCCGAAAACATTTGTAAAAATAAAAATCGTTAATGAAGGGCAAGCACATTCATGTAAAATATTATTTTAAAAAAAGTCAAAAAAAAATTGACAAAATTATTGAATTTTGATTTTGAATGCCTACTATTACTATTACATCATTGTAAAATATTTATGTATATATTTGAACATAAATGATTAATTAAAAAAGAAATTCATTATGTTTTTTTAAATAAATGTGTAATTAAAAAGTGATTGAACGTTATTAATACTTTATCCGGTACATTTTAAGCTCGATGTAATTAAGCATTTATATTAAATGTTGATATATTTGATTCATTTATTTCTGGTATATATTTTACGAGACTATAATATTTTTATTTGTTTAATTATGAGACAAAAAAAATAAAACTAATTTCTGGAATCGGATTACGATTTCAATAGTTATAACAGCACATTTTAATTTAAACTTAAACGATGTTAATTATTATCCGAAAACAGTGGTCTCGAACTTTTATAGATTAATGAGCCATTTTTTCTAAGGAAATGTTAATGAGGTATAGACGTGAAGTATTGGAAAAAAATAAACCTAAATAATAACAACGCAAAACTTTATTTACTGCAAAAAAAAACATGTTGCACTATAAGTAGTGTGTTGTTGCAAGTTAGAGTAAGAATAATGCGGTCAAGGTCACGGACTCGTAACTGGTGTCATGTGTTCGAGCCTAGTGCGACTGAAGACCATCCTTGTATAGGTACTGATACACGTTAAATCTGTCAGGGCTCAAATGGCTTCCGATTGGTGTAGTGTAGAAGTTCGGAAAGGTGGTTTCCAGCTTAAGTGTTGTCCTCTTCACTTAACCATGGTAAAATTTACGCCCCTCCCCAAATGCCCTCGTGTAATTGAATAGAATGACGTTATTATTCACTCCCTCGGTTGTTACAGATTAGGTGACAAATAACTTATAATATGATTGTAAGATGTTGATTTTAGCCGAATGCATAGTGAATTGGTCATTTGCAAAATTGTTTCCAAGTGAATCTTTAATGTTATTCATCTGTAAAAGTAATAATTCGCTGGAATAGGTAGATGAAAATATATATGGTTAAAATAGCCTGACCTGACGCCACTGCTTCAAACAGCTAAATGTGTCTAGAACCAAATTATATGTTTCGAAAATTTCTTCACTGACATTTATATTTATATTTCTTGTTAATATTTCTGTTCCAATCATTTTAAACTTTTTCCTTATTTAAAAAAAAAAAAGGTTGAATCCATGTAGATCTAGACTGGAAATATCAATCAGTAGAATTTCAAGTTTTTCAATATCCAATCAATTAAATTGGTTCAATTTCAGTTTTTCAAACGAAGTCGCATCAGGGTAAATAACAAACTTTCGTGTTTCCGATAATTCTTTGAACTGAGAAAATCTCGATGAAAAATCCTTGATTGGAGAATGAAATAAGGGTTTTTTTTCTTTGTTTGTGGACTCTCAAGTACATCTAAATCTTTGATATATTTTTTCAAGTTTGGTAAGTATTTGTAGTTTCTTGTGTAATAATATTATTTCAGAAAACACACAGTACAGCGTCAAAAGTGCTAAAATGATCCATCATGGTGGTTGTTCATTTATTTATGCCTTGAAGGTTTACATTCAATTCATTGAAATGTTAGCATATGTCTGTAAAAAAACATCAATTTTGAAAGTCACATCACATCAAAGACCGTGAACTATGGGTATTATCCAACCCTTTCCCCCCTTCATTTTGTAAAAAGAGTCTACTTTCCTCAAGCAGTCAACAAGTTGTCAAAGTACGTTTCCAGGGCTCAACCAGCAAACTTTATTATACTTTAGTAAGACATTATGAACCAAATTGAGACTTTATCCAACAAAGCATCACACTTCGCTTATTTAAAGCTTATGACGAATGAAGTTGACTATTTTTGTAACAATCGCCTTTACATTATCAGGAGATGTTAAAGCACTCTCAGAGAACAAGGCTTGATGGTGAATAATGCGTTGTCAATCAAGAATCGAATGTGCTACGTCTGTAATCTAATCTGTAAAATAATCTAATGAAACCATTTTTATACCACCATATTTGCAGCACTAACAGTTGTTACTGAAATAATTGCTTTCAAATTACTTTCTTTCTCATCAAGTGAATTTTTAACAGCCCTAGTTGTTAGGAACGAAGTTATCAGAATTAGTTCTTCCGTAATATTTCCAACACAATTTCGAGAAAAACAGCAAAAAGAGCAGATTTAGTGACATCAGTACTTTCCTCTAGGTATAGAGATATAAAGATAATGGGGCTAATATCATTTTTTGTTGATCCGATACATTTTCAATCTGCTTTAAGGTATCCGACTGCGTTTGGAACCGTGCTTTTAAAAAGGCGCATAAATGGATTATTTTCATGATATTTACTGTCACTTAGATCTGATTATATGTATAAAACAGTTTTAAGGCCTTTTTGACAAAAAATAAATTATTTAAATACAATATTTTGGCAAAAAATTAGAATAACCTTTCTTCAAAATGCTCTCCTTTTGTAAAAAATGCATCTATTGTATTAATATTTTGCCTGTGTATAGCTCAGACCTCTGTACAAAGGCTCAACTATAATTTTTGAAAAATTAACATTATTTTCAGAGTTACAACCATTTGAAATAATTATCGGCTTTTATTTCTTCAAATTTCTCCCCTCTGTTGCATATAAATATGGATAAATCCACTTTTAAGTTATATATTTAAAATATACCAGTTGAGCCTCTGTACAGAGGTCTGAGCTATATACAACAGTGTTTCTCAAACTGGGGGGCGCGATAAGCCTACAAAGGGGGTCGAGCATATCAAAAATAAAATATTTAAAAAATTATTTACTGGAATGAAGTAAAATAAAATACTGTCTGATATAATAAAAAATACACATTTACACTGATATAATTTATGTAAATCATCTGCGATATTATGTCATCAAATAAAAGCTTCTACTTCAAAACCTCATTTTTTAGCTATCTTTGATACTATAACCTAATAAAAAATATTTGATTTGATTTGCTGTAATCCCATGAGAGAGAACTGCGTAAATCGCATTTGCGTAAATCCATGATGATAGATTTTTTATTACGTTTGATTTTTAAACCGAAAATGCTACTCTTTCAAAGAAAGAAAAAAACCCAGAACAATAATAAAAAAATAGGAAGATAATAATTTATTACTGTTATATATTATTGCCTTCAGTTGTAGGCAGCAGAATGTAATTGATGCGGTTTGACCTTCGAAATTACATGTACCGTTAGTCACGTCCCTGCTCTTATGAAATTGTTTTCTTCATTTAGAGAGAAGTTGCAAATAAACTATTTATTCTGCGCCTTTTTCCTTGTAAAATAGTTTTATAATTTTTGGAAAAGCACAGAGAGCACTTTGAAGGATTACTAGGCCAAGATTTATTTTATGATTATTCCCAAACATTTAAAGCATAATGAAATACTTTTCTCATTAATTTTTAGAGCATCCATATTGTAATAATTACACTTTTAATCCGGGAGTGGTCACACCGAGCACAGAGTGCACGAAATCGGTAATTCTAGCAAAGTTGTTTAATTTTTACCAATGGCCCTGACACTATCCTCCTGTTTGACAGTCTTACCCTTTACTAAAATATATTTGCCACATATCTCCCTCTTTTTTTGGGAGTGACAAACGTCTTTTTGCAACATTAAGGTACTTGTTTTGACTAAGTTTCTGGTGTGATACCTTTTTTTCCCGGAATATTTTCTGTGTCCTTGAAAGAAGGGGAGTATATTTTGTCTTTATAAAATTATTCCCTGGAATTAAGATTTTTATTGTGTACTATAAAACTAATTATAAAAAACGGATTGGGGTGACTCAATATCCCCGCTCGACCATTAGTATGGAGTGCGCGCTTGCTCACGCGTTAAAACATGTTGAAGACTTTTCGATTTAAATATTAAAAATAATAGAATTATTTTTCATCAGAATTTTTTTTATTGTTTATTATTCAGCATCAATTTAAATGCTTATTATGTGAGGCTTAAAATTACAGTTCGCTTAAAACTAATTATATATTGAGCAATCCTTTAAAAAAAATTATTTTACATTTTTGTTAGCATTGTCGCGCAATTGGCATTACTCTCCTTACAAATCAGCGATTATATCGATAATGTTTTATTTTCTTATAAATGAACTCGTGCAAAGAGCGGGTATTTCAGCCGGTATACCTTTGATGTATCAGGGCTGCACAGAGTATTTTATAACTAATTATCTTTTCCTAAATTAAGAACAAGTTTAATAATTATTAGCGACTTTCATGAGCTTATCTTACAGAGCAAAATTTTTCGAAGGAATGCTTATGATTAGAAATTGACCCTCTGAGTTCTTTTTCTACATTTAGCTGATGTCTATATTTTGTCTTTTAAGCAAACATCGCATTTTGCATTATGTTAAAATTTAAAAATTAGAGAAAGGAAAAATAACATCTTAATTATCCTATTACATAATATTTATTTTTTGCCTAAAAGTAACATATACAAAATTTAAAACTTATGTCATGAATTTTTACGTTTTATCATAAAATTTGTTGCTTTAGCGTCAAAGTTCATTATTATTGCATTCAGTACATTTCTGATGTATAATGGGGACGATATAAAAATTGTGATTGAAAAGGGGGCGCCAGTATTGTAAGTTTCAGAAACACAGATATACAGGCAAAATATTTTTATAATAGAAGCATTATTCATAAAAGGATAATATCTTGAAAATGGGTCATTATGTGTTCTTTTTTTGTCAAAATATTGTACTTAAATATTTTTTTTTATTTTAATGCTATTCTTAAAACAATTATACATATATTTTCTAATCTAAGTGAAAATAAATATCATAAATATTATCAATTTATACGCTTTTGAAAAATCCCGGTTCCGAACGTATTTGGACACCTTAAGATTATTTATTTTATTGTGTTTCTTGGTAGAAGAATATCTTTGATACGAGGAAATATCTTTGTTATTAAATTTATGAAAAAGTGAAGACGCGCATGCTAATCACACTTCATTCAAAAAATCCTCCTCTTGAAAAGCTTTACTTATGTCATGCGAAGACATTTGCAGTCAAATAATTTGCCATGCTCGTATGATAATTTATGATAACATACAAGTATTTAATGATAGATGTCGAATGTTCATTTCTGCATTTTATTGCACTTCTAATTCATTCTTAATGCTCGTATTCACTTTTTTGACAAAAACATGTGTGATTTGTTTAAAAATGCAGTGTTACAGGGGATATTCTACATACCACTGTTTTAGACTATAAAGCAACAACGCTTTGTCGCTTTTTCTAATCGTGCTATATATCTCGGTTCACGAAGTTTGAAATTCTCTGCTACACTTAATTTATTCCACTTTTTTTTGCTAAACTAACCATGTTAAATGACAATTAATAATTTTAAATACAACACATATAAACTTTAAAATACAGTTGTGTCAGTGAAATTCACGGTGGTAGCGAAGACCAGTTTTGTATTATTAGCAATTGTAATCCATGACGGAACTAAAACAAGGCAATAAAGAATGAGTGGGCTCTCATACACTCCGCGACTAATTACTCACGTTTGCTTATAGTATTTCATAGTAAACTTTTGTTATTTTATAACTAAATGCAAACAGTTCTGATCGGGGGCGTGTCAAAAATATTGTGTCGCATGCCATTGGTTCGTCCTCCATCCCCTAGAATATATTCACATATACTTCTCTGAGGCGAATTAATATATAGTGTGCCCGATAAATTCTGTTGTCAACAAAATAACTTATGAAAGGCAAGATATGTAACCATAAAAGTAGGTTTTATATAGGTAAGAAAAACGTGACTAGCCCTACAAAAATAAATCTGCTTACAGCTCCACCAGAAGATTATATTTATAGTTAGTTTTCTTATCTCAAAGGCAGCATGATATACATGAAAAAATCATTTTCAGTGTTGTTCAGCATCATCAATTTGTTACCATAAATCATCTCGCGCACGAAAATGATACAAATGAAAAGCACAAAGCACGTGTGTGTTTCATCACGTTGAGCAAAACTGCAGGTTCTATAAATACGACTCATTTACTTGGTGTGCTCAAAATGGTGTCATTTTGCAACGATACATATATGGACATTTGTTAGTATTACCTGCTGCACTTTCTTCTACATTGTTCGTTGGCACAAGTGTCTGTAAAATGGTTTCGAAATTCCTGCAGTGATGATAGGGATGAAGCATCTTTATTTCGTTTATCCTCAGAGAAAAAAAGTTCAGGCCAGGTATCTGTGCAAATCATTCAAAGCAAACACCTTACGCGAGGAATTTTTACTGGAAAGTGTCTTGGATGTACAATGTGACACGCAATACCTTATGATGTGGTCTATCGTCACGTTAAAACCATACTTCCGAAGATATGGCACTCAAGAAAAATCATCTAGAAAATCGGATATTACATTGTTCTGTAAATACAAGTATCAGATTCCATTAACGAGCACTCGTAGAATAAAAGGCAGTTCAATCTGTTTTTAAATATGCTGTCGTTCTAGATTGGCTGTTATATTTCATCAGAAATGTATATTATGCCCATTAGACGTAAAACATATTTTATCTGTCAATATGATATTGGCAAAAAATAGTGGCTGGAGTTTCAAGCAGTTCATATTGAAGTTGACCCAATCATAGGGTATCTAATTAGTTCCTACCAATAAAACTTAAACGAATGTTGGAGAAAAAAATACACATTTTACTCCCACTATTTAAAACATTTATTAATGGAAGGTGTCTCTTCTTTTACTAAATTGAAGATGCCGTACAACTTTTTACGTGACTTTTTTTCTTGTATCTCGTACTGTTATTGAGATAAGAAAACTAACTCTAAATGTATCCACCAGATGATACTGTAATTAGTATTGTGTGTGTGAGTCTGTGTACTGTAAGTATATATACTGCGTTATTTATACTTCATCGAATGTCATCAAGTTCATGATTAATCAAAACATTCTAATATAACTATTTCTAATATAATTAACATTTTTTAACATAATTGCAGCTTTAATTCTTTGGTGTTATTAACTGTAAACGAGAAGGTTCATAAAAGGAAGATTGAGTATGTCAAAAATTATTTCACTGAGTTGTTTTTATTATAACACCGTTTTTGTAACAATTGTGATACAATCATAGCATAATGTCCAACATTTTTAATTGAAAATTTTAGAAGTACTTTTTTTTCTGGAAATGTAACGAATGTAATTATTTATTTATAAATGCTATGAATTTAGTCATATGTTCTATATTGGATTACCTTACGAATTCTTCTTATATAAGAAATTTTAATTCCTTTTGTTTTGAGCAAGGAAGTGATTTTATGCTTCTATTCTATGCCAGATAATATGTAAGTATTTTTAAACTTTCTAGTAGTGAAGGCAAATATATATGTTGGCAAAATTTAACAAAAGCAATGGGATTTCAAATTCTCGTCATACTTGTGTTTGCAAAACTAAAACTTTTCAAGCATTTACTCGTCAGAAAATGTACAAAATTCTGAGAATAAAGCATATTTTCTGTTTTGTGTTTTTTTCAATGTATTTCCACTTTTCTTCTTCAAGTTAGAGTATATTTTAATTTCAAATTTCAACGTCATTAAAAAAATAAAATTGTAATGATTTTTTTAATACATAATTGTGTTTAGTTCTTTCTTATATTTTAAATTTGTTCTCTTAGCCATATCCAATGATGAAAAAAATATATCAATACTATATCGCCTAGATTAAGCAGATGCACAGGAAATAACGTTGTTAAATAAAGTAGTTACGAAAACCTTTATTGATGAAATAATTTTTTGAATTAAATATCTGTATAAATACACCAATGATAAAAATAACATTTATATTGAAAAACATTTTTTTTTCCAAAATTCATCAATGATGTCATTTTTTTATTCAATCTTGTAAAGAAATGCCTTGATCCAAATCAAACTACACTAGAGATTCTATCAAACTTAAACAACTTACTTATATAACTTACCTAAAACTAATATGAAAAAGTAGTGCGAGAAATACTACATAAATTTAGAATAAAAAATTAAAATTTCGAGAAATTATAGAAAATTTCTGGTGATAAATGTTGAAACTTCATTAATCACAAAATATCTTTCAGTTTTCATTAAATGCTTTTTCTCTATATCTAAGTAATAATAAACTTCAAAAAAAAAAAAAAAACAAACAAACAAAAACAATGTTTAACATTTGAAGGCAAAGTACAAAATTATATAACTGTACATTAAAACAATACAAACGCATGCGGATTTTTAATATTTACAAAATTGTAATGCATGTCATTCAACTTAAAAATACATAGCGTGTGTTTCGTAGGAATGAAATTGATCAGAATGTTATGTTTACAACAAATGGGCTTATTGGAATAAATCGTAAAAAATTCCTGGTTTAATATTTTTAAGTAAAATATTTGTTTCGCACATATTCCATAAGATTGAAATAGCTATAAAAATACTTCAGATGTTGTCATCTATATATTAACCCTTCAACTACCGATTAAAATTTGCGCGATTTGCTCCCCAGTGCACAGTTTTCCATATAGGCGTGCATATGCGGTGCATTGTGGGAGGGAAGAAAATGCTCAGTTAAAGAATGTTTGTCTAAAATAAGTAAATCCTTTGCAAAAACTGTCAAAGTCATTGTATCCCATTCCAATGTCATCTGGTGAGTGAGTGAATATTAACGTGTCACTGTTGAGCAACACGATGGTTTTTGACGACGGATCTCGTCATTTTGAACCATGGTCAAGTGACAAGGATGACACCTACGCTAGCACCTCTCTCACCTAATTACCACACCACATCAACGAGAGGACGTTTGAGCTCTTAACATATTTAACGTGCATCGCACCCCTACACGGCGGGTCTTTAATGCTACTGGGCTCGAACTCATGACAAGCCAGCCATGACCGGAAACCTTGACCACCTCCAAAGTCTTCGGAATAGTTTTACTGATAGCAGGGAAAAGAAAAGAACGTATTTTGAAAATACGTGCATATACATCCGAAGCACATAACGCATCAGTTGAGTGAGATGGATATATACGCCGGTAGCAGTTAAGGTGTTAACAGAATTTCATAACGTTTCTTCTATTGTCTGAAAAAAATTAGTTAAAATTTTAAATTTAAATTATACAATTAAGAATCAGTTAACAATTTTGGAGGAATTTATTTCATAATGAAAGATGCAGCACACAAAAACATTCTGTAGATAAAGAAAAAAAACTGATTAAGAAATTCTAAAATCAAATATTATTAATGTGAATAAAATATTCGTCTCCAAACGTTAAAGTTTTTTTTTAAATGCGCATTTCAATTTTTTTTAAAAAATTTCTAAGATGAAAAACATATGAATCATCATATTTCATTCAAAGTGGCTCAATTAACCAAATATTTATTTCATGAATAATAAATATTAAAACGATGTAATTTACATTTATGATTTATATATATATATATATATATATATATATATATATATATATATATATATATATATATATATATATATATATATCTAGAGTACTGATTCTTGATCTGCGGGTCCACCTAAATTTATTATACTCTTAAATAGTTCATATGCTCTAAAGAGAAAACTATATATATATATAAATGAAATGAATAGAGTTCTAAATGATAAAAAAGTCATCCAAACATTAAAAAAAATAAGCTAGTGTTTTCGATAAAATATCTTCTCTTACAGTCCCTCCCCCTTATATATATATTTTTTTCTTTTTGCCACTGAACTTTCCCAGTAGGAATAATAATCTGGTAATTTTCTCGATTTTTAAGGAGCCGTTGCATTTTACTTTTTTGCTCAATGTGAAAGACCATGCTCTTTAAAGTTGCACCATGTGTGAAAGAGTCGGAAATGTCGTATAGATCAGGGTTATGTTTTATTTATGAAAGCTATTGAAATGATCTATCCAAGAGAACAAAATGAGAGAGAACACTATTCATTTTTCTACATTTTTCCTATTTTTTAAAAAAGTAAATTTTTAAAGCATTAAAACATGAGATTCAAAATTCATAAGAAGTACATGTTTTGATCTCGTGCAAACAATATTTTTAGTAGAATTCCACTTAAAAAATGGTAGAAAAATGATGTGCTATAAACTTACAAATTATAATGAAACCTGTAGGTATTTTATGATTATTTTAATAGATACTAAATATCCGTAAGACATTCTATCGTGCTTTAATGTATTTTCGCATTCATGATTTTTGATGCTGTAAGAAACTACGAAATAAAAAAATATTCCTTTCTAAAGAAAATCATTACAGCTTGTTAATTTCTAGAAAAAAAGGATTAGAATTCTTCAAATACTTTTGGAAAAATAGTATTTTCCCTCGTTTTATTGCAATCACAGTCCAATTTCAATTACCGTACAAATATTGATTTTCACAATAAAAACCTCTGAATCTTACGGATTTTTTTTTATATTTTAAATAAGGGAAATAAAACTTTATTTTTGAAATTATTAGATTGTTAAATTTATTATAATGTTTTATTATTAATCGAATGTGTATTTTTTTTTCTTTCACTGTATAAAATCCTATTGTCATAATGCAAAGTTCTTATAAGTTCTATTTTTTCATCATTGTCTTTATGACGTTAACTTAAATTTATTTTTAGCATTTTAAGCAACAAAAACATGCAATATTATCTAAATAATTTATGTTGGTATTGTTACTGTCATTATTCTGATCAATATTATATATTTTAATTTTTATCACTCATAAACGTGTTATTATTTTTGAAAGAATTTCTTAAGAAAGAAAAGGGAGTTGATTTTATAACTCATCATATTATTTATGAAACATAACATATTTTTCTAGTTCCAGGTTTATTTTCTCTTTTCATTTATAAAGACGAATTTTTACCCTCAGTTTAAAAAGATAAAAAAAAATTAATTTTCAATATTTGTATTCAATTGTGAAGATTTTCAACATAAATAATTTTAATAAATATTTAGTTCATAATTAACATGTATATATGAATGGCGACTGAAGCTTTCAATCAATTTAGATCTTACATAGCAACAGAAATTCGGAAGGTAGAATTTCAGTGTTGAAAATTAAATTATGTATAAAGATCTTAAATCATCAATAGAAAATATCCACAATGACTTCGTGATTACATAAGTTGATAAGGTCTCTGCTAATTATGCCATAATTTGTAAATATTTTTTACAGTTAAATATTAAATAATCACATTTTAAATAATAATTAATTTCAAAAATGAATTCACAATAATAGAGAAGATAATCGTCTTTTAGCTTTGAACAAAAGACTGAATATTCATCTAAATAATATTAAACATCCAAGTATTTTTTAACACCAAAATTTCATAAATTCCCTATAAAATTCCGTAGTATCACTAATGGATACAATACATATATCACGATGTCTGGGAAGATCTTACAATCTCTTCTTCAAAATCTAATTGATAACTTATAAAACACGGCAATAATTAAAAATAGCTGAGATTGCTAGAGTTACTAAGGATATGTTAATTTTTTTCATGCATGGCTTTTATTTCGAGGACCTTTTTAATTCTATAGATATTGACGATATGATTAAGATTCTACAGTTAATTTATGATAAATATGAATTATATACTTCAATGAAAAAAGAAAAATTTGATATTCTTGTTAACGTCGTATTAAAAGAAAATTTCATTGAATTTGATCAGAATCTTTATAACCAGATCAAAAGATTACCTCAGGGTGGTCCAGCTAGTAATTGTTTAGCGAACCTATATTTACATTTTTTTAAAATTAATCATATTGTAAATGATTCTTACTTGATATATCGTTATATAGACGATTTAATAATTTTTGGTAAAAATAGTTAATACAAACTAAATATTACGTTATACCCTGATTATCTCAAGCTCCTTAAAACTAATTTCAACTCTAATATGGTAGAGTTATTTGATTTAGACTTGCATCTTATTAACAATAATGTAGTCAGTAACATTTTTGACACAAAAGAGATTCTTTTAAGCTCCATAGAATTAAAATTCCTGTATGGAATATTAACGCATATATCAATTTACAGAAATATCATTTTGAATTTTTTATTTAGAAATGATAACTTAACTACCCACAAAATAGATAAATACAATAATATAAAAAAAATTTCAATGTTGTTTAGATCATGAATACCCTTTTAATTTCTTAAAACCTTATATACCTCACAAATACATTAACCGTCTTGCTACTTCTCAATCCAAAACCACCATACAACAATAGGATTTCAAAGTCAGCATGTTAGTGGCCTTGATGTGAAGATTAAATCATAACACTCATATCACAGTTTACATCTTTTCCACACACATCCTGAACATCTTACACATTTTCAACAACCAATCAAATTAGAGCCTAGCAAATTTACATTTTTGACAATCAACTAATTCAAATTCTACCATATTTCATTGTCATCTATTTTGATATCTGTCTTTGCTGGTTGGTTTAAAAGTTAGCTCAACAGATGTGTTTATGTATATTCGAATTTTTTAACTTGGTCAATAATTGATTTTCATTGATGTCGAGACGCTTGATTCTCTTGGTAAAAGCTCTGTGAGTAAAGAAATTTTGTTAATTTTTTTTTTTTTTGAAAAATACTTTTCTTATGTAATTGTTTTAGGATTTTTCTACTTTTCTTACGTAATTGTTTTGCGATTTTTCTGCATTAAGAGGACTTGGTATCCTTAAAATCCCAAACCTATCGTTTTTTAATTTTCATTTAATCTTATTCTTTGAATTATTATCTTTCGATTGATATATCACTTGTGCATGTCGGAAAGTTAGAAGTTAAATAAAACTTCATTTGAAACAAATTATGCGATTCAGCCGCGCCCCCTTTTCAGAAAAAAAACCTAAAAGAAGCGTTTTGATAAAAAAAATCTAATTTATAAAGAGAAATAATAACATTAAAAAAAGAATGTGCAATATATAAAGCAGAATATTACCGAGGCAATGCATACAATCATTTTTTTTTCTTTGTGAAATGTGTGCATGTAAAATTTTTAAATTAAGGCATTTTACATTAAAAATTTTATATAATTTCAGTTCCTATTCCTGATATATTTTTCATACAAATGTAATACTTTAATATTATAAGAAAAAAAAACGGATAAAATTTCTGTCTTGACAGAAAAAAATTTTTTAACGTTTTTCTTGAATTTTCTTGTGCAATTAGTACTCTCTAAAAGTTGATCATTTATAAAAATGTGTTGGTTGAAAAAATATGAAAATTCAATTATTTTAAAGAAAACGTATAACTAATATCTTAAAGTTGTATTTTAAGTTTAATTAAGCTTAAAATAATTATTTTTTTCAGAATTATAAACTTTAAACTGTTTTTTTCAGTTTGTGTTTTTCGAAACCTTAGTGCCTTCAAAATGCTACTCCTTCGACAATTATTTACCAATCACTTCCATTTTTTTCCTGCGTGTTAAAAATAAAGTATGTAATAAAATAAGGGATCCGTTTTGCTATAAAATGAATACTTTTTTTAAAAAAATAAAATGTAAGACATGTTGGCTTTTTCGTTGATTTTTAGCCTGTATATCAACATTTTATTTTTTTCTCGAAAACGAATAAAGTTATTCTAAAATCGATTCCTAAAGTTGTTGAGAACATCCATAATAATATTATAAAAAAATTTCAGGTCAAAAAATTAATTTTTACAAAAGGAGTAGGATTTTAAATTTTTCCCAATTTTCTTCAAAAAATTTAAACTTTTAAAATTGTGTAAATAATATATGAAAATTTTCATCTGGTATCATTTTCTTGAATAGAAGCATTGTATAAAATGCTATAATATCATTTTTAAATACGTAAATAAAGAAATTTGCTCAAAGGGTGACAAGTCCCCTTAAGAGTTTGGGTGAATTTGTTACATAATAGTAGTGAGTGGTTTTATCATACTCTCTGAGTTTTTACATATTCTGAATAGTTTAACCCCACTTATTCGGTCCTAAGTCCAAAATTGCTTGCTGACTCGCTAGGTTCTTCTTTTTTGTAGTTTCTTTTTTATTTTTCTACAATTTTTATCTTCATGTTTAGCTTTTATATTTTTATTACGTTATTTCTTGTTATGTTGATTATCTATTATTTCTGGTTTTTAATATATATAATACAAATTTCTTTCATATATATATATATATATATATATATATATATATATATATATATATATATATATATATATTATTTTTATGTCTACTGGGAAATTACACCCTTTTTTGTTGTCAAAATAACACAACATTATTTTTTCAAACTGACCTAAACTACGTTAATTTAATTTAACAATGCTTTTTTCCCGTCTTATGAGTGTATAGTTGATCGCTATTTATATCTGCTATATCTATGAATTTTAATCATTTTATTATACAATGTACACAAATTTAGTTTCGCTAGGTCCATGCACTTTTTCATTCTATTGCGTTTTTCTTTTTTAAATGTATTTCTATTTCATGGCTTGCCAATTTCGTTTTTCAAAGAAGTAAAAGAGTATTATAAATCGAATATGTATGCAGTCCATATAATTTTTAAAGAAGTAATGTTTCCACTGTAGATGTTATCGATTTTTTTAAAAAGGGAATTTAATTAATATTATGAAATTAACAAGTTGATCAAAGTAACATTTACCGTGTTGTACTAACAGCTAACAATTATTTTTTAAGCACCACACTCTGATTTCAAGGTAACATAAACTAAATTTTGATAAAAATGAAATTAAGTTATCCGACTACGTTCAGAATCATGATTTTAAAAAAGAGTACAAATGGATAATTTTCGTGATATTTAGCGTCACTTTTTTAGAATACATGTATAAAATTGTTTTAAGAGCATTATGACAAAAATTTATTTAAATACTATATTTTCCAAAAAATTAACTTTGAAATTAACCTTTTTTTAGAACTTTCTCTTTTTATTAAAACACTTACTTCTATAATAATAATATTTTGCTTATATAAAGTAAAGACTACTCCAGAGAGTCTGAACTAGGATTTTAGAAAAATTCCCATTATTTTCAGAGTTAACACCGATTGAAATAATTATCGACGTGTTTTTTTTTAAGATTTCTCCCCTTTGTTGCAGTCAAATATGTATAAATCCACTTCTAAGCTATATATTTCTAAAATTTTAGTTCAGCTCCTGTACAGAAGTCTGAGCTATATACAGGCATACAGGCAACATATTATTATAATACAAGCATTTTTCATAAAAGGAGTATTTTTTTGAAAATTGGTCATTCTATGTACATTTTTGTGAAAATATTAAACTTAAATACTTTTTTATTGTAATAATATTCTTAAAAAATTATGAAATTTTTTTAATCTAAGAGACACTAAATATCATAAATATTATCCATTTATACGCTTTTGCAAAATCAAGTTTCCGAACGTAGTCGGATACCTTGAATTGTAATTTTTATGGCTTGCCCAGTTCACTTTTCAACGAAATAAAAGAGTATTATAAATTGAGTCTGTATGTAATACATATAATTTAAAATAAAGGAATATTTCCACAAAATTTGTTATTCATATATTTTGAGAAAGATAATTGAAGTAATATAAAAAATGAACAAATGGATCAAACTAATATTTTTCGTGTTGTAATAACAACTAAAAAAATAATGTTTAATAAAACTACTTCTATTTTGATATTCCTTTTAAAACAGGCAACAACTAGTATTCAAACAATATATTTAGATTATGACAACTGTTACCTTTGCAATTTTGTTGTATAAAAATGGTTTTCTCAAAAGATAAAAATATATAACCTCAAAAATATTAAGGTGAGTTCTCCCTTGTCAAGTTAATTGCATTGTCTATTTTCTTTCATTCCCTCAGCTATACTCCCAAACTCTCCGGGCTTGAAATTTCTGCTTCCTCAGGTGAGAAAGTGCCAGAGACAGCTGAAAATGGAAACCTCCCATATCATTTAGAAGTAAACAAACGTCGACATTATCCAGCTTTTTGTGACAACATTTTTATCTTACAAAAATTGTTTAACTGTATGATTTGATTATAGACTTACATTATGTTGAATTCCGAAGTTTATACCACTTAATTCTGGGTAAGAATCTCTTTATGTAATGTTATTTTTTGAAAGATTTTATACACATCTGACAAATAAAGGATTCGCCTGGTATTAGCATTGAAGAAGTATTGAAATGGGGAATATTTCTGAATTGATAATAAAAAAAATAATATTTTAGGAAATATTATTGCTCCTTTATAAGTACTAATATTTATTTCGGTAGATCATGTTAAATGCCGAAAAATTAGTTCTTTGTGACTCTTTTAAAACAAATTAATTCAAAATTTTATGTAAAAAGAAATTTACTTTTGGCGAATTCACTAGAACTATTGTGGGTTTAAATTCATTTTGGAATCATATTGAAAATATCCATGGTAATGTAAATGTATGACGTAGATTTACATTAAAAAAATATTTTTGTGACATGACAGGGTGATTCATGAGAAATCATTGTAGCCCATGGGTTAAGTATGATTCTAGATTGACATTTTTAACACCTTAATCAGCGTGTCGGCGTTCTAGCAGCATTCCTATCAACTTCCAAAGAGTTGTGAAGGAAGAATGGGAATGCGTTTTGTTGTAAGGGTTCAATTTCTAGTGCTGAAAATGGATTTTTAGTTGAAGCGTTTAATCGCATGAGAACTGTGAAATATCCGAAGTTATACAAAGAGATGTTCAAAATTATGCATTTTTATTGTACCAAAAAGAATTATGGATTTTCAGCTGTAAGTATGTAATTGTTTTGTGCATCGAGTTTAAATAGTACAAAGTAGACTTGATAATCACTAGGTTGGTGTCCATAAATCTCACAAAAACTGCATGTTCATTATATAATACCATTGGAACACTTTGGGGCTTGTTGAAACGTGATGTGAAGGGAAAATATGAACATCCATCGAATTTGGTTTCTTTATAGGACTAATTACTCCTGGAGCGGGATTAACATGTTGCTGTCGTGGCCTAAAAAAATTGAATTTCACAATAGGCAGAGGGGACGTAACAGTATATTTATAAATACAAAGGAACTGGCCATATGTTTTTACGCAGTGTATTAAATTATCTTGATTATTTTTATTTTTTATTGCAATCACCTTTCTTTTTAAGATTTTTTTTTTCATTCAAACATTGGAATTCACATTTGACCTTCTTTTGTACCTTTTGAATCTTTGAACTTCCTTAAATTTTTTGTTACCATTTAATTTTTTAAAACTCTCTAATAGGAATTAAGTTTTATTAAATATATTAGAAAAATGCACATTATATGTGGATATCCATCTCTAATATAATTATATGGTATGTTTACTTCACCGCATAGAAATCCTTTCTGTACCTGAAAAGCAGTCAGATATACTTCAGTTAAAATTTTACTTCTGTTTCCAGCACTTGGTTCCTAATAAAATGTGTAAGAATTACATAAAAAATAGTTAAAAGTAATAATGTTTTTTTAATTAAAAAATGATTAAATGCTTTAAGTTTAATGTTATTATTTTTAAGAATTTATAGTTAAGAATTAGAATGTCTGGAACATTATGCAAAAGAAGAAAAATAATTTTCAGAAGTGTCACATGATATACCTATGACTATTAATAATGATTCCTGAATGATAAATTGCAATGATATCAACAACTTTATCACAAGATAAAATTCAAAGAAATCTGCAATTTGTGTTATTAATGATTGACTGAAGGAATATTAATGCAAAATTAAGAGTTTATTTCAGTGGAAATTACTAAAATAATTTAATAAAATAATTTAGGACAGCAATTCTCAAACTGTGTGGCCTTGCTTCCTTAGGATATGTGATAACCCTACGAGGAGACCGTAAACATATCAAAACGTCAAAAACGATAATTAAAAAAAATAATTAATTTACTGAAAGGAGCAAAACATAAAATGCATTCTGGCATGTTTACACTTGCATATTTGTTGCAATTTCTACCGTATATATATATTGTAATCAGTCAGTTTAAAAAAAGTAGAAAATAAAATTATATATATATATATATATATATATATATATATATATATATATATATAACCAATACTATTATCATATTACATAAAAGAAACACATACATAATTTGATACTTATCTTGATAATTTGTCCGGTTTATAATAAAGGTCGTGCATTATTTTTAACGTCAAAGTATATTATTATTGAATTCAATTCATTGTTATTGTTTTTGGAGGGTTGATGAAAATTATAATTGAAAATTGGGTTACATATATTGACAGTTTGAGAAGCACTGATTCAAGACACATATAAAATATTTAGAAAATAATATCACTCAAACATATATTCAATGTAGTTAAAATGCCTGAAGTCCCAGAACAAATTACATTTTGGCTAGACTTTATCAAAGTGTAATCGTGTGTACATATTTTTAAAGTAAAACTAAAAACTTTCGAAGGATAATGAACTAAAACAATGGTTAAAAGAACTCATTTTTTATATTTACTTGGAAAAAAATACATATCGAAAACACGATATCATTGTATAAAAAGAAATACATAAAAGTCTTTCTTAAAAATGATGTGTATGATATCCAATATGAAATTTTTTTTAACAACGATAATTATACCTTAAGTGTATAAAGATTACGATATTCTTTTTTTTATTTAACCATTCTTAAAGTGTATTTCCTGTAACATATTCAATTCCTCATTCATTTTTTTCTAAAAAATATCTCAGTTGAAGTAAATGTAACAAGCAGGCTCATTATTTAAAGTGCCCGTAATAAGACAACTTTCTGCATTTAAATGTTTGACACACCTGATGATGGCATTTGAAAGTACTTTTCAAAAAGCAAAGAAAGCGAGTAAAACTCTTAGAAAAAGTTTGAATAAGCTAAAGAATTTCTGGAGATCTTTATTATAATTGCTATTCATGACTACCATATAATGGGGTTGAAAAAGTAGTAAGTGAACTAATGTAAAATTTGAAATATGTGCCTCGAAGAGGAAATGAGATAAATTGAATGGCTTTTCGAAGCTACAAAATAATCTTCTTTTACTTATTAATCAGAAGAAGGAGTGAAATTGAAGGTTTTTATAGCAAATCTTATAACGCCGAATCTTTTTGTAAAGAAAGTAATCTTTGTAAAGTAGAAAAAAAGAGTGATGTAAGATTCGGGTCATTAAAATTTGTTTTTAAATTTTAAAATAATAAATAAGCATGCTTTCTTTGAAATTCAGTAATTGTGTTGGAAGTGTGTATTTTAACGAGAGAAAAAATTGTCATTTGTTACATCTTTTTATTCCTTGTGGGAAAAAAATTTAGTAGTTTTTTATTACTCTTTCTTTTTTTTTTGTTCGAAAACTTGAAATCAAAACCTAAGTAGGTCATGCAGTTGAAAATGTTATTAAAGTATGTATTGATATGGGGGAGGGGAGTTATCTATTGCATCTAATTCAAGATTAAATTTCTAAAAAATTGACATGTTTTCACTAACCTTCTAACGCTATACGAAACAAAATAGTAAAGTAGAATTATATGTTGATTTTTCTAATCCTAAAAAGAACTGACATACCTATATATCAGATCTGCTCCAGAAGGATGTTAAGTATGCCCAGAAGGATGTGTTAAGGATGTCCAGAATGACCAAATAATATGTTTCTCTTTCCAACCCACCTCACTGTTAACAAATACTTATAGCGTTTCATCTTGCGTTTAGAATATGCATTTGATTTTTTTTAGAATTTTATGTGATCGAATTTTCTTCTATTGAAGTGCAGAAAGCATAGCATTGCTTGACCAAATGTAAACTCTGCATTAAAAAAATCATGACTACACTTACCATCAGTAAAATTACACAACTTGTCATTGCAATTGCTACGCTAAGAAAGCGACGAGGTACAGACGTGAAATTTAAACGACAAGAAGGTGCTGTGCTATGCAAATGATTAGATTTCAGCACATTCAGACAAAGCATACAAGGTGTTTAAATGAGGAAATAGTTCAGCCGGTTCCTTATAACCAAATAGGGAGTTGAAGAGTGCTTTGCAGCCTACACACTTTTAAAAAATGACCGTGAATCCTTGGTTTCTGATACACAAATTGCATTTGAACGTTGTTGCCATGTTTCGTGTAAGAAGCAGAAATGCGTATCAATACGCTTCTGATTTTGATAAAGGTCAGATAATAGGGTACCGAGGATTGCGGTTTATCACAATGCAGTATTGCTCCCCGTCTGGGTCGAGATATAAGGACTGTTAGCAGAATATGAAGTCGATGAGTTCAGGACGGTAATACGGGACACCGTGCTGGATATCAATGACCCCCACCACTAGTACCCGAGAAGATAGACATGTTACTCGCATGGCTTTCATAAATCGTGTAGCTGCGTCACGAGCCATGAGTTAAGAACATGAGTAGTTTGCAAGACATCAAGTATCTGAACGAACAGTTTGATGCCCTTTTGCAACAGCATGAACTCTCAGCTTGGAGACCATGGTTACTTATACCTTTGACGTCTACCGTTTTACATACCTACATTTTTTCAGATAAATCCAGGTTCTGTGCAAAGTATCAAGATAGTCGTATCCGTGTTTGGCGGCATCGGGGTGAACACATTGAAAGCGTGTATTCGTCACCGTTACACTGGCCCGTCACCTTTCATGATGGCATGGGGAGCTGTTGGATACACGTCTTTGTCACCTCTCGTTCACATTGATGGCACTTTTAACAGTGTACGTTACATTCCTGGTGTGTTACCACCTGTGTCGCTACCAATTATTCGATCCCTGCGAAATTTTACATTTCACAGAATAATGCACGACCGCATGTTTCTGATATACGTACCTTACCTGATACGGAAAATGTTCGGCCGTTGCTCTGGACAGCATTTTCACTAGATCTTTCACAAATAGAAAACGCTTGGTCCTTTGGCTTCAAGTGATTCGATATCGTCACCATACGCCAGTTCACTACACTTTATAAGCTGTGATGTTGCATTGAAGCTGCAATGTCATCTGTACTTATACATGCCATCCAATCTTTGACTTAATTCCCAGGACTATAAGTGTTGTTATTAATGCCAAAGGTGTTTGTTCTAGGTACAGATTTTTCAGGATCTATACACTCAATATTTTTGAAAATTAAATCACTTGCTATCTACAGTATAATATATTTATCCAATAAATATAATTATGTTATCTGCATTTCTTCCTGGTGTTACAAATTTTAATGGCCAGTGTAGTGTACAGCGTTTTTCCTCTTATAACGTTTTCCTTTTTTCAACACACAATCTTTATATTATATTCATTCATCTTCATCAATCAAACTTTATTACCTACGAATCATATTTAGCTTAATGATGCATGAGGAGTTTAATAAAATCCAAGTGTTTGGAGCTAGAAAATGGTAGAAATGGTAGAATAGGCTAAGAAAAGAATGGTATAGTTAAGTTTGTATTATAAACATAGGCTTCGTTAGACTGGAAATTTCCTTAATTGCATTTGCTCGTAGTTACTGATTGAATTCCCACTATACATAGGGTAATTATAAATTAAACTGTTCTGGAAAATGTTGCTCGGATTTTACCATTAAGAATGGAAAGAATGAAGGTCCACAATTACAGAATGCATTAAATTAGTCTGTAAGCGAGTTTGGGATTTCAGATTGTTAAGAAAGGCTTAGAGGACACTCTTAATGTGATTTTACATTATACGTTCTTTGATTTATTTACATTGGATTTTGAAGAAGTAGAACAAATTATTATAATTGAGTTGAAAATAGCAAATTAGTCATTAAGAATCTGATGTACAAAATAAAACTAAGATACATTCACGAAAAAGTATTCATATAAATTAAAGGATCTGTTTCAAAATTATGAAATATTGTTCCTGTTACAACTTTTGAATTGAAATTTCAAACTTTTATTATATCAGATATGATGCACATGTACATCCCACAAAGAAATCTAAATTAATAAATTTCATTTTAATTTTACTGCCTTAGAGAACCAATAAAAAATAACATACGAATACATGTATTTCTTTACATGTTTATTTAGATTTTATACATGCATATATGTACTTCACTTTTTTTCTGTTTTTTTATGAAGTATTTACTCAGGGATATAAAAATGTACAAATAACCTTATAGCACCGCTTTAAAAATAAATTTATTTAGTTATTCAATCCTTCGATAACAAGTTGTGTGCATAATATTCTAATTATTACATTTTTAATCATAATATAAATTTTTAAATTATTTCAGGAAATGAAAAAATTAATATATTTATAAAATAATTAATGCTTTGGCTGAGGGAGACATTTACATATGCCGGTGGCACTCAAGAGGTTAAAGTATTATTGTAGCTTTAGCGTCAGAGTACAGTATTGTTGATTTCAATACATTGATTTTGTATGAAGGGGGATGAAGTGTAAATTTAATATTGAGTCGTTAATATTGAAAGTTTAAGAAAAACTGGAGTGGAATCATAAATTATTTAGAAAATCACTTTATGATCACTATCCATTTTTTTAAAAAAAACAACCAAACATGCCTGTAGATCATGAAATGCCCCGAGAAAATCCAAATCAAATACGCAATATTCAGTATGCTTAAAAATAAATGATTTTTAACTATTCTGAAAGACTGAATTATTTTCTTTAAAAGATGTTGCGAACCAGTATAGTTAAAATAAATATAATATTTATTAGCTTACAGGAAATGCAACATTTAAATAGTTAGTTATGAGATTACAATAAAATATATCAAAACGGAAGCTGATTTTAATTTCATTCATGGAAAAGTAATTAATTAGATTTCTTAAAATCTCTCTCTCTCTCTCATACAAAGGGAGTTTTTCCCAGAAACTACCTAATAATTGCCTCATTGAGTTTTAAATACAAATGATTGAAATAAGTTGCACTTAAAGCATATAAACTAGAATTAGCAGCACAACATCCAATGAGGGCCAGGATCTACTGCGCCCATCTCAGAATTCGTGACCTTCGGCCTTGAAAAGCATGGACATATATTCCGGTTAGGTGAGCTGTCTTCCTGTTTTACGCTCTCAAACATGATTGGTACTCATTCGACCCACTGAAGGGTTGAAAGGCTGTAAAGCGTATTAGTTAATAAAAATTAAGAAATTAAAATTCATTTAACCGAGTGCATTCACTCAGGGAATCTATAAATGAACTGTAACTGTAAATCATATTTGTTAACATTCTATGCACAAGAAAACCTAGACTTAAAAATTGAAGCATTCCGATTTTACAGATACGCTTAAGTTAGTTTTTTTACATTTATTAGTATATTAAAATAAAAGAATAATAAAAATATTTTAACATGAAACCTTCAATATAGCTTCTTTTTTTTAAAAAAAATGACAAATATTAACAAATTATTTAACTAGAAATGGGTTCTTTTCTGCAACAAAAATAAGTACAATCGATTATTAAACAAATTATTTATTTGTAAAAGTTTTATTGTTAAAAGATGGCATCATTTTGACACGTAAGATTTTGCAAATTTTAATATTACGCACTATCACAAATAAGTGTCACACAAAAAAGTAGGTTGGAAGAGGGTCTATAAATGCCACGTGTATGCGATCAAATGATAGTTGATGTGCATGCATTACACAAGAGTTAATTGAAGAACATCTTAATTTCTCATAGTTGCTCCTACGGACCCGTGGAGTCTGTGGAAAATTAAAATTAATTCAAGGGTGCGAGAACCACGTTAGAAAATCTATGAATAAATCCGCGAATAAATAAATGTTTTGGTCACTATGTCCGTAAATAAAGTTGTGTCGGGGATTCACCGTGTATTTCCTATTAATCCTCTTGGGGAATCTTCGGAGGCAGCATTGAGTTAATTCACAGCCTATCATCTCAAGAAAAAACCGTGATATTCAGATTAGTTAGTAGATATATATTAAAGGTTTTGTGATCGCGAGGAAAAAGAAGAAAGGAAGCTGCGATGATGAACGCCGTGAACTGATGGTAAGACATTAAACTTAGAAACGTAATTATAGAATGGGCTTTAGCGAGTGAAAAAATTAAGGAAAGTAAAGATTCAAACATGTCATAAATTTGCTTAAAAATAAGTGGTGTGGATTCCAGGCGCCTATTTATTTAGAATTTAGGAATACGTTACATCACTACTGATTGCTTTCCTATAGTAAGACTTGTTTTGTTAAATATATTTGGATGGTAATTAATTGGATTTATTATGGCTCACACTTGGGTGATCAATCATTTCCTCCTTCAAATCTAGGTCGCGTAGATGAAGAGATAGTACCACCAGAATGGGGGTATCACTAAGTTAAAGTAAAATAAAAAATTCCTGCATATTAAAAAGTTTCGTTTAGAAGGGTAGTTTAAAATTCCAGAGTAAACCAATCTAGATAGGTACATAAAATACAATTAATGAAAATCATCACATAGTAGGAGTCGGACTTATTTAGGGCCTGACCCTCTATGCCAGTGCTTATCAAACTTTAAATTTTTGCAAATCGATTTTCAGTCATAATTTCCATCGCCCCATCCTCCTCAATAACAATGCACTGAATGCAATAATTATATAATTTGATGTGTTAAAGCTACAGTTCAAATTTATATATAACCCCTATAGATTATAAATATAATTATTAAATATTGCATATGACAAGCCTATGAGAATCACTAGTAATTACTAAACTTGATTTTATTTTCGAATTGCTGAATTAATAATGATATACTTTTTACAGTACTGATACGTATATTATATCAGTGTGAATGCCTATTTTAATTGTTTATCATGTCAGAATATATTTTGTTTTGATTCCTTTCATTAAATTGAAAATTATTTTATATATATTCTATTTTCCACCTTTCAATATGTTCGGCCCCTACAAAGGGTTATCAACCCCCCAAAGGATGCGCGCCCTACAATTGGAGTAAATTTTCTCTACGCAGATTTAATTAGGAACGTGAAATAAGCTTGTCTAAAATGTGGAAAAGAGTCTGTATCTAATCAACAGGGTTTTTTTTGTTCATGATTCCGAGATATGAAACGAAGGCACTAAATTTTATTTGCAACGAACTGAAAGAAATATTGTTTTTTGTTACGAAACTAAAATACATTTCGTAAGTATTTTTGAATAAAACTAATTCTAATATTGGAAAAATATCGGAATTCAATCATTTTATATCAGGTTCCTTGGCAAAGAACAATAATGCATCGGAACCAAGATCAAAAGCATGACAAAAACAAAGATTAAAAAAAATGCAAAAATTATACATATTTAAAACCACAAAAATCAAACCTGCGAATATCTAAGGGGAAATCAATTACGTGATCAGGACAAGAGTCTGACTGCCAATACAACATGATTCAATAGATCTGAAGATAGATAAACTCATTTCATCATATCAGGTTCTTGCATTGAAATGCATCATAATATTTTAAAGTAAATGTTATAAGCTTAATAAATACATTTTCAAATATAACAACGTTGTAGCTCTATTTTATTTTTACATCAACATTTATCATTCTGTGCGTACATAAAAGTTAAGTTTACATTTTTTTTTATTATTATTCATTGAAATAGTTACTTCACTTGGTGGTTCAAAGCCAAATTTTTTGGTATCAAAATAGAATTTATAGGCAAAGTAAGTTTGGGATCCACTGATGCACATGTTTTGAATGTGAACTGTTAAAAGTGTCATAGGAATTGAATGTTTCATGCAGTCTATGCGTGTAAAAAGTTAATGAATTATGTGTTCATTCGTAAGATATATGCAAATGCAATTTTGTAGAACTCCCTCTTGGTGCTTCCCTTTCTTGTTATACATTGTATTTGAAGTTCTTAATTAAAGAATAATTTCAATTGTACTTCACTTGTTTTGAAAGATTGATTGATTGATTGATTGATTATTAACGTCGCACTGTTCAGCTACACGAGGGCTTTTGGCGACGGACCACGTAATTTTGAACCATGGTCAAGTGACGTGGACGACACCTGAGCTGGCACCCCCCTCTCCTAACTACCACACCACACCAACGGGAGGACGTTTCAGCTCTCGACAGATTTAGCGTGCATCGCTGCCCTACACGGCGGGTCTTTAGTGGTACTGGGCTCGAACCCGTGACAAAGCAAGCCACAGTCCGATACCTATACCACTCGGCTACCGCGGCCACACTTGTTTTGAAAGAAAAAAAAACTACAAATACAGAGTTAACGAATCCAACTTCATTATACTGATGGTAATGCTTTCAAGACATTCATAGAAAGTAACTATTATTTCCATACACTTATTTTACAATGATTCAAAGAACATTATATGAATGTTTACATTAGGCATAATTTTATCCCGACTTATAACTAAGGAATCAAGATGAAAACTATTGATTTTTTACCTTTATCTGGTGAGAAAAGGAACTACAATATTTATTTCTCTTTTGGTAAATGAATTTACTACAATTGTTTTCTCTAGATTTAAAATTTGCACTTAAAAGAAAGATAAACAAAAAATAATAAATAAAAGGAAATTTTGCTTAAGATTAAAACTTTTAAATGCGCACACACATAATTCAGAATCTTCTCAAGAGGAGTAGAGAACCTCTTTCTATATATATATACTGACAATGTTAAATTGTCTGTTTTCGATGTACCTATTCTCAACATCTGTTATATGTACATTAGTGGTTTATAAACTTTAACTACTGGCGACCCAATTTCCAATCATAATTTTTATCGCATTCCCCCAAAAAATAATAATGTATTGAATGCAATAATAATGCACTTGGGGGGTGCAAAAGCAACAATACGATCATGCTTATAAACCACACAAATTAACAAGGTAAGCATTAAATTTTGTACATGTTACTTTTAAGTAATATATATTTTTATGTCTTTACTTTGTAGTTCAATTCACTATAAAAGCATGTTTCTTTTAGTTTGTTTTAAACTATAACTTATTTTATATTTTTTTTTACTATACACGATAAAAATCACTACAGTGAATAAATTTATTAAGAGAAAATATACTTACATACTTTCAAGGAATTTCACTATATTTTTTTAGAAAAAAATCCAATAAAACTAATGAAAATGTTCCAAATCTGCGTGCCCTTAATAAAGGACATAATGCATGTTCACAGAAAATATTTTTGAACAAAGTGGTCGTGCAGGAAACTCGATCAAAACTAGTAACTTGAAACGGATTATAGAAGAAAGAAACGACGTTTTAGTAGGAATCAACATTCCAAAAACAAAACATTAGAGCCGGTAGCTGTCGATGTGACATTTGCTTCAACTAAGAAACTGTGTTTAGATAGCGATTCCTATCAAATCATCTCCAATGAATGTAAGGGGTATCGATTAATAAACCTGGATATTTTTTAAAGAAATTTCAAAACATTTAGTATGCTTTTATTGTGGCTCAAAATCAGAGCTGAAAGAAAAGGTTCTGTTTGGATTAGTATCAGAATTTTACATTGATTGTAATTCATGTGCTATGCAATCAACTTTTAAAAGTTCACCGGTGTTCGAGTCAAGTAACCATGACTATGAAATAAACACCCGCATTACATATGCTATGCGTAAACTAGGGGTTGGTCTAAGTGGAATTAAAATTTTTTGTTCGGTGATGGATTTGCCTCCACCGGTTTCACAAAAGTCCTATGATAGGATTTTAAATAATATAAAATCAGCCAGTTCCATTGTAGCTGTTGCTTCGATGAATAAAGCGGCAAAAGAAGAGATTGCAGCATCCGAAACAAATTAAATTTGTGTTAGTGGTGATGGAACTTGGAAAACTCTTGGCCATACATCTCGTATTGGTGTCTGTAGCATTATTGGAGATATAACTGGTAAAGTTATTGATGTTGAAGTTTTATCATCATATTGCAAAGGCTGTGATCGGTGGAAAAGACTAAAATATGGAACAGCATATCAAGAATAGAAAAAAAAGCCATGAACCATATTCTGTCAAAAATCATTCTGGTTCTTCGAATAAAATGGAAGTGGAGGGAATGAAGAGAATTTTTAAACGATCATTATTGGAACGAAATGCCAAATATGTGAAATATATTAGTGATGGTGACACTAAAACATTCTTAGAGCTGCAAAATACGGTATCGTACAATTTAGAAAAAATTGAATGTGTTGGACATATACAGAAGCGAATGGGTGCCAGACTTCGTAGGTTGAAATTGGTGAATCGTGGGAAAAACTATCGGACGGCAAAAGTATAAGTGGAAAAAATCGCCTGACGGATAAATTAATAGATAAATTCACGACATACTACGGAAATGCTATACGTGAGAACTGCAGCTCCACAGATGATTTGCGTAAATCCATTTGGTCCATTTATTGTCATTACCTCTCAACAGACGAAGAACCAATGCATTACTTCTGCCCGGTTGGTGCGTCCTCATGCTGTAGTTACCAAAATTCGAAATCCTCAGAAAATATATCATGCAAACATAACAGTATTGTGCCAAAATCTGTTATGGATGCAGTAAACTCAATATTTGCAGAATGATCCTCACCTAAGTTACTGAAAAAATGCTTAGGGGGAAAGATTCAGAACTCAAATGAGTCTCACCCCGACGGTATGAAAATACTGCCCGAAAACATCAGGATCTTCCAAGAGAATAGTTGATGTTGCAGTGAATGAGGCAGTAGAAATGTATAATGATGGAATGGCTGGACGTTTAGATATTATGAAACATCTGGGTTGTAAATTAGGGCATTTTTCTGTCACTTATTCCTTTCAGTCTAATAATGCTCGAATAAAAGAAGCCGAAATGAAGTCTAGGTGTTCAACATTAGATGCTCGTATAGGGCTTTGAGAATGCGAAAAAAAGTCATGCATGAGCATTTTGTTGAAATAGAAGGTGTAACGTATGAAGCGGGGGCATTTTAAGTATTAAATAATTGTATTTTCTTGTATAAAAATTACATTGCATTGTTTAAACGTGATTTTCTCAGTTTCTATTTTTCATACTTTCCCGCAAGATTAAAAAAAAGTTTTGATTGTAGAGTTCTATAATTTTATATGGGTATTGCACTTGTTGTTTTTTATTCTGTGAACCTCACATTTGTTAATGGAATGAATAGATTTTATTTTATAACATGGTAGATGGGAAAAAAATTACTTATTATGAATTTTATGATTTCTAAGTTTTTAATTTTTTTTAAATGTGTTAGAAATTTAAAATTTGAGGTTTACAGAATAAAGACTTTATTTAGCTTTAATTTGGTACATAAATGAAGATTCTACAGTGCAACTTTCAAAAGTTATCTTGCGGGTAACAGAAGGTAAGTTTTTTTAAAATTTTTGTATGCATCTTTTGTGTTTTTAAAAATTTTTTATCAACTTAAAAGCAAAAATTGATTAAGTATTTTAAACTTTGAACTGTGTTGTATAAATTGTAAAAAGAACCCATAAGAATATGGAAAAATCATTGATTTATGTTGAATCGAAAAAGTATATCGAAATGTACAATTGTTGGTTTCGAAAGGTACTATGTCCCCTTAAATGACTTCCACAGCCGTGAAACAACGCTGTGAGCGATGTCGAACTCCCTGGCAACATCTGTTATTTTTCGCCCTTCTTCGATCTTTCCAATAATTCGGCCACGCATAAAATCATCTATGTGATGTCGGGAATACATGCCAAAAATTTTAAGTTTGTCTATTAAATCTTTCCTGTAAAACTTTGACTTGAAACAACAACTGTCCACACGCGTCAAAACTTTTAAAGCTCTTATGAACGCTATCACGTGATGAACAGACGTGGAAAAAAATTTGCATACTCATACTTCTTCTTACTAATATCCCGCACTTATTCTAATTTTCCACATTTTGCTTCCTTTCATTTTGTGGTTGATATGGATGATAGTGTTATCCGTCCTTAGCAATTGTCCACCAGTGTATTTATGCATCTGTTGAAACATGGATACTTTAGCTACACTTTCTAAAGCAAGAAGCAATAATTTCAAATGTTTCTTCTTATACTCATTCAAAATGAAACATTTACTTCGATTATATGCAACGTGATTCTCGATTAAATAAAAATTAAGCACCATTGCGAAAGTAAAGAGAAAACAAATTGTCTATATAACAAAAATATAAATTTGAATTTGAAAAATGTAATTTTGAGGTTGTTTTTAATTTACCGCACTTTGTTTGCTCAGCTTTGCATAGTCTCGTATGTATTATAACCAATAAATCTACACGTATAATAATAATAATATGTAAAATATTTTGAAATATTTAATCTCTGCATAATTTAAATTTATAAATTTCATCCCAATTCAAAATCTATTGTTAAAAATTCCTTTCACGTGAGCTTTTAAAATCTACTTTATTGATTTTTGCAAATTATTCATCGACTTCAAACCCATGTCCCGTGAAACACGAATGGCCCGCTTAAGATCTTTAGGGACCCTTTTTTTTGAATCTGAGGCAATTTCAGCAAATATTGTCTTGTTTGATTTATGTCGTAGAAAAACGCCATTTTTTGTGTTATTAATCTTGATATTTAAAAACATTTTATTAATAAAAAATATACATTTTTTTTAAAGATATATATATTTTTTGCGAGTAAAGTTTTGTATTCTGAAAACATTATATATTTACAAAAAGAGTTTGAAGAAAAGGAGCTTTATATTACTGTATATAAAATGAACATATGTCTAAAAGTTTTCAATTTGGATGCCAAATATATTTTATTTTCTTATAGTTAAAGATCTTAATAATGTTAGGATAATGAAAGGAATTATATCATTTTCATCAAATAAATCACAAACAGGAAATAAAAAATCCTATCATAAAACGTTTAGGTTGTATTTCTTAAATTTCTTCTAAGAAGAAAATCCTTTTCGCCTCACGCGAATCATTTTTATTCACAGTGGCGGCATCATCTAAAATGAACAGAGGTTTACTGTCAAACTCGACAACGAAAAAAAAAAGTATGTTTCTCAGTTCTAGGTAAAAATATGAATAACAAAACAAGTTGAGAGAGACTTGATAATGCCTCTGTTAGCAGAAAAATGTTTTCATTCTGCTATTCCAGCAGTTAAAAAAAAATTACTGTGGAACATTGATGAATGGGTGTTGTAAGGGGTGGTCAGGATGGATCGGAAGAAGAACTGGAATTATTGAGGCTGCTATCAAAACTCGGAGAACGATTTGTGTTTAACGAGGGGCGGCTTCCTATAGTAAGGTTACCGTGGGATTTGTTGCAGTCTTACATATGGCTTCAATGCAGATAAACTTTTGAAAACATCGAGGGGTTATACATTCAAAGAGATGAAACGTTTTCTGTTTTATAATTATTCAAAAGTTTGAGGAAATACATTTTTCGAACGTATTTTCTGCCACTCATTTTGATTTTAAAAAATGGAATAATGTGTTATAAATAAAATAAAACAGAGTTATTCTTTTCTAAGGCTTTAGATTCTTTCTAAATCTGTTGTATGATTTAAAAGCTATGTATAGAAACTCGAGTGTGTGTTTGTGCGGATAGTCAATATATTCCTAATAACTATCTTTTTTTGCGAATTCTATAGATCTTCTACAGAGCACTGAAAATAAATATAGAACATTCAAATATTTTATTTGTCCGTGATTTCATGCCCTGTTTATTATTTATAGAAAGATACAGCTCTTGTTTAATTGAAAAATCCTAGAAGTACACTCTGTAAAAATAACTGATAAAGCACATTTAAGAATTAACTAACATTATTGGAACAATTCACTGTGTGTGTATTTTAAGCTTCAAGTTTCTTTGATAGTGATAAGAATACTTGAATGAATTTAGAAGGATGAATTTTAATTCTTATTCTATAAAACTACGAAATTGTGATACAATTTTAGTGAAAATTAGAAATAACACTGAAGTACATAATTATAACAGTTAAAAATGTGATAGTTATCTGATGTATCAACTCTTCGAAGTCATCTAAATCAAATAAAAAAAATGAGAAGCTAAAATTTTTAATTATATATTAAACAAGTAATATAAGTAATTAAACAAGCATTAAACAAGGATTTTTTTAAAAAAGTTAATTCCTACTTAGGTCAACAAAGAAAGCTTTTATTTTTTCATTACTATTTATCAAAATATTTACAATTAATATAAATGTATACATGCATATTATAAGAATCACAGCATTAAGTGGTAATTTATTTTTTTTAATTATCATTACAGTATCGTATAACTCTCTCTCTCTCTCTCTCTCTCTCATTTTCTTGTTCATACCAAGGAAAAACTTGATGTTTGTGTGAGGTGTGCATCAAAATTTTCTCTTACAATGGTGATAACATCCGAGTATTCATGTCAACTGCATATTTTAATTATATAATCTTCAGATCTAACTTCTTTATATATATAAATTTACTAAAATGTACGCTGTGTTTAAAGTTTAGAATGTTTATATTTTTTTAAAAAAATTAGATGGTCTTTAAACATAAATCATCAGTTAAAGAAGTTTTAAGCAGGTATAAGGAATATACGACAAAGTGATTATAATTTTCAGCTATTTCTTTTGACAGAAGTGCAACCATGGACTTAAATCTAGAAGACTAGACGCATACTTTTGATGGAATTTTTGTTCAGTATTGTATTCTCATGTATAACCTAACGCTTTTTAGGGCATTATGTATTACTTTTAAAAAAAATATATTGCTTCACTCGAAGGAACATTCCTCATAAGTTTTTAATTGGAGAATTGTTGTAACACTTAAATTTATTCCGTGAATTTCGATGCAATACTTGAAATAATTCTGTGTTTTACGAGTGAATTTTTAAGATGCTTTGTAAATTAAAAATGCTGCTTTTTGGGACGATTTAGGTAAATTCCATTTCAAATGACAAAATAGGATATTTTACACTAATTATTTTAATTCGTTTTCCAAAATTTATGTGAACGTGAAAGGATATATAATTTTCGCTATATTATACTTATATATATTTCAATTTAAATGCATACAATAGTAAATTTCCATCCTGTTATATAAACGAACTTTAAATATATATATATAACAGTAATATGCGTCTAAAACCTAAATAAATAGAAATGTAAAAATTAAAATTACAAGCTTGAACATATAGACTATTAAATACTTTCTTATGCCAATATATTTCACAAATACAATTACTTTTTTTCGTCTTAAAACAATCTGTTTTAAATGTAAACCATTGGGATTTCGGGGAAATTTAGAATGGGTTTTTATATTAGAAACTTACATAATTTTTTTTTGTCAGAGTATAATAATTTATTAGATTTTGCTCTGAAAATATCCCTTCCTTCTTGTATGTTTAATCTGGATCATTTTGTTAAGTTTTTTATAGAAATATTATATCTGATTTTTTTCTCTATTTTTTGAAAACTTTTTTAAAAATTGTAAAGTTAGAAAAAATACGGTTTTAATTTTATTCGTCTTCCAGATTAAAAAAATTTTAAAAAAAAGAAAATAAATAAACATGTTGATTTAGTACTTTTTACATTTAACCTTTAAATAAGAACAGTGCATTATATTATTATTTATGAAGTTTTACAATTTTGTGTTCGAGAAATATCTTAGAACTTCCTTTTCGAGGAATTCGTTTTAAGTAGAAATTTAGATTTAGGCAATGGATGCGTTATAATTTTTAGGTGAACTGGGACATTCCATTTTTTTTTTCATGGAATGAAGAACCAAAATTATTTACTATAAATGTAATTAATATAATATTTTTATCCCTTAACTTCAAAAATTGGAAAAGTGCACAAAAAATTTTCATTTTGGTTTATTTTCTTTTACTCAAATTCATAAAAAGAAACATTTTTTCATGAAAACTATAACTATTTTATGTGTATTTAGAAATATACTTTGGGGTATTAAAAGGTTCATAAACAATATTAATAATTTTTTTAGATGGTAAATTGTATAAGCTGCTTTTTTTTTCCTTTCGTATCCAAGAATGGTTTGGGTATAATTTGACTTATACTCTCAATAACGACTAAAAATAGCTTGTATTATTAATATATAATAACGTTTCATTTAATATTCTTTGAAATATGGAATTGAAGATATTTATCTAACAGTGAGAAACAATTAACGATATATTGAAAGTTAAATAGGTTTAAACATTAAAAATGTCTGATTTACACATTGAACATTTTCATCTCTAAGCAAATCTTAAAAATATTCTTGCATCGTATTAAATTGAATGAAAACTTTTTTGCCAAAGAAAAATTTATTATTTATTTCAGATTTATTTATTTAAATATATAAAATGACTACATTAAATAAATATGCTCTTGGTAGAACGTTCTGATATTCTATTGTTTCCTTTATACCAGGTTTAAAACATAGAAACCATTTACATTATTATGATCTTATTAAACTTTGTATTAGTAACAGAATAAGGCTCTGAGCGACTATACATAAACATTGTCCTTTGAATGCGTGTCTTTCTAAAATGTATTTTAAGCTTATTTTTCTGGGAAAACTAGAGATTTGATATATTTAAAAATCATTAAAAATGGGTGTGTCTTCTGATTAGTTTATCTGGATTCTAATCCATTTTATTTCACATGCTGCAGCTTAGATCCACTCCAATTCTACATTCTTGATTGCAGCTAATATAATTTATTCTCAATTCCAGTTTTGTGTTTGCGCGGATTCTATTTTTCTCCGGGTGAACCATATCTCTGTGTTCTTCATTCATAGATAAGTCTTAGCCGATAACAGAATAAATTCCTCCAACAAAACATTCTATCGTGTTAAGCAAGTTTTCGGGATACCGGTATTTTCACTTTGAGAGCCATTTTACACATTTTGGATTGATTTACCCGAACGAATGGAGGCTTACCGAAAACCTGAAAAAAGAGTAAAAAAAACTCTCCTTTAATTCAATTCCAGATTTACCAGTGAGAGAAAAATATTTGTGTTCCTCCAAAAGGACTCGAATAATATACATTCGTTGAGGGTTAAATGCCGATAAGAAACTAGATGCGAAACCCTTTTCTGGAATATAGGAAATGTTTCACGGGGTGGAGGAGCGCGGAATTATAAGAGAAAAAACTCGGATTATCGAAGCGGATGTGACGTTTGAGAAAATTGTAGCGTGGTATTTAATAATTTAAATAATTTGTTTATTTACGCGTCACAGCTATTAATTACAGTACATGCATTGAAGTTATTAAAAGGTTGGTTAGTTCATTATAGTCCAATTTCTGTTGTTTATGAAGGTGGAGATTACATCTGTCCTATTCGAAGGTTGGCATCGGACTTACTTCTGCCGTTACATAGGTATCGGGATCGTAGAGGTCTGCCTCTTTATCCTTAAATTTCATCCCGCTCCTTGGGAGAGTAGGGGGTTCTCATGGTACCAAAGGTTGTCGAGGTGATGACCTAAGACAAAACCTCGCAATATTTTAAGAATGCACGCGTGCATAAGAACACGGTTATCCTATGCGCAAAAATAAGCCGACTTTTCAGCTGTGTGACGGTACACCGCTCTAAAAATCCGAATGTGACAGAGTTTTTACGTGAGGGGCAGCATGGAGTAGTAAGGTTGCTTTAAGATGAGATGGATCATTACTTAAGGTTTCATTCATTTTCAAATTGTGTTTCCCGGAGCCCTAGATTTCCAAGAAGCATACCCAGGGCTTCCACAGAACTCAATAAAAATCGGAAAGATTACAGATGTGTTTGCAGAATGGTTTCACGTTCTGCATGTAGCTTGTATAGTAACAAGTAGCTAAAGCTCATACTATTCAGTGTAAAATTGAAAACTTTATTTATACATATTACTTTATTTTGCAACACTTTTTAATATTTATTATGATGTGATAAAATAATATTAAACTAGGTTGGGAATATTCTATTGTTTACTATACGGGATTCCACGAAATAGTTTATTACTAGTCTTGCAAAACTAGTTTTCTAATAAAAAGTGCATTTTTGGAATAAAACATCTGTAATAAAGTAGAAAATAGAGGAAACAACTAAATTATCGACATATATTTATATATATCAACGGAATCAAGGTTAACATCTAAATTTAAGCATGGTCAGCTCCTAAATATTAGATTGCAAATTCATACAAAATACGCAGGATTTCTCACACAGCTATAAACATTTTAATGCTATTAGGAACAATGTATTTAAGTGAAAAATATTTTTCAAGATCAGTGGCTGCAAAAATAAAAGTAAAAAAACATATCGGACTCAGAATATGTAATGCGATATCGGATATTCTCAATAGCTGAGACTTCTACATTTTGTGTGCAAAAATGCGATCATATTTCTAATTACTAAATAGAATGCATGAATATAGACACTTGGATCCCAAATCAATGTTATTAAGGAGTAAATTATATTAAAATTAGATTACAAAATTTTAATAATAAATAAACTAATAAAATAACTAATAAAAAAACAACTTTAAGGCAAACTTGAATTTCATTTATCAAGTTACTCTCCTTCAAGTGTGAAACATTCAGCCTAGAGATCTTTTAATTATTTAACACCTTTTTTGTAGCACGACTTGTTTTTGCTCTCAAAATAGGCTTCTTCATTTGAGAGCCAAAAACCTCTTTTTTTATAACATTCTTTTAAGGTGTGCAAATAGCCAGTGGTCACTGGGGACAAGAACTGAAATGTACGGTTGGTGAGAAAGTAATTAGAAGCGTAATTCATTGAATTCAAACATTATTTTCTTGGACTTGTGGCATGGAGCCTTGTCTCTGTGAAACTGCACTTTTTTTCTTTTACATTTAAGGACGTTTTTCCCTTATTTTTTGTGCACAAACAGAGGTCCGAGGTCCGGAACCCCCCATAATCTTTTATTTTTTTCCAATTGATTATAATTCTATGTCTATAGTATTCAAAAAATTAACTAAGCATTTGTTAGTCATAATTAATTTTTAATTAATGCTAATTATTTATTCATTAATTTATTTTTTACTGCGTTTTGCTCTCGAAAAATCAAGAGAATATGCTGGGGAGGGTATTGGAGCATGACACGAGAATGGTGGACTTTCGACCCTGGTCTCCTCCCCCCGTTGAAGAACTCCTGTGTAGGCCACTGGTCACAATTATTTGAAAGGATATATACAAATATATATATCAACTTTATCTTTAAGATAACATATCCATCACGATATTTTTTAAAAAAATTTATTTACATCAACAAAGCGATGGTGGGTGGCAGGTCAAAAATATGTTATTCAATATCGTGTATTGATTTTTATTTTTAAAATGCCTCTTTCTTTACTTAATTGAATTTTATTGCTCTGATTCTCACGAACGAGCTAGTTGGATGTAAGCCATAACTAATTTAACGAATGAAATCATAGTTAGTCCTTTACTTTAAAAGTTCAGCCCTCAATAAGGGATTTAATTAGTTTATAGCTTAAATTGTGCAAGAAAGTATTGATTGGGAGTAAATCACCTTAATATAATGGTAGATTGTTTTTATTTTTGACGTACCGCCTTCTTTGCTTAAATTTAATTGCTCCGATTGTAATAGAAGCGCTGATTGGATGGAAGTTTCGTAAAATATAACCAATAGTCATTTTGTTCGGCCTTTATTTTTAAAGTACTGCCTTCTCTTAGACGAACTTGCGAGTTTATTGATCAGATTCAAATCACAATTCTCATTAAACGTAAGACACAATTATTTTAACCAATATTGTGTCATAAATTGAATTTAATTTTTTTTAATGTTGTACCTTTTTTAAAGCATTAGATAAATTTTATTGCTATGTTCTATTGAAAGTACTGATTAGAGATATATGGTACAATTAATTTAACCAATTCAATCATAGTTGGACTTTCAAACTTTAAGTACCACCTTCTTTTGAGGAGTTACTAATTTATTTTACAGATTTTAATGAATGTGGATGTTCGTCATAACCTTTCTCCCCATGTTGCTTTTTCGCGTGAAGTTATTTGCATCATGAATCATTTTCATTGTACTTGAAATACAAACGATATTTATATAAATTAATTAGTAACCTATTGTATTTTAAAAAGGCAATAATTTTTACAAATATTTTAAACCTAAATATTATTCGTAAATAAGCTTTAAAAAGGTAAATAATGTAAAACAAATATAGGAAAAATTGTTTATCTGCTTAACTTTAATCACATAAATAAACTATTTTACATAAGTAAGAAAATAAAATTTCTGTGTACATAATTTTAATAAAAAATCAGTTTTTTTTAAAAAAATCGTTAAAAATAAATAAATAAAAATAACACAAAAAATTAAAAGAGAGAGTGAGTGAATATAAGAGTGTTAATATCGCACTGTTCAGCTTTATACTCGAGGGCCTTTTCTACGGACCTAATAATTTTGAACCTTGATCAAGAGACGAGAATGAAATCTGTGAGTTGTCACCTCCCTCTCCTAACTACCACACCACACCATCAGGAGGACGTTAGAGTTCATGACAGATTTAACGGGCGTCGTTCTCCTACATGGCGAGTCTTCAGTGGTCCTGGGCTCAAATTTATTACATGCCAGCCACGAGTCCATTACCTTGACCTCTATGCTACCGTGGCCACATGAAAATTAGAGAATTAAACAATAAGTTGAAGGTTATTTCGTATTATTCTCTGTCTTTCTCTCTCTACCTTTAAATTATTAACTCATCCTTTACCAATATCACGCTTAGCAATATAAATGTAATTGAATATAGATCTTCAGATTCAAATCAAAATTCTCATTGGACATAAGGCACAATTATTTTAACGAATATTGTCATAAACTGACTATTATTTTTTAATGTACCGCCTTTTTTACAGCATTAATTAAATTGTATTCGTCTGTTCGATTGAAAATTCTGATAGGAGATATATGGTAAAATTAATTTAAACAACCTAATTATAGTTGGACTTTCAAACTTTAAGTACCAACTTTTCTTTCGAGGAGTTACTAATTTATATTTCAGATTTTAATTAATGTGGGGGTTCGTCATAACATTTTACCCTATGTTGCTTTTTTCAAGCCAAGTTATTTACACCATCAATCATTTGCATTGCACTTGAAAAACAAACAATAGTTACATCGATTAAGTAGTATTCTATTATACTTTAAAAAGAATTTTTACGAATATCTTAAATAAAAAATATTACTAGTAAACCAACTGCAAAAAGGAAAATGATGTAAAACAAATATAAGAATATTTGTTTATGTGCACTAAAATAAGATTACTATTGCACAGAAATAAAAAAAAATTTCTGTGTATTTTTCAAATCGGCAAAAATAAATAAATAAAAATGAAACAAAGAAATAAAATTAAAAAATGAGTAAATATTAACGTCGCACTGTTCATGTATATACTCTAGGGCATTTTCGACGAACCTCGTCATTTTTAACTATGGTCAAGTGACGAGGACGACATCCGAGATATCAACAAGGTGGGCCTTCAGTGGTCCTAGGCTAGAATTCACAACGCGCCAGCCACGAGTCTATTACCTCTTCTTCTATGCTACCTTGTCAGATAAAAATTAGAGAATTAAACAATAAGTTGAAGGTTTTTTCGCATTATTCTCTGTCTTTATCTATCTACCCTTAAATTATTAACTAATCGTTTACTAATATCACGCTTAGCAATACGAATATAATTGAATATAGATCTTATATTTTTGAATGATTTCAACTCGAAATTTTTAACCTGAATGACATATGAGCTGGTTAAGTATTGATGAGAATTGTCCTCTTAAAAATAAATTAATCTACAAAAGTAATCTTCAGATACTTCGATAAAATATGCAGATCGCAATCATGATCCAAATAGTTTTCAACTATCATTTTATGCACTCAACAAATTATATTCAACAAACTCCTCGAGGTATTTCTAGCTGGAGCCCGATTAGAGAGATTCATGTGACAGCCCTGCACAACAGATTGCTTTGTTTCGTTAAGGTATCCGACTACGTTTGGAAAAGTGATTTTGCAAAAGCATATAAATGAATAATATTTATGATATTTAGTGTCACTTAGATAAAAAATGTATAAAAATTGCTTTAAGAATATTATTACAATAAGAAATTTTTTAAGTATAATATTTTGACAAAAAATTAACACAAAATGACCAATTTTCAAAACATTCTCCTTTTACGAAAAATGTTTCTATTGTAATAATATTTTACCTGTATATAGCTCTAACTTCTATACAGAGGTTGAACTATAATTTTTAAAAAAATACAACTTGAAGTGGATTTATCCATATTTTACTACAACAAAGGGGAGAAATGTTAAGAAAAAAAAAAAACGCCGATAATTACTTAAATTGATAAAAACTCTGAAAATAATGTGAATTTTTCAAAAATCCCAGTTCAGACTCTTTTGAGGAGCTTTACTTTACGTAAGCAAAATATTATTATTATAGAAGAATTTTTTTTTATAAAAAAGAGAAAATTTGGGAAAAAAGATTATTTTAAGTTAAGTAATTTTTTTGCAATAATATTGTATTTAAATAAATTTTTTTCTGATACAGTTCTTAAAACCATTTTACACATGTATTCTAGTCTAAATGACACTAAATATCATGAAAATTATCCATTTATACGGTTTTTTAAAATCACGGTTCCGAAAGTAATCGGATACCTTAAACAGTTGCCTCCAAAACAACTGGTAACGGTCAGAGTTTACAGAGACGTCAGAGGAAGTCAATAAAGAAACTCACAAGCTTATCAATTCGTTAACCACGTCCAGTGAAAGTCTTCTGAACTCTGACTACAAGCAACCTCCCTTTTCGAAGAGCTTCCTCAGGAAGCTGTTTAGATCAGCATGACATATAGCTACTGCCCCACTCTCCGAAATGTCACACCACGCCAACGAGAAGAGTTTAAACCTCGACTAATTTAACATGCATCAGCTACCCTATACAATGGATCTTTCAAGGCATTAGCTCAAAGTATTGCATACAAGTTCTAATGTTTATTTAAAAATAAAAATACATGTGTTTATCATAGAAGTAGTTCTGATGTACATCGATTTCACATTCAAACATCATTAATACATAAAATGCGGGAGAACACATGAAAATAATTTAGCATCAAGAAGGAATCTGAGAAATGCTCTATTTTTAAGGAAGGTTTTGAAAACAGATTTTTTACTGCGAGAAATATCAATTAATTACTATTCATTAATCCACAATGATTATTATAGAAATGCGTTATTAAAAACCTCAGACATTCCTGTAATAACGATTCGTAATTAATTACCATCTTAAGAAACCCAAAATGAAGGAATAGTTTTTGATAAAAGTAATTTTTTTATTAAAATTATAAAGAAAAGTTGACCCTTTTTAAACAAGTTCAAAGAATTCGACAAGCTTACATTTCAGTATTGTGAAAACAATCTCGTTACTTCTTCCTTTTTTGACTTAGAACAAAGAAGACCCTCTTTTATATGTGTATCAGCAAAATAAAAACAAATCTCCCGCGAGACTCAAAATGGCATCGAATCGATCCTACACGAATCATAGAAAAGGCATATTTACTAAACCCTGTTATTAAAAGGAACCTTCACACATCAAAAACCTTTAGAGTTTAATTCTATTAATCATTTCAAAAGGCGAGTGATGCGAATTAAAACACGTTTTCACACATTTCCGACATTTGACAACTATGAACAGGATATTAGATGGCAAGGTCCGGGATTCTTTTGTTCGTAAACGTTGGCGAACAAGTGCCCTGATAAAATGTTTCGAAATTTACGGAGAGTCGAATGAATGAATATTTAGAATAATACTAAGGGAATGAGATCATCCTTTCGAGAGGATCTGTTGATTCGCGTGTTACAAAGCAATGGATAATATCCATTTATATCTCACTGCTCTAGTAAAGGCCAATAATTATCGTCTGCTACAGTTTTTCTTAAACTTTCCATCACCACGGCCCTCCCTTTATTTATCAGCCTGACATCGTTAAGCTCCAAGATTTTTCACAAACCTTCCTGACAATATTCTTGATTCAAATGCATGTTCTAGTAAAGTTTTTCATTGGGGCTAATTTAAAGATCCAGTCTAGGATGGCACATCTTTCAGTTTTCACGAGACCTTTCAAAGTCTGCAAAAGAGGAAAATCTTAACGTTATATGACCCCTAGAAAGGTTCTGGGGACCCTCTGTGTTCCCAAAAACCACAGTTGATGAACCAATAGTGTCTGTTGCATTTAACTTAATAATTGTTGCCTACTCATGATGTATATTTTTACAAATCTGCAGAATGGATACATTGCAGTTATACATCTTTCAACCATCCACCGTTATGGTCTGATTCAAGTATTGAAATGAATACTAATTGTATGACTACCAAATAATGTTTTTTAAGAATCTTTGTAGAATATATTTAAATCTTTTTATGATATATGTCTGCCCCAATTGTTGTGTGTATTATTGCAATGTCCGTCGTTGTAGTACCTGCTCTCGTTCGTAGATTCATTTTATATAGTGTGATTTTCAAATAAAATGATTTATCTTCGCGAAGTGAATAATTATTTTGCATTTATAAAAAAAAGTGAACTGAACTAACTTTAATTAAATACACAGTAAATTATTATTATTAATAGAATTCCAAAAAGAAAACAATTGCTGTCCAAATACCGAATAGTTTCGTAAAAATACTTTTCTCTCGTTGAGTTCAAAATCATTTAAACTGAAGCATTATACTTTTAATAATATGGATTCATTTTAATTCTATTTGCTGTATTGTTAATGGTAAATAGAGCAATTGCGCTGAATTATTTTTTTGGGGGAAATAAAGATGTTGATGGAATGATCTTCATTCCTCTTAATGAATGCTGATACACGGACATATTCCGTGGAAAGACTATTCTTAAGACACTATGAATTTTAATTCGAAAAAGCTCTTTAATGCAATTCAAATGTAAACAGTAACTATACAACTTCAGAAATAATAATAATTCGTTCTAAAAGTTTTATATAGTAACAGTTCTATTGAAACCGAGTAATTTATTTTTAGCATGCTGAAAAGTCACATTCAATGCTTTTTATTTAAATTATTTTTCTTTAATTTATATCAAAGACTCAATGAGAGCAAATGTTTTTTTTTTCTTTTCAAAAATGAGCTCTTAAAGTAATTAAATAGTTCACTTTACAAGTAAGCACTCAGAATGCTGTAACTATTTTAGATGCTCCATGTTTTATGTTTAAATATTTCCATTTGAAACTGAGTTGATTGAAGAAAATCAAAATCAAACTGAATAAAACATCGAACTATAACGATATTGTCCTGACTTCTTTAAAAAAACGAGCAAGACGCATAATAAATAGAAATTATTCGTAAAAAAAATACAGTCATTAGGAACGGATCTAAAATTCCAATCTAATAGAAATATCTCTAGAATATTTAACCAGTTATTTCTTGCAAAGAATAAACGCTCGTTATTTTTGTCTTCTCTGTAAAACGCATTCCGATGAATCGTTTCTGAACATTTTGTTCGATTTCATTTTTTAATTTCTTTTCCCTTAAGATGTGTATAAAACGGATATCATAATAATCATTTCATACATAGCATTTTATTTACGAGTTAAATTCTATTATCAATGATTTTGCAAATCAAAACCCCATATTAAAAAAATTTATTATTATAGTTATAACATGAATTTAAATTGCAAATAGGATTTTGAACAAAAAAATCCTTTTTAAATAAGTAAGCATTAAAACAAGGAGTCATTAAAATGTAATTGATAAACACTTTATATAGCATAAATGCTTTATTGAAATAGTTCTTTTTTGTTTATGATACATAACTGTGCTCACGGCACCTTTTTTTTCAATCAGAAAATAATTTCGTAAATGAAGTCTTTCCAGTTCCCGGTAACAAAGTAATTGTTCACAAATATTTTTCTTCGCCCTGTTCCTTCAAATGAATACGTTTTATATTGTATTATCGATAATATATTTAAAGATTAAATTAAACGTAGCTGAATATACTTTTTTACTGTTACATTCTAAGTTATGTAATGAATTTCTCTTGCATAAACAATTTTTCTTTTCGAGATATACATCAGTTATTAAATGTATTAATTAACAATTTGTACTCAGTTGAATGCTATTTTTGGGGAGAAAATGTCAGTCGACTAAATACTTAAAACTTCTGTTTCATTATATTTATGTATTGTGGTTTTTAGTAACTGTTTCATTATATTTATGTATTGTGGTTTCTAGTAAAAGAAACAAACTTTTTTTAGATTTTATATAGTAGTGCTGATTAATTTTTTGCTTTATTTTTATAAATTTTTAGTTAATAATTTTGAATGCTTTCCCAATATGAGAATTTAAAAAGATACAAATTAGAAAAAGAACTAGTCAAGAAAAATTGATTTGCCTAAAAAAAAGTGTGTATGTACTCATGTACGCACGAAAGAAGTTTTACTTCTTTCACGTAACAAGATTAAAATTTTTCTAAAAGTGTTTAGCTGGAACAAAGATGAAAGGCGTTCACGAGCAGAGTTGAACGATACTAACATTCAGTCAATTGGAAGAACCTAACTCGAGATAATGGCGATTTAAATAAATTTAAAACTTCCCAACTAAATAAATTTAAAACTTCCAAAATATACCCCGCCCCCATTATTGTCCCCAACAGGGACAATAGGATCAATAACATGGGGGTTTTCGGAAGACTATATCTCGGGATGAGGTGAATTGAATGGGGAACCCCTCAATTGAAGACCTCATATTGAATGTCTCGGTGGGACGAATCGCTCCTGAGAACATTAAAACAGCCACCTGAAGAGCCCCCGAGTTATGGTCATTTTAAAATAATAATTAAAACATTTAAAACAGTTAAATAAAATAGAAGCAGGGCACCCAGCAACTCGAAACCCGGCCTGTTTGTGAGGAAACACAAGAGTAATGCATTCGAACCGGTTCGGAGTCTGTAGTTGCAAATGGGGAGGTGCTAGCTCGGAAAATGAAAACTAAACTAACTCCCCGGGGAGGGCAATTGTGACGTTAATGGTCACGTACATCCGAACGATACACAAATAGGTGATTCCAAAGTTTCATCCTTCTATCTCAGAAAAAAGTGACGTCATCAAGAGATCGAACCCTATAGGAATAACATGGGGATTTTAATTTTAGTGATAACGCCCCCTAGGCCGACTATCTACACAAGTGTTATAACAGATGAAAGAACTTAACGAGGAGAATCTATTGTCCCAAATTCTTTAACGAAGCTCAAAATTCCTCGGAGCTATGGGGAATTTTAAAAAATTTAAAACTTTATAAATAATTTTAAAATGTTAAATATAGGTAGAGATATGGGGCTATGGTCCTGAAAAAATATTTTTTGGATGCTCATAGGGTGAACAATCGAATCCAGCTGGTTCGTTCGACCAAGGTGCCATGTGATTCGATTTATTACTGGGGAAGCCCTGTAGAGGGGGAGCACCGGAGGGGCCAATTCCACGTAATGTTTGCACTAATAAGAAAATATGGCTAACCTCCGAAAATTAAGTCCAAGCTCAATAACTTAGGGGGTGAAATTGTTTCCAGTCTCAATAGGATTAACATGGGAACATTATATTTTAGTTCTTAAGCCCTTCCAATGCCTACACAATGTGAAGGAAGTAGATGACTGGATGGGTCTCAACAAGTGGAACAGATGGTTCAAATCTTATGTTCAAGACTCGAACAGGAGCCAAGATATTGTGAATGTAAGCAAAAAGAAAAGTTTAAAACAATTAAAAACTGTGGAAGAAATAGCCCTATGAGCGTGAAATAATAATAACTGGAAGAGCAGATAGAGAGGGATCAAATGAGCCAGGTGCGAATGGATTGTGAGACTTGGGTGCCGAGATATTGTTCAAAATGATGTAGAGGGGGAAATGCACCGGAGAGATTCCTCCCAACAGATATGGTATTGCAATAGTTATTACGATCCCCCAAATATCAGGTCCCATAACACCAAAAAAGTGGCATCTACACTACTAAAATTCATAGGTAAACAAAAGTATGTACATCTATCTTCTCACAAACGGCACCACGCAGTAACTCGCTAAATGTACCAAAAACTTGGGAATGATCCGAGGAATCTATTTTTACCATTTATATTCCGATATTCGAATTGGTTAAAAAGATATTAATTAAAAACCTTAAACGTATAATTAGTGTCATTTTTTCCCTCCAGGGGCAAAGTTCAAATTCTCCGACCATTTCTTTTTTTCCAGACGTTTTTAAAACACGATCTAATTTTTTTATGAGACTCTACAAAAAAATTGCAGAATCGTAAAGATAATTTACTTCGCCACGATACGGTATAGTTTATTTTACAAAATAATTATTTTTCTATTTTTTACGATTTTTTTAAAAATGTATCATCATCGGTACGCTTTTATGAAAATGATTTCTAAATCATTCCGCTTGCATTTTTTTCGCGTTAATGAAATGATATTTTTTACAATAAAAATGTTCATGCTTTTCTCTTTTAGAATCAGTCATTTAAAAAGTTAAATGACAAAAACTTCTTTTTTACGATTTTTCAAAAAATACTCAAAATTTTTTTTTAAATTACATTATAATTTTCTATTAATAAAAATAATCTCGCGAAATTTTTGTTTTGTGTGTAGAACGATATTAACGGTAATCGGTACAAAGATTGAAAATATTACTTAAAAATTACGGTTTTTTTAAAATAAAAATGTGTTTTTCGTTCTTTTCCCTTTTATGCGAGAAATATTTAAGAATAATTTTTGTTAAAAAATCACTGTTGTTTGCACGATATATAAATTTTGAAGGCATTACCTTAAAAATGAAGCCCCCCGAAAAATTAAAACTTTAATAAATAAAGTATTTTTACAGTAGGAATAAACTCATCCTTTTATTTTGAAGGTATGATAACTTCTTTTTCCCGACGATTTCGAGGCACAATCTTCTAAAGCGCTTAAATACTAACTTTTGGACCCAGGTTCGAAACAAACGCATCAATTAATTTTTATGATTTTTTTAAAAAAATACTCTCAACTTTATTCGCGCATTTAAAACTTCGCGAGCAAATTTGGAAAGATAGTTTATTTCGTCATGATATGGTTTTTTTTTTTTCACTTTTACAAAACAACAATTTTTGTAATTTAAGATAATTAATCAATATCGCTGCGCTTATTTGGAAATGATTTCTAAAAAACTCACACTTTGATCTTTTAAAGTTACTGATTAAAAAAGTAAAAGGCCGAAAACTTTTTTTACGAATTTTTAAAAATTAATCAAATTTTAAATATTTAATAACTACTTATCAAATTCAAAGTTTTTATAACTCCTTCATTTATAAAAATAATTGTATGAAACTTTTTCCGTGTATCGAACACTTCAAAAATTGCTTACAATGTTAATTCAAGATTTAATACAGTTGTGAAATTTTGCCATTACAAAAATTTCTACTTTTTTTTAACAAACAACTATTTTTATGCAGATACATTTTCGTTTTCGGGGCCTAAAGAGTTGCAAAGTGAGTGAGTGAATATTTAAGTCTCTGTTCACTTACTCGAGAGCTCTCATAGCGAGAGAGCTGTGGTAGGCCAGTTGTCAAGGTATCTGGTCATGGAAGGAATGTCATGAGTTCGAGCTCAGCACCACTAAAGACCCGCCGTGTAGGGCAGCGATGCACGTTAATCATGCAGCCTTTTTGCAAACTATTACAAGAAATGCTGATTTTGTGAAGGAAAAGGAAAATTTACAAAAGAAGAGAAAGCCCGTACACAACTCCGGCCCATGCAGCAAGTGTAAAAGTATTAGACAAAGGTGCCCGCACGCATCGGTCTCGTGACGGTATGCTCGCGCATCCGTGATGGTGTTTGTCATATCTGTGACGGATCAAAGTAAGAATGGACCCTCATCCTTGTTCCCTAACGCGCATTGAGAAGTATAACTTCAAAAAAGGATAGTGCGAAGTACAGAGGACTATTTTCAAGGATTTATTTCTCATACACCCTTAGGAGACTTATGCATTTAATTAAGGAGTTATTTCCAAACATAGTTTACTTATAATACATTTCCACATGAAAGTAAAAAAAAAATCACAATTTAACTTTATTTGAAGAGCGAGATTTAAAGAAATAGAAAAAAAAATATGTAAGAATACTACTTTTTTTTAATTTTTATTTTTAATTTCTTACAGCAAAATAAAAAAAAAAGATGCACTTTTTTCCAAATTTTTGATTTCATCAACAGTGATTAGCAACTTTTTCAATAAAATCATTCTCATTTTTCTGAAAACGCAACTCAACGGTGTATAAATTTGGTTTAGTGTGTAAAATTCTTTATTGAAATATATTTTTTTAACCTCCATTCCTCATCTGAATAAAAACTCAATACTCTTTCTTTTTTCCTTTAATATTTTCAACTACAGAATTTTTTTTTCAGAATTCCTGGCATTTCTTCTATAATTGCATTGATGTATTCGTAAAAAAAAATTCATGGGAAAAATTAATTATTTTAGTAAATAATTTTGGTTGCAAATCTGCTTTTCTTGAGATTTTGTTTTTTTTCGTAAATGATTAGTTCCGATCGGCATTTCACGCACAATAAAAAGAGTTTTTATTGAACTGCATGAAATATTTTTAAAAAATTTCCGGCTCATTCCGTTACTTAATTCTAAAGACATTTTTAAAACACGTGACACGTATTAAACGATATTTATATATACTTATAATCTTTATTGTAAATAGATATACACATATCCGATACAGATACAAAGATTATAACACTGACTAAACCATTTCGATTTAGTTTCTGCATCAATACACTGAATCAATCTCTATCTATTTTGTATTAATCATAGACAGATAATAAATTATATTTTTATGAGTGCGATTAAGATCGTTTGATTGAGTGATATTTTTTCGTGAGGCTCTCTCCCGCATTTTTTTTGCGCTTCTTGCGCCAATAAGTGAATGTTCTAGTTTTCGATGCATGCTGCAATGTCTTTATGATAGATTATTTCAAGAACCCCATGCGCAATTGATTTTTTCCAATTCTTAGACTTTTTGGTAATTGCTAAGTATCTTAATTTTCAACTGGCTATTTTTTTCAATTAATTTACTTGCAAAACTCCTCATGCTCCCCATTGCCTAACATGAAGCTTACAGATGCAAGAGGTAACACAATTATATAATTTGAAACAAAACTAAAAATACATTTAAGATAAAGATGTAAAGCAGAAAGGAAAAGGGAGGAAATACACAAATTTATTTAAGGGGATGCACCAATAAAACATTTAAAATCTACGCAATAAACTGATTTTCTTAAGACATTAAGGCTTTCGGTACAATTGACCAACAAAAAAAAAACAGACGGGCAAGAAAAAACTAAGCGTTTCAAATCATTTTCAAATCTTTCTCTTTTACAAAAATATATGTTTCAATACAAAAATACATGCTGCGCAGTTACAACAAACTGACCACAAGAACAAATATCACTACTAATTAAACTATAAACGTAGACAAATAGCTCTTAAAATTATTATATGCTGTTAGAATCTGGGAAAACTTAAAATCAGTAACAAATTTCTTACATTTTAGCCAATGATAAATAATTAGGCGAGGCCAGGTATTCGGAGTTACAGGAGGAAACAATTCTTTCCTAAACTAATCGCTTCCAGTGGGACAATGGCAGATACATCGAAAGGTTCGTATCTTGGTGTTGACTCTTTGCCCAAATGGTCCGCTCTATCATTGCCGAGATTTTCGCTAAGGCCCAAAACATGAGAAAAGGGGATGTCACAATTTTCAAGGTAGTACAGAATAGACTGAACCTCGACAAAAGGGTATAAAAGTTAAATAACTTCACTTTTGATGTTAATGTGACGATGTACTTTAATGGACTTTTAAGTTTTAAAATTCAGAGAATTCAGATTTGTAAGCAAATCTGAGAGTCATTGAATATTCAGCCATCCATTTTTTTTTTACAAAAAGACTGACAAAAACACGTTTTTGTGACCTCTAAAAAATTGTCTAAGCTTTCAAGTGTACGAATCGTTTCAAAATTAACTCGGCGCTCCTTTACCTCTGTATTCCACTAGCATCCAAAGATACCGCAAACGAATCCTGTTGTGACAAAGCTCTTGTAGCTATAGAAATTTTGTATGGTCAAACCTTCAGCAAGAAAAAATCTACGAGTAATAAATTGGATGATACAATTTGAGTAATCTTTGTAAAAATTCAAGTGGATATTTTCGGTTCAAAAAGCTTAATTGAATTATTTTCATTTTTGGATATGTCTGATTGTGTGAGAAACTGAACAGTTTTTGCATTGAATACATTACATATGTATACATATTTGAACATTTTAGTTAGAATGAATTTTAAAAGCTATGAAGTTTTTTCGAGTTATTGAACTTTCTACTCGTTCATTTTCATATACAACGAGAAATATAAAATAAATTTAAGTCAATTCCTACTTAGATCAACAAAGAAAATTTTTATTTTCATTACTTTTTAAAAATAATTACAATTGATATAAATATGTATATACATATGACAGAATTACAATATTAATAGGCAAAACAAAAAGCGATTTTCCTTTCTATATATGGTGATGGACTATACCTTTTTGTTACTATTTATTCATTCATAAATCACACTCTCAGAAATTATAGTCCATCCCAGATATAATTCGAACCTTCTACCTTTGGATTAGAAGGCCAACGCACTATCCATTGCTCTACAAGGATACAACGAGCGATTTTCCCTTTTATTTAGGATGTTGGACTATTATTTTTGTTTGCTACTATTTATGCATTTATTAAGTTTGACTAATGAATAAATATTTTAAAAAACTGTATTAACTTCCAGTGTCATCCACTACAAGTTTAATAAAAGACATTTGAAATTCTAAGATTGAATAGAAAGTATTTTATTAAGGATTAGAAAATCGAACAAGATATATATATATATATATCGATATAAATAAAAGTGTAATGTGTGTTTGTTCAAAGCCGCTAATCTCCGAAACTAATGAAACATTTCCTCTGAAATTTTGACACAACGTTGCATTGGAATCCGGAGGTGTTTTTATGTACTTATTTCGTACATTCTTAATTTTTTTTAAATTTAAATTTTAAGGGATTTTTTGGTGTTATGACATCATAGAATGTAACGTCTCACACTAAATGCGAAATTTAAACTTTGAACTTAGATTTTCAAGGTTATTACATGTCTTTACTATAGTTACGTTTATCGGTTGGTATATTTTTCCAATTCTTCTGTTTTTTTTATACTTAAGTTGGATTATTTTCGATTTAATCCTTTTTTTTAATGATTGGTCTTCAAACAACTCAAATTCTGTTTTGTAGTTTTGGCAACATTCTGATAATAGAATGTTTACGATATTGCTTATTCATTACGACGTATTTTTTCTGTAATTTTAAGCAAAAATTATTGATCTCTTTATTAGGCGAAGATTATAATTATATTTGACTTCTGTAGGCTACAGATTTATCTGCTAAAGAGTGAAAATTTTTAAAAGTTATGATGGTAACATAAGACAGGCTGTAAACTTTCTATTTAGAGTGATTTCAAAATCACGACAAAAACTTGTAGCTTGCCGATTAAAATTTCCGACTATTTTATGTTTCTCTAGTATTCCTAAATTAAACCCTTGTCGAACATTTACCTCAAATCAGAAGACGTTGCCAAGTGCTGCGGTATGCATTCAATAAGAAATCGTTCGGTGCATGTTGGATCACAATATTTTTCTGCACTTGGCTATGTTTTATTTTGGCAAAATTAATTGATGAAATTTTATAAGTATATTTTTTCTCTTTTTTTGGGCAATTTTTTAAATTTCGTTTGATGTTACTATTGGAATACAAACGGCAAAATTAAGATTTTCTAACATGTATTTTGGTTTTGTATGAAAATGTTTATGCTGAGTTAGTCAAAATGTCAGTCGCCTTTTTGGTATAGTGGTTAGTGACGTTGACTGCAGTGACGTAGAATCTTGGTTCGAATCCAGGGTTAAGACAAAGATGTTTGCGTTCTCTTTTTTGTGATGCGTGCTTCACGGTTTCATCTATGTAAGCTCCCGTGTGATACTTTCTGGTGCACGGGGTTATAAATGTTCTCAATAAAAGAATATTAAAATATTGAACTTTATTTTGTTTCCAATAGCTTCTTAAGTTTTAAGTTCGTTGTAATATTATGATAGGCTTCCTTCGTCCAATGTTTACGGTTTTACTTATATATTCAAAACGTATTTTTCAGGTAATTGTATGGTAAATTGATTTGCCTGTTTAGAAAGCGAAAATTGTAATATTTTTTTTCTTAATTATGCCTTCAGAATGATAAAGACAGGTCAAATCTTTTTACATCATTTAACTTTAGTACATCCAACTGCTTTTTTTCTTTGTTTTTTTATGCGACGTTAGATTTGTTCCTTAGAAAACCGTGCAAAAAGTGTTATAATGAAGTCCATGTTACTTATTTATAAAACAAAATTAATTCATTTTTATTACAGAAAAAATTAAAATTAGTGTTTTGTATATTTAAAACCTTCGCCACCAGTTTAACTTGAAATAATTCATTTGATCTTTACAATTTTAGACCACACATTTTTATACTATGAAACTTCCACTTTGATTCATGCTGGGAAATATATGTCCAACGAGCATTCGAAATCGATTAGCACAACAGTTTAAGAGCCAAAGAAGCCTGTGCAATGTAATCCATAATCGTTAACTTTCTCCAGGCTTCCACAATAGTCAAATTTCTTTATGTGTTTAAATAAAACATTTGCATTATGTGGTGCGTTATCAATACTGCTATAATACCCTGATAAAAATGGCAATTTCAAAATTGAATTAAAAAAATTAACTTGAAAATCAACTTTTAGAAATTTATTGAAATTATTTATTACACACTACAATTTGAACCTTTAATACAAAATGTAATTATACTGAAGAACGATATGCTACTGAGTACAATAAAATGAAGAAAAAATAGATTTAAAAATCAGGTGTTCTCCAAAACTCTAGAATATAAAGTAAAAAAGCCAGGAAGTGTAGATCAAGTCACTCACATATATGTGGGCATTAATCGACCGTCTTCAGATTAAGAGGTATCAGGGGTGTTAAATTTCTCTAGAGATCTGAAAATTTAAAAGATTTTTAAACGGCTTTAATTCTTTTAAATTTAAATTAAACGAATCGAATCTTTTATACATTATTTATAAAAGAATGGAGCTTCAGAAAAGTATAAATTTTTAAAATATAATATTTTTAAAAATCATAAGCATATGAAAAAATTATAATAAATATTAAGTACTTCTTGCGATGCGCACGCTAAATTAGTAGCCACTATGATGTATAAAACTTTATGGAATTATAAAATGCATCATACTCTTTAAATCCTACCTAAGTTTAATATTATACAGTTAATTAGTTTATTATTATTTGCCACGGCTGGCTCGGATGTAGTCCAATCTGGACTTCCAATTTTCGATGCCTTTTTCCAACATTTGTGGCCGTATATCGGCAATAACACAGCGAATGTTGTCTTCCAAATGGTCAAGCGTTTGTGGCTTATCCGCATAGACCAATAACTTTACATAGCCCCACAGAAAATAGTCTAGCGGTGTTAAATCACAAGATCTTGGAGGCCAATTCACAGGTCCAAAACGTGAAATTAGGCGGTCACCAAACGTGTCTTTAAATAAATCGATTGTGGCACGAGCTGTGTGACATGTTGCGCCGTCTTGTTGGAACCACAGCTCCTGGACATCATGATTGTTCAATTCAGGAATGAAAAAGTTAGTAATCATTTCTCTATAGCGATCACCATTGACTGTAACGTTGTGGCCTTCATCGTTTTTGAAGAAGGATTCCACCAGCCCATAAAACGCACCAAACCGTCAGTTTTTCTGGATGTAATGGTGTTTCGACATACACTTGTGGATTAGCTTCACTCCAAATGCGGCAGTTTTGTTTGTTGACGTAGCCATTGCACCAGAAGTGCGCTTCATCACTAAACAAAATTCGCTTATGAAAATCGGTAACAACGGCAATCTAGTTTTGGGCCCATTCGACGAATCTACGCCTTGCTTGATGATTGTTTTGATGAATTGCCAAACTAAACTGAGAATAAATCACTTGAAAGCTGTTAAATCGGTCGCCATCTTGGAAAGTAATGCCAACTTAAACGTTTATACCTGGAAAAAAACACTTTTATTTAAAGCTACTACTTTAGAAAATAGCATGCGCAACGTAAAAAACTTAATAAATATTTCTTATAGAAAAGTTTCTTATTTTCATATGCTTATAATTTTTAAAATTATGATTATATTTTTAAAAATATATATTATTTTGAAGCCCCATCTCTTTGTAAATAATGTGTACAACATTCGAATTATTTATATTACATTTAAAAGAATTAGACCTGTTTAAAAATCGTTTAAACAATCAGACATATAGAGAAATTTAACACCCCTGAAATACCTTAAAATTAGAATGGAAAAAAGGAGTAATTAGTGCTAGAATAAAGGTTTGTGTAAAAAAGTGTATTTGTGAGCCATGTCATTTCCAAATTGGGTAAAAAAAAAGTTGGGTGTTTTGTATTGGGTGAATGCAGTAGGATGCTTATGACTAAAAAATGTCAACGAGAAACAGCATCAAGCAAGACTTTATGCAAAGCAATAACATGACTACAATCACTTTGCATTCGGAACAATCCGGCTGAGGATTATAGTTTAAGACAGGATATTCCCATCGGCAAAATGACTAAAGTGTGTCTTAACTGCAAGGCTCAGAAATTTAATGGAGCAACAAAAGGGATGTGTGTGTTGTACCTTAAGAGAAATTAAAGTGCCTCAACTTTCAGAATGCCCAGAGACATTAAAAACTTTACTTGTCAGATATACTGAGAAATAAAAGCATTTCCTCTCTAACATCAGGAAATAAGTTTAAGTTTCCAATAAATATCGTTTGGAATAGAAATTTAATATTTCGTGCCAACTTTCAAAATGAAAGTTTACATTTATCATAAAGCAGATTCTCTGCTTTTATTCACAGATAGTCACCATAAATTCCTACAAATGTACTATAGGGGGTTAGAAGGATGAACTGAATGGATTCTGTTTAATTTCTAATGGCATCAAAAGGTCCATTTTTTCTAAACTGCAAACGTTTCTTCAACGAAAAAAAACAATTTAATTGCGTTTAAGCATCAATTAATTTTAGGTTCATAATCTCAGGACAAAAATTAACTGGAATGAATCATGTATTCCATTAACAACTGAAATCTGTTTAGTAAAGTTTTGTTTATGATTATTTATACATATTTTTTTAGAAAAAGAATAGTACTTTAATTGCAAATGCAAAAAATCGTACTTAAGGGCAAATGGTTAAAAATATTAGAAATGTGTGCTTTCTCATTCCTTTTTTTTACCGTACTGAGCCACAGCAACACGTGGCAGGATACAGCTAGCATGTATATATATATATATATATATATATATATATATATATATATATATATATATATATAAATAAATATTATATAAATATAATATTATATTTTATAGATAAATAAATAATATATATATATATATTTATATATTTAAAGAGATATATATAGATATATATATATTAGATAGAGAGAGAGAGAGAGAGAGAGATAGGAAGATTGTGAACTAATAGCAGTAACTGAAAAAGATACATGGAATCATTTACTTGCTTAAGCTAGATTTTAAAAGGCTACGACGGCCTTATTTATGATGTAACGTGTTAATTGTAATTGATTTTACATTATTAAAAATGGAGAAATATGCTGCCAACTTTAAATAGTTCACCTTCAAAAATCTCAAAACTCTTTAAATGAAAAGAAAAACTTTAGATTCAATTTGTTTACTATTAGAATTTTCTCAAAAGCTCCAATTGAAATCAGGCTGCCTGGATATTGAATCCGGATTTAACACATTTATAATACAGTTGTGGTCTATATTGTGTGTCAAATGGAACACAGTTTTGACAGATGCATTTCTTTCTTCCATCCAAAACAATACATTTTGTTCCGTACAAATTAATATATTTTCTCAATATTTACCAGGTGTAGTCTACATTGAAACCTTAAGTAATATACTCCATCTAATCCTATATTGTAGCCTTATTATTCGATATTGCCCCTCACATAAAATCTCAGTAACCTGCGAATTTTGATAGCGGCTTCGATATTACGAGTTCTGTGTCTTGCCCTTTTGGGCAACTCCACCCCATTTCCGTGGAACACTTCCGAGATCCTACGTTCCAGAAAAAGACATTCTCTCCTGTTTTTTTATCAGCATTTAATCCTCAGGGAATGCATTTTGTTCGAGTCTTTCTTGAAAAAAAAATATTTTTTGCAAATACTGTTCTCTGAAATGTACCTATATCAGGAATTGAACTTTTAAAGGGGAGTTTCCTCACTCTTTTTCAAGTTTTTCGTTAAGCGTCAAGCTAACAAGATGAAAAAAGTCAGTATCCGGGAAACATGTTTAACTAGATAGACTGTTGTGTTTGAGGAATTGATTCTGTTATCGGTTCAGACTTATGTATGGGAGATGAACGTTGATAAATGATTCATCCAGAAGAGAGAGAAAATAAAATCAGCGCAAGCCCAAAAACTGAAATTGAGTATAAACTCTTTCAGCTGCAATGAAGAATTCAAATTGATCTGAGCTGTAGCATGTGAAATAATTTTACTTATAATCCAGATAAACTATTCTGAAGAGAGGCTTATTTAAAAAAAATTGTGCGTTTTAAAAACATCAAAACTCTGGTTTTCTCTGAAAAAGAAGCTTAAAATATATTTTAGAAAAGCACACATTCAAAGGACTCCATTTATGTATTAGTCGCATGATCTTATTCAGTTTCTAATACACAGTTTAATCAGAACAAAATAATGTAAATAATTTCTATGTTTTAAACGTGGTAAAAAGGAAACAATTAAAGTATATCATAACCAGAGCATTTTTCTTCTTTTTGTAAACATTTCATATTCAAATTAATAAATTTCCAATAAAGCAATAAATTTTTGAGCTAACAAATTTTTTTTGTTATATACCATCTAAAAATATTTTGAAAGTATTCTTAGAGATGATAAACTTTTTGATATATAAAGCAGATTCTTTAAACGTAATTAAACCTACTTCTCTTTCAATATAAAGATAATTGTATTTCACTATTACATAAATATCTTCAATTGTGCGTATTTGAAAACATTGAGATAAATATCAAATAAAATGTTATTGGTAATATTACTACAGTTAGTTGTATTCTCTATTAAGAATCTTGTCAAATTACCCAAACAATTGTCCGGTTGAAAAAGAAAAAAACTGCATAAAACATTTACCATTTAAAACAAAAAAATTAATCTTTTAATATATATATATATCCCAAAACATATTTCTAAATACAGATAAAAAATTTTTTTTTGTTTTTGTCTTTCATTAAAAATGCTACTTTTTAAGATTTTGTGTTTAAGAAAATTAATAAAAATGAAAATTTTGGTGCGTTTATATATTTTTAGAAATTTAGCGAAAAATATATTAATTGCATTTATAATGTCTTATTTTCCTACTTCATTCAACGAAAGAAGAATAAATGGAATATTCCAGTTCCCCTGAAAAAGAATATTGCATTCATTACGTAAATCTAAATTTCTACTTAAAAGGAATTTATCGAAAAGCAATTTCTAAGATATTTCTCGAACACAGTATTTGAGAACTCCTTAAATATAAAGGAATGATACAGTGTTCTTATTTGAATATTATCTGTAAAATAAGTACACCAACATGCTTCTTTATTTTCTTTTTTTTTTTTTAAACTCTCTGAATCAAGAATATGCCAAAAAATAAAGCCGCAATATTTCCAACAACTTTACATTTTTTGAATAAAATTTCAAAAAAATGGGGAAAAAAATAAGATATAACTTTACAATAAGAAAATTTAAGGAAATTGTCCAGGCTAAACTTTCTAAACTGAGAAGGGATATTTTCAGATCAAATCGAATAAATTATTATACATTGACAAAAAAAAAATATACAAGTTTTTAACATGAAATTCCATTCTAAAATTTCCACAAAATTCAAATGTTTCACTTTTAAAACAGATTGTTTAAAGATGAAAAAAATTACTTGTTTTTACGAAATATAAGCATATGAAAATATCTATTAATAATATATATATATGTATATATTAAACGTGTAACTCAAATTTACATTAAAATTTTATCCAGGTTTTAGACGTATATGTTTATAATTAAATTTTGTTTATATAAATTAAGGAAAATTTACTATTTTGATATATTTAAACTCAAATGTATAAAAATTAAAATATAGCGATATTATATTCCTGAATTTCGGAAAACAAATTTGAATTATTTGTGCAAAATATTCTAATTTGTCGTTCTGAATATACTGAGCATAGAATGGAACTTACCTAAATATATTAAATGATTGATTGAATAATAACGTCGCACTGTTCATCTACCGGAGGACTTTTGGCGAAAGCCCAAGTAGTTTTGAACCATGGACAAGTGACATGGACGACACCTGAGACGGAATCCCCCTCTCCTAACTACCAAACCACACCAACAGGAGGACGTTTCATCTCTCGACAGATTTAACAGGCGTGGCTGCTCTACACAGAGGGTTAAATCTGAAAAAAAAACTTCATTTTAAATTCACAAAACATCCTAAATATTCAATCATAAAATAAAGAAATATTTCATGTATTGCATCAAAATCCAGAGGTTAAATGAATGTGCGACTAAAGTGCTCAATTTAAAAATTCACAAAAAATGTTTCTTCCAGTGAAACAATAAAATTTATTTTGTCAAAAATAATACATTCATGTCCTAAAATTAGTTATTAAATGCATGAGAATACAACACTGAAATAAAATCACCAAGAAAAGTATAAGTCTAATCTTCTAGGATTAAGTCCATGTTCGCACTTCTGTCAAAATAAATAGCTCAAAATTATAATCAATATGACAGCTTTTCCATATACCTGATTTGACTTCTAAATATGAAACTGATGATTTATGTATGAAGAACATTGAAATTTTTATAAAAATATAAACATTCTCGACTTCAAACAGAACGTACATTTTTAATAAATTTCTATCTTTAAAAGTAGTTTGATATGAATATCCTAAAATTAAGATTTGCGGTTGACATGAATATTCGAATGTTGTCACCATTGTGGGAGAAAATTTTATTGCACACCTCACAAACATGAGGCTTTTATTTGGTATGAATACGCAAATGTCTTTTTAAAGTACTACTTTGGGAGAAAGCTTTGTTGCATATTTCACAACTGTAAGGCTTTTCCTTGGTATGAATACGTAGATGTTTTCTTAAATTGCTACTATAAGAAAAACGCTTGTTGCACAATTCACAAATGTGAGACTTTTCCTTGGTATGAATGCGCAAATGTCTTTTTAAAGTACTACTTTGGGAGAAAGCTTTGTTGCATATTTCACAAATGTAAGGCTTTTCCTTGGTATGAATACGCAAATGTTCTTTTTTTATCACTTCGTGAGAAAGCTTTGTTGCATATTTCACAACTGTAAGGCTTTTCATTGGTATGAATACGTAGATGTTTTCTTAAACTGCTACTATCAGAAAAATGCTTGTTGCACAATTCACAAATGTGAGACTTTTCCTTGGTATGAATGCGCAAATGTCTTTTTAAAGTACTACTTTGGGAGAAAGCTTTGTTGCATATTTCACAACTGTAAGGCTTTTCCTTGGTATGAATACGTAAATGTGTTTTTAAAGTACTCCTATGGGAGAAAGCTTTATTGCATATTTCACAAATGTAAGGCTTTTCCTTGGTATGAATACGCAAATGTTGTTTCATTTTATCACTTCGTGACAAAGCTTTGTTGCATATTTCACAAATGTAAGGCTTTTTCTTGGTATGAATACGTAGATGTTTTCTTAAACTGCTACTATCAGGAAAACGCTTGTTGCACAATTCACAAATGCGAGACTTTTCCTTGGTATGAATGCGCAAATGTGTTTTTAAAGTACTACTTTGGGAGAAAGCTTTGTTGCATATTTCACAACTGTAAGGCTTTTCCTTGGTATGAATACGCAAATGTTGTTTCATTTTATCACTTCGTGAGAAAGCTTTGTTGCATATTTCACAAACATGAGACTTTTTCTTCGTATGAAAACGCAAATGTTGTTTTAAAATATTACTTCGTAAGAAAGCTTTGTTGCATATTTCACAAATGTGATGCTTTTCCATGGTTTGGATAAGCAGCTGTCTTCTTAAAAGAGGAGCTGGAGAGAAAGTCTTGTTGCAAATTTCGCAAGTATGGGACTTTTTATTGGTATGATTTGTTAAATGTGTTTTCAAATCACTGTCGCATGAGAATGTCAGCTTGCAAATATCACAAAGAAAAAAACTTCACGGTGCTATGAAGGCGCAGATGTGTTCTCATGTCCATATCTTGAGGTAAAGTCATATGACATATTTCACAAATTATTATCGGAAAGAATATCCACGTGTTGATTCGAAATATCATTTCGAGGAATGGCCATGTTGCTAATTTTAAAATGAAAGTTTCACCTTTTGTTATATTTCGTAAATACTTATTTATAAATCGAAAAAACAAACGGCAGGTTACATTACTGAACATGAATAGCGTTTTATAATTATATTTTCATGATAACTTGCTTCCTTTCACCGTTATACTAAAATCGAAGTCAGAATTTTTACTTCCTTTGAAACTAAAACTTAAAAAGAGAAATCCTGAATGTCAGAGCTTCAAATGAATTTAAAATGTGTCAAACGTTTTCTCTCTTCAGTTCGCTGGAAAAGAAAGAGTCTTTTTTTAATGGCACGTGCGTAAAAGCACAATCAAAATCTAAAATATATTTTTTTTAATAAATCAAATTTTTCACTGTTGGATTTGCTATGAGTTTTAAAGGAGAAACACGAGGGCTTTTAGTGATGGATCTCGTAATTTCGACACGCATTCGTGACGAGGACCACACCTGAGCCGGCACCCCTCTTTTCACGCCAATCCTGCGGGAGAAGTTACAGTTTAGACAGATTTCACGTGCATCAACTATTCTACATGGCGGTTCATAAGTGGCACTGGTCACGAACTCATGACACGCCGGACACGAGCATGACCACTAAGATACCGTAACCACATGATTTAAATGAACAGGGGAGTGAAATGTTTAGTTATATAGAAGTTTTGAGAACAAAAATAAATTTCTACACATGCACTAATATCGCTTACAATATTTCCATGATCAACAGAATAACTCCAGCTAGTCGTGTATTGTTTCTTCCTAAGAATACGTGAATTAAGCAGATTAAATCAATTAAATAAAATTTTCTTCGAAACAGAGAGCCTCTTGTCTTGCATGAATATCTTCGAGAATGTTTCAAATTCTTCATTGGCTGGATCCTTTAGTGATTGAGTGAGTGAATATCAAAGCGCACCAGTCACCTACTCGAGGGCTTTTGGCATTGGACTTCTTAATTTTGAACCAAAGTCAAGTGACGAGGACAACACCTGAGCTGACTACCCTATCCTAACTTCCTCAACACAGAAATGGAAAGACGTTTCAGTTTCGAGAGAAATTAAAAAAACCTCGGCGCCATCTGTACAGTGGGTCTTTAGCGGTTTGATTAATTGATTGAATAATAACGTCACACTTTTTAGTTACACGAGGGCTTTTGGCGACGGACCATGTAATTTTGAACCATGGTCAAGTGACGTGGACGACACTTGAGGTGGTACCCCTCTCCTAACTACCACACCACACCAACGGCGGACGTTCAGCTCTCCAAAGATTTAACGTGCTTCGCTGCACTACACGGCCGTTGTTTAGTGGTACTGGGCTCGAACTCATGACAAGGAATGCCACGGTCCGATACCTATACCACTCGGCTACCGCGGCAAAGGATCTTCAGCGGAGCTAGGCTCGAACTCATGACTCGCCAGCCAGGAGTCCATTATCTTGACCACTAAGCTACACGACCATGCTGGATCCTTCAGATCAGAAAGCATTTGAATTCAATTATATTGATATCTACCGATGGATAAGCGACCAATGAGATGAAAACAGATTCGACTGCATTTTCGCCCCATCGAACGTTCTGAACCACATATTCAAGGGCGCAGCTCACAAATATTGGTATACGAAAGAAATGGCTCTCATTAAACGTTTTGATTTGCCAAAAGAGTTATGGAATATGCATTAAGGTTCGAAGAGCATTTCATTGGATTCATTACGCTACGTTGATGTGTGTTAGTTTTTTGGTTCGTCTCGCTCTCTCCCCTTATTCGGTATTAATAGTCTGGGTGGTTAAGGTATTCGAACACCCAAAATTATGAATTTTTCCAAACATAGACAATTTATGATTTTATTTTATATGCCGTCTTATTAAGTTTATAAACATACCAAGTTTTTTTTCCCATTCTCTAGAAAAAAAAACTACAAGTGTTTTAGTGAAAGCAAATGCCACTACTTTATGCAACATCTCATGCTTTTAAATATGTTTTATTCAAAATGGGTTATATATATATATATATATATATATATATATAAAAGAAATATGTAATATTTATCAAAAACAAGAAATAATAGATAAAGAACATAACAAGAAATTACGTAATAAAAATATGAAAGCTGAACATGAAGAACAAAATTATAGAGAAATAAAAGAAGTACAAAAAAGAAGAACCTAGCGAGTCAGAGAGCAATTTCGGACTTAGGACCGAATAAGTGGGGCTAAACTAGTTTGAAGGCGCCAACCTTCCCCCTTTGCAACTCGGTAGGAAAACCAAATAAAATAAACAAAGCTTCAGAGAAAGTATAACTCAGAGAGCATGATAAAACCAATCACTACTATTATGTAACAAACTCTCCCAAACTCTTAATGCAGAAAAATCACAAAATAATTATGTAAGAAAAGTAGAAAAATACTAGAACAATTACATAAGAAAAGTATCTTTCAAAAAATAATTTAACAAAATTTCTTTACTCACAAAGCTTTTACGAAGAGAAACAAGCATCTTGCCATTAATGAAAGTCAATTATTCACCAAGTTAAAAATTCGAAAAAACATAAACACATATTTTGAGCTGACTTTTAAACTAGCCAGCAAAGACAAGTATAGAATGACGACAATCAAATATGGTAAAATTTGAATTGGTTGATTGTCAAAAATGTAAATTTGCTAGGCTCTAATTTGGTTGGTTGTCAAAAATGTGTAAGATGTTTAAGATGTGTGTGGAAAAAATGTAAACTGTGATATGAGTGTTATGATATAATCTTCACAGCAAGACCACTAACATGCTGACTTTGAAAACCTATTGTTGCGTGGTGGATTTGGAATTCGAAGTAGCAAGCCGGTTAATGTATTTGTGATGAATATAAGATCTCAAGAAATTAAAAGGGTATTCATGATCTAAACAACATTGAAAATTTTTTTTATATTATTGTATTTATCTATTTTGTGGGTAGTTAAGTTATCATTTCTAAATAAAAAATTCAAAATGATATTTCTGTAAATTGATATATGAAAATTACTGTTCCATACAGGAATTTTAATTATATGGAACTTAAACGAATCTCTTTTGTCAAAAATGTTACTGACTACATTATTGTTAATAAGATGCAAGTCTAAATCCAAGAATTCCACCCTATTAGAGTTGAAGTTAGTTTTAAGGAGCTTGAGATAATCAGGGTAGAATGTAATATTTGGTTTGTATTCACTATTTTTACCAAAAATTATTATATCATCTATATAACGATAAATTAAGTAAGAATCATTTAAAACATGATCTATTTCAAAAAATGTAAATATAGGTTCGCTAAACAATTACTAGCTGGACCACCCTGAGGTAATCCTTTGATCTGTTTATAAAGATTATGATCAAATATAATGAAATTTTCTTTTAAAATGAGGTTAACAAGAATATCAAATTTTTCTTTTTCATTGAAGTATATAATTCATATTTATCATAAATTAACTGAAGAACCTTAATCATATCGTCAATATCTATAGAATTAAAAGGTCCTCGAAATCAAAACCATGCATAGAAAAAAATCCACATATCCTTAGTAACTCCAGCAATCTCTAAGCTATTTTTAATAATTGCCGTGTTTTGTAAATTATCAATTAGATTTTGAAGAAGAGATTGCAAGATCTTCCCAGGCTTCGTGATATATGTATTGTATCCATTAGTGATACTACGGAATTTTATAGGGCTTTTATGAAATTTTGGTGTTAAAAAAATACTTGGATATTTAATATTATTTAGATGAATATTCAGTCTTTTGTTCAAAGCTAAAAGACGATTATCATCTTCTCTATTATTGTGAATTGATTTTGAAATGAATTATTATTTAAAATGTGGTTACTTAATATTTTACTGTAAAAATATTTACAAATTATGGCATAATTAGCAGAGACTTTATCAACATATGTAATAACGAAGTCATTTTGGATATTTACTATTGATGATTTAAGATCTTTATACATAATTTCATTTTCAACAGTAAAATCTAATTCCCGAATTTCTGTTGCCACATAAGATCTAAATTGATTGAATGCTTCAATTGGCATTCCGTATTTAATTGCCATTTTAAGGTAAAATTTATCTAAATCTTTTATGATTTGTTTCATAACATTAGATTTATTTTTTGTGATCATAAGTCTAAAACCGGTACCCTTTTCCATAAAATTTCTTAACAAATCATCTTTCACGATGCTAAGGTCTCCTGTGACAACGTGCTGATGATAATCATCAATATAGTCTCGATATAGATTGCATCTACGTGATTCAGAACTTAGGAGCTCCGAGATTTGATTATAATTAAATATAAATCTACCAAATTTCTTGTTGTATTTGAAAGCCTTTTTAATAATAATATTTTTAATAGGAAAAAGGATTGATATTTTGAAATATACTTGAAAAATTAATTTTGTTAAAGGATTTATTCATAAATAATAATGTACAATATTCTGTAGAGTAATTTTCACTTGCATCTAATTTAATATTCATTTTTTGTACTAAATAGTTATTAAGGTCTCGAATCATATGCATACCATGAGAATCTCGAAATTTATATCTGCATAAAATATCTGTCATAGTTTTAATTTCAGTTTTATTCAAGCCAAACATAAACGATTTAATTAAGCCTGTGTTGTAGTTATCATCAAATTTAGCAGCTAATTCTAACATAGAATTCTTGAGGGTTGACATGTCTCTAGTAACTCTAATATATATATATATATATAAGAAATAGTATTTAATTAATTTGGAATAATCAGAATGTTTTAAATTTTCAATATACTTCGAGTGAGAGTGATGTAAGGGATGGCGTTCCCAAACAAACCAAATTGAATCGAAGCATTTCAGTGCCCAATGAAAGAATTTGGAGCGATGACGTCAGACGTATATAGTCCCTGAGCGCGAGATCATTTTTTGAGGACTCGCACACCGGACTCGAACGAAGTAAGGTCGACGCCCTCTTAGCAACTTTGCCTTCGTAAACAACGCTTCTTTAGCCTAGCGATGTTTGACGCCCCCATTTCTCAGGTGAAATCTTGCTCTCTTTTCGAACTATCTTTCATTTATTTTCTTGTAAATAATTCAAAGCTGTAAATATAGCCTGTTCCTTATCTTAGTAACTTAATTGATTTTGAAACGGCTTATGCTTTCCTTCGTCCAAAATTTCATCATTACCCCTATACACCGTCCCCCACACACGTCGGTGTGTGTGTAAGAATTCCCCCTAGCATATCCTTTTAATTAACTCTTTTAATAATATTCAAATAATCTTTTAATTATTTGGTTCGAAACTAACACCCTAATTTAAATCGTAATCGACTAATAATATTACATCATAAATCCCTTTCACGCCCCTTGTAACCAATCAGAGCTCTTATTACAAAAATGTAACATGGTCCTCAACGTCAGGTATAAAAGCCGATGTCTCTGGGAATCTCGCTCTCTTCGCTCGAATTGCTGTAGTCATGCAGCCGACTGCAGCGCGTTCTGTGTGTGTCTTTGTCTGTGTTGTGTCGTCTATGTTTGCTTCTTGTATGTGTAATATTGTCCCTACTGGATCTTTATGTGTTTCCAAATGTGAAATAAAAGAATAATGATTCACAGGAGTGTCTCTTCGATACTGCCGTGTTCGACCATGCTTCACGTAACACAGTGCTTCTCAAACTTTCAATACTGGCGCCCCCCTTTTCAATCACAATTTTTATCGCGCCCCCCTTATACATTAATAATGCACTAAATGCAATAATAATGCACTTTGACGCTAAAGCTACAATACCAGATCTTAATTATAAACCATACAAATTAATAACATAAGTATTAAATTTTGAATACTACTTTTAAGCAAAAAAATAAATTAATTAAGTAATAGGATAATTGTTATGTTATTTTTCCTTTCTCTAATTTTTAAATTGAACATATTGCAAAATGCGGTGACTGCTTAGAAAACAAAATATGGATATCTGCTAAATATAGAAAAATAACTCAGAGGGTCAATTTCTAATCATAAGCATTCCTTATAAAAACTTTGCTTTGCAAGACAAGCCCATGGAAGTCATTAATACTTATTAAACTTGTTCTTAATTTGGTATTAATTAATTAGTTACAAAATACTACGTGCAGCACTGATACATTAAATGTATACCGGCCGAAGTACCCGCTCTTTGCAAGAGTTCCTTTATAAGAAAATAAAACATTCTTGATATAATAGCTGTTTCCTACACTCCTCACTTAACTGTAACTGAGTGCGCCATACTTTCCCGCTTTACTACGCCAACGGAAACTTTTTGAACCCGTACCGGGATATTTCTGAAAACTGAAAACATAAGGGACAGACGCAACTGATGATTTATGGTTAAAGACCATCTAAAAATTTTTTTAAAAATAAAAACATTCTGAATTTTAGACACAGCTTACATTATAGTATAAATTTCTACCTATAAAGATAGCTAGATCTGAAGATACAAAAAAATAAAGCTTTGCAGTTGACATGAATACACTCGGATGTTGTCACCATTGTGAGAGAAAATGTTATTGTATATACCTCACAAACATGAGGCTTTATATTTGGTATGAATGCGCAAATGCCTTTTTAAAGTACTACTTTGGGAGAAAGCTTTGTTGCATATTTACCAACTGTGAGGCTTTTATTGGTATGAATACGTAGATGTTTTCTTAAACTGCTTCTATCAGAAAAACGCTTGTTGCATAGTTCACAAATGTGAGATTTTTTCTTGGTATGGATAAGAAGATGTCTTCTTAAAAGAGAATCTCGAGAGAAAGCCTTGCTGCAAATTTGGCAAGTTTGGGTCTTTTCATTGGAATGATTAATTAGATGTGTTTTAAATCACAATTGTATGAGAATGTCAGCTTACATATTTCACAAATAAAAGGTTTTTCTGTTAGTATGAAGGAGCAAATGAGCTCTCAAATCAACATCTTGAGTAAGAGTCACGTGACATATGTTAGAAATATGAGGCTTTTCATCGGAATGAATATCCACGAGTTGCTTCAACATGTCATTTCGAGGAAGGGCCATGTTTCTAATTTTAATATGAAAGCTTCCCCTGTTGTTCTATCCGGTTAATACTTATTTAACATAAAGCGAAAAACCAAATGACAGATGACATCGCTTTATATGTGTATAACAGTTTAGAGAAATATTTTCGTGTTAATTCGCTTCTTTTAAACGCAGTACTGAAATTGAAACACCAGAGTTTTTACTTTATTTTAAAACTAAAGCCTAAAAAGTGAAATCCTGCGGAATATTACAGCTTTCAAAGTATTAAAGGTTTTTCGTACCTTTTTTCCCTCTACACTTTTCTCAAAAAAGTGGATTTTTTTAATGGCACGTGCGTAAAAGCACAATCAAAATCTGAAGTATGTTTACTTAGTATAGAAAATTATACACCCTTGAATTTGTTTTGATTTTAAAAAGTGTCACCCTTAGAAACAACACGAGGGCTTTCCTCACTGTATTTCGTTATTTCAATACGTATTCGTTACTACGATGACATCTCTGAGTCAGCACCCTTCTTCCTACGCCACGCCACTGGCAGGAGTTTCAGTTACGACACATTTCACGTGCATCAGCCCCTCTGCATCGCGAGTTCTCAGTGGCACTCTACACTATATTGAGGCTTGTTGAGAGAGAGAGAGAGCATATATATATATATATATATATATATATATATATATATATATATATATATATATATATATATATATAAGTATCTGTAGACACTAATATTGTTTACAGACACCAATCATTCCCTGATCAAAAAATAAATCCAATTGGGTAATGTAATATTTTTCACTTTACGTACTTTTTTCTCAAAAAACGCTTATTATATAATCCTCAAATTTTTAATGAGCATATTTCAAACATGTTTACACATTTTAATGGAGAGTATTAGATACATCAAGCAATTTTTTTTAGTTACGGCTTTCTTAAACTAAATTTTAGCGAAAAATATTGGACATCTTTTTAAAAATTCATATAATTACTTTAATTTTAAGCAAAAACACCTTCGTCAGAGTTTTACCGATGGTACGCATAACATGCTTTTCAAGTTTTATCCATTAGAAGTAAGCAGTTTCCGAGAAAAAGGTACATAAATTTATTCAATTTAACCTGTGTCTCTGATCGGGTGCTGGACATTATTAAATTTTTTTATTGGAAAACTATATCTTATTTTTTTTCTAATTTTTAAAACATGTTAAGTCGTTTGAAGAATTATTCTATTTTTTTTCGGGGGACATTTTCTTGATTGAAACAATTTTAAAAAAAGGGCATAAGGAAACATGTTGATTTACTATTTTTTACAGATAAAATTTAAATAACAGCATGGCTCATTATTATATTCAGGAATTTTTCAAATACTGTGTTTGTGGAAAATGTTTTAGAATTTGCTCTTTTCAATGAATATATTTTAAAAAGAAATTTAGATATAGCTAATGGATGCATTATTCTTTTTAGGTAAAAGGGAGCATTCCAATTATTTTTCTTCCATGAAATGAAGTAGGAAAATATGACATAATAAATGTAATTGATTTAATATTTATCATTTAAATTCTAAAATAGAAAAACGCTCCAAAAATTTCACTTTTATTTATTTTCTTCCCCACAAATTCTTAGAAAGAAGTGTTTTTTTCATAAAACAAAAAATAATTTATCTATATTTAGAAATATGCTTTGTGTTGTTAAAATGTTCAAAAAATAAATTTGTATATATGATAGAAAATTTTATTAGGATGTTTTTTTTTTTCGAGTCCAATAATTGTTTGGGTAATTTTACATATATTCTCAATAACGAATAGGAATTACTGTAGCCTTATTACTAAACTGATGTTTGTTAAAAAATGCAACCCCATGAAGGAAATATCAGAATTTAATGAAATTTAATAACGCCTTGTATTAATACAAATAAAAGACGAAATTTTCAAAGCAAAAATCAATATTAAATGTCCAAAAATAGTATTTCGTGTATCCACCACGCGCTGCAATAAGTTTTGTGATACGACGTGGTATATGTATAAAGGCACCCTTGCACGCAATCGACGGTGCAGCCCGATATTAGTACAAATGTAGTAGTAGACCAAAAAAAAAAAAAAAGCGTGCGGCCAACTGCCTGAAAGAAGCTGTATGATCAGTCATTGCCATGCAGAGCAGGTGTCGATCGTCACACGCAGACATTACCTTTTGTTGACCACGGCCAGTTTACCGAGTTTTTCGGTGCTCGTTGGTCCGCTGCTTCCGAAGTCGCATCATTGTAGAACTGTTCCGCTTCAAACGAGCTCATATAGCGTGACAGGAAAATCCTTTTTCTCGAAGCCCGATAATCATCCCCATTCAAACTCCGTAACATGTTGGAATTTCTCCTTATATCGTCGTGGAGACATACTTAGGTCTCACTAAACTTTCGCCACTAAGAAATCAGCATTAACTATTTTCAACATCCCGCTACAGCTCTATATTTATACGAATTCCGCATCTGTTCGGAGGGGCATGAGCGTTGGCTCAGAAACTTTAGTATTTTACGTAACATGCGATTTTCCTTTTTATTATTCTATTTTCCTTTCTATATAGAATGTTGGATTAGTTTTCCTTTTTGTTGTTTGTTACTATTTATTCATTAATTTAATTTAATTCTTCCAATAACATAGTATAGTAAAAGAAATCACATTCTCATAAATTAGGCCAAAAAAGGAGGTATTTGAACCCACGGTCTTTGTATTTGAAATCCAACGCACTATCCATCGAGCTACTGATACATAACGAGCAATTTTCTTTATTATATATGCTGTTGGGCTATTATTTCTGTTTGTTACTATTTAATAATTTTTTAGTTTAAATAATGCATCAATATTTGAAATAAAAAATTAAAATCAAGTGTCATCCACTACAAGATTTAAAAATTGTATTTGAACTTGAATGGATAAATAAAAAGTATTTTATTAACGATTAAAAATTTCAACAACGTATATATATATATATATATATATATATATATATATATATATATATATATATATATATATATTATATATGTGGGAGACAACAAGGGGTCCAAGACATTTGTCTTTCTCCAGATTTATTTAAACTTAACAAAAATTAATTAAAAAAAAGGTAGCTATTCTACAATTGGATTTCCATGATGTGACGACGGGAACGCCTGCTCGCGCACTTCCGTCTTTCTCCGTTCTTTTCTCAATAGTCAAAGTTTTGGTTTCAGTTTGGATTAGCTGCGCCTGCGCGCGAAGACTGCGTGCTTTGCTAGAGATTCAATTGGATGACGACTCCACAACCGATTCCACAACGGCCAGCCTGACCATACGCTGTCCTCAGTGGTACTTATTCCTTTTTTTTTTCATGGACACCAGAGGAGAATCAGAAACATACAAAAAAGACGGAACAGACAAGGACTTTACAACAGATACACAAAGATTTAACGTATCATAATTTTGCTGAACTAGACAGTTTCTCCCCACATCTTTATGTGGTCTGCTGCTGTGGATGTAGTATTGGCTCAATATCATTCAACGATATTGGAAGTTCTGGAAGAACAGAGAGAACAATTTCCTCATCATGTGAAGGCACCTCTTCGACATCCGGAAGGTTCAACAGGGAAACATTGTGTTTCACAGGCATGGCATGATTCTGAGAGGACGATAGTACGGTAGGAAAACCCCAGAGTTGGTAAGCACAACGGTGTTGTAGATTTCTAAAACAGAGAACGACGTGTACGTTACCGACGGAGAGTTAAGCTCTTCTTTGGTTGAAAGCATCGATATTTTCCTCTCTAGAGTTCTGGACGTCTGTTCAAAACGATCGCTCTTTTTCTTCCGTTTCCACTTCCAGGGCTTGAAGAGCCTCCGGAGCATCGCGAACCGACTATGTTTACTCTCCATTTAATTTATTCTTATTATCCATTTTTTAATACCCAGGTTCTAATTTATCATTTGGCGTCACACTATAGCTTAAGTTTAAACATTAATCATTAAAGACAAATAAAACAGGACACTAAATTAAAAAGCCGTTCTTTAAATTAACACTTAATTTATTTACAATAACATTTAAATTACGTTAAATACTAAAGATATACATGATTACTTAA